>PVKS010000519.1:139512-189590 GCA_004027875.1 Aplodontia rufa
AAAAGGAGGGAATGCTCCCATCCACTTTTTATGAAGCAACCATAACTCTGATACCAAAACCTGACAAGGATACATCAAGAAAAGAAAACTACAGACCAATATCCCTTATGAACTTGGATGCAAAAATCCTCAACAAAGTACTAGCAAACCGTATTCAAAAACTTATCAAGAAAATAATCCATCATGATCAAGTGGGCTTCATCCCAGGAATGCAGGGCTGGTTCAACATACGCAAAACAAATAACATAATCCACCACTTAAAAGAGAATCAAGGACAAAAACCATATGATCATCTCATTGGATGCAGAAAAGGCCTTTGATAAAATCCAGCACCCTTTTATGTTCAAAACTCTAGACAGGATGGGGTTCAAAGGACCATTTCTGAACTTTGTCAAGGCTATATATGCTAAACCCTCAGCTAGTATAATACTAAACAGAGAAAAGCTGAAAGCATTTCCACTAAAGTCGGGAACAAGGCAAGGCTGTCCGCTCTCACCTCTTTTATTCAATATTGTTCTTGAGACCCTAGATGGAGCAATTAGGCAAGACAAAGAAATCAAAGGGATAAAAATAGGAAGGGAGGAAGTCAAACTCTCTCTTTTTGCTGATGACATGATCCTGTATCTGGAAGATCCAAAAAACTCCATCAATAAACTGCTTGAACTCATAAGTAGATTTAGCAAAGTGGCAGGATACAAGATCAACACCCGTAAATCAATAGCTTTCCTATATACTAATAATAATAGGACTGAAGAAGAAGTGAGGAAATCAGTCCCTTTCAAAATAGCTTTGAGAAAAATAAAATACTTGGGAATCAACCTAACAAGGGAAATCAAAGATCTCTTCAATGAAAACTACTGAACATTGAAGAACGAAATCAAAGATGACCTAAGAAGATGGAAAGATGTCCCATGCGCTTGGATAGCCAGAATTAATATAATAAAAATGGCCATTCTACTGAAAGCTTTATATAAATTTAATGCTATCCCTATAAAGATATCTATGTCGTTCTTTATAGACATAGAAAAAGCAATTCTCAAATTCATTTGGAACAATAAGAAACCAAGAATTGCCAAAACACTACTAAGCAAGAAAGATGAAACAAGCAGTTTTGCCATTCCAGATCTAAAACTATACCATAGATCCATAATAACAAAGACAGCATGGTACTGGTATCAAGATGGGAAAGAAGACCAATGGAATAGAATGGAAGGCCCTGAAACAAACTCTCAAATCTTTAAACATCTGATTTTTGACAACGGGGGACAGAATATTTCATGGAGAAATAACAGCCTCTTCAACAAATGGTGCTGGACCAACTGGTCATCCACCGGCAGAAAGTTGAAATTAGACCCATATCTTTCTCCTTGCACAAGAATCAAATCAAAATGGATCAAGGAGCTAGGTATTAAACCAGCTACGTTGCAACTGATAGAAGACAAATTAGGTCCAACCCTTAAACATTTGGGAGTAGGCAAAGACTTTCTCAACAGGTCTCCAAAAGTGAAGGAAGTAAAGTCAAAAATCAGTGAATGGGATGCCGTAAAGCTAAAAAGCTTTTGTACTGCCAAGGAAACAATCAAAAGAGTCAAGAGGTTTCCTATGGAAATGGAGAGAATCATGGGCTATGGTTCCTCTGACAAGGGTCTCATATCCAGAATCTACAAAATCCTCAAAAATGTCAACTACAACAACACTAACAGCCCAATTAATAAATGAGCCAAAGAGCTGAACAGAAACTTCTCACCAGAGGACACTGATCAAGCCAATGAATAAATGAGAAAGTGCTCGAAATCTCTAGTAATCAGAGAAATGCAAATGAAAACCACATTAAGATATCACCTTACGCCAGTCAGAATGGCAAAGATGAAGAAAATAAACAACAATAGATGCTGGAGGGGATGTGGAGAGATAGGCACACTAACACACTGTTGGTGGAGTTGCAGACTGGTACAGCCCCTCTGGAAAGCAGTGTGGAGAATCCTCAAAAAACTAGGGATGAGCCCACCATATGACCCTGCTATTCCACTCCTGGGTGTCTTTCCAGGGGACTTAGAATCAGCACATTATAGTGACACAGCAATATCTATGTTCATAGCAGCACAATTTATTATTGCCTGGCCATGGAAACAACCCAGATGTCCCTCACTGGATAAATGGATCCAAAAACTGTGGTACATTTATACCATGGAATTTTACACAGCAATTAGAAACAATGATATTGCAGCCTTTGAAGGTAAATGGATGGCTATGGAAGAGATCATGCTGAGTAAAATCAGCTTAACTCAGAGTACTAAGGGTCGATTGTCTCCACTCATCTGTGGAGGTGGGGACTAGACCCTGGACAGTGAGAAAGTTGGTCTATTAGCATGTGTTAAATCCAGATAAGATGTAATGCTATACAACATAATCCTTTTTTAGACATATTGTGGGAAGGGGAAGGGAGGGATAAGGGTGGGTAATTGTGGGTGGCACTCCTGGGGGTAATTGCAATATCCAGAATCTATACACATTTTATACTATTTTATTAAAAACTTGTATCGTTGTTCAAAAATAAAAAAATAAAAATTTCAAAAAAAAAAAGCGCTATTTGAGAAATGTTAGTTTTTATTCCAAAAGGCAAAACAGAGTTTTGGTATCTTCCTCTTATCCAAAAATGGTGAAGGCATTTGTTTGTATTTGTCAGGTAGCAAATAGAAAAGTTATAGTATGAGAGTAAAACCAATTGCCTGATTTTGAAAACTGTGCTATCTTTTTGTCCTGCTGACTTATAGAAGAGCTGAGTTCAGTGCTGTTTCCATGTTAGTACATTTGAAATACATAAAAACATTGTGTTATTGAATTTTAGGAGTGACTAGTAAGAAAAGCAAGAATATGAACATTAAAATAGAGAATAGGTTAAGAGAGAAGGAGCACTTTATTAACTCCTTATGAAACTTATTTATCTTAAATTGTTATGAAATGATGGTTATCTATTAAACTGTTAGGATACAGATTACTTCTCTGCTATTGGTGAACATTCATTCCATTTGCAAAGACAAGCTTTTTAAAATTTATTATTTATTAGATGATATATAGTTACAACTGAGGGGAAAACATTATCAAATATTCCAGAACAAATGAATATATACTTAGTTATCTAGGGCTAATGCCATGTCATGGATGCCCAGCTTGGGTTCCCCATGTTACTGTTTCCCCCAGAAGAACTGCTGAGTTAAATGGATATGCTGTGGACGTCACACATCACCATCTGAGATGATTCCCCTATATTCAGTTCCTCCAGTCTCCTAGGTGATTTTCTTAAGCCCTCCCCCAACCCTGTCCCCCACCCTATGCCTCCAAGTATCCTAGGGAGTCGTCTCCCTGTTGCAAAAAGAATCATTCAATTTGAAGTTATTACTAGCTTTGCCGTCTAACATACTGCTTCCTGATGTATTCTAGCTTCCACAGATGAGAGAAACCATTCGGCCCTTGAGTCTCTGAGATTGGGATACTTCACTTTGCATAATTCTTTCTATTTCCATCCATTTCATCTCAAAAGCCATAATATCGTCTTCTGTAATGGCCGAGTAGTATTCCATTGAGTATATATACCAAAGTTTTTGTATCCACTCATTGAGTGAGAAGCATCTGGGTTGGCTCCATAATCTAGCTATAGTAAATTGAGCTGCTATAAACATTGATGAAGCCACATCTCTATAATATGCTGATTCTAAATCTTTTGGGAAAATACCCAGGAGTGGGTTAGGTGGGTCATAAGGTGGTTCCATCCTTAATTTTTTACGGATTCTCCATACTGCTTTCCAGAGTGACTGAACCAGTGTGCAGTCCCACCAGCAGTGTGACAGTGTTCCTCTTTTCCCACAGCGCCACTAGCATCTGTTGTTGTTCGAATTTTTCATTTTTGCCACTCTAAGAGGAGTGAAGTGGTATCTCATGGAAGTTTTGATTTGCATTTCCCTTATAGCTAATGATGTAGAGCATTTTCTCATATATTTATGGGCTTTCTGGACTTCCTCTGGTGAGAAGATTCTTTTTAGATCTGTAGCCCATTTATCAATTGGATTATTTGTGAGCTTGGTGTTTAGTTTCTTTAGTTCCTTGTATATTCTGGATATTAGCCCTCTGTCCGAGGTGTAGCAGGCAAAGGTTTTCCTCCCATTCTGTAGGTTCTCTCTTGATGCTCATGACTAGATCTTTAGCTGTGCAAAAACTTTTTAGTTTGATTGCATCCCATTCATTTATTCTTGACTTTACTGCTTGAGCCATGGGAGTTTTGTTGAGGAAGGCGCTGCCAACTCCTATGTCCTGTAGTGTTGACCCTACTTCTTTTTCTAGTAAGTTTGAAGTTGTTGGCTTAATATCTAGATCTTTGACCAATTTTGATTTAATTTTTGTGCAGGGTGAAAAATAAGGATCCAGCTTCAGTTGTCTACATCTGGCTGTGCAATTTGTCCAACACCATTTGTTGAACAGGCTATCTGTCTTCCACACTGTGCTTTTGCCCCCTTTATCAAATATCAAATAGTTAAAAGATATAGGGGTTTGTCTCAGGATCTTCTATTCTGTTCCACTGATCCTCGATTCTGTTTTGATACCAATACCATGCTGTTTTTGCTACTACAGCTCTGTAGTATAATTTCAGGTCAGGGATTGAGATACCCCCTACTTCTTCCTTCCTGTAGAGTAATGTTTTAGCTAGTGTGGGTCTCCTGTTATTCCATGTGAACTTGAGGATTGCTTTTTCTATATCTCTGAAGAATGCCATAGGTATCTTGATGGGGATTGCATTGAATCTATAGGGCTTTGGGTAGAATGGCCATCTTGATTATATTGATTCTGTCTAACCTTGAGCATGGAATGTTTTTCCATCTACTCGGGTCTTCTGTAATTTCTTTTCTTAGTGTTTGATAGTTTTCTTTGTAGAGGTCCTTCATATCCTTTGTAAGGTTAATGCCCAAGTATTTAATTTTTTTGGAGGAGATGGTTAATGGGAGAGATTTCCTGATTTCTTCTTCTGCAGATTTGTTGCTGGAGTAAAGGAATGCTAGTGACTTACTGGAGTTGATCTTGTATCCAGCTACTTTGCTAAAATCACCTATAAGCTCTAGGAGTTTTCTGGCTGATATTATTTGGTCTTCTAGGTATAGAATCATGTCATCAGCGAATAGAGATAACTTCCTCTTTTCCTATATGAATACCTTTGATTTCCTTGTCTTGCCTGATAGCTCTGGCAAGGGTTTCAAGGACTATATTGAACATGAGTAAGGAAAGCGGACAGCCTTGTCTTGTTCCTGAATTCAGTGGAAATGCTTTCAGTTTTTGTCCATTGAGGATAATGTTGGCTATGGGTCTGTCGTAAATGGATCTGATATAGTTAAAGTATCTTCCCTTGATCCCTATCTTTTCCAGAGCATAAAGTGGTGTTGAATTTTATCAAATGCCTTCTCTGCATTAATTGAGATGATTATATGATTTTTGTTTTTAATTCTGTTTATGTGGTGAATCACATTTATTGATTTGTGTATGTTGAACCAGCCTTATTTTCCTGGAATGAAGCCCACTTTATCATGATGATTTATCTTTTTAATGTGTTTTTGTATCCTATTAGCTAGAATTTTATTAAGGATTTTTGCATCAATGTTCATCAGGGAAATTGGTCTGTAGTTTTCTTTTCTTGACAAATCTTTGGTTTTGGAATCAGTGTAATATTTGCTTCATAAAAAGTGTCTGGGAGTGTTCCCACTCTATCAATTTCCTGGAAGAGCTTGAAGAGGATCGGTGTTAGTTCTTCTGTGAAGGCTTGGTAGAATCTATCTGGTCCTGGGCTTTTCTTTTTTTGGATAGCTTTGATTGCTGCTTCAATTTTGCTATCCGTGATCAATTGGTTTAGATTTTCAATGTCCTCCTGTGTTAAAGCGGGATGTTATATATGTCCAAGAACCTGTCCATATCCTCCAGGTTATCAAACTTGGCAGAGTATAAATTTTCAAAATAGGTTCTGATAATCATCTGGATCTTGGATGAGTCTGTGGTGATATCCCCATTTTCATCTTTGATTTTGTTGATTTGCTTTCTTTCGTTCTTCCTTTTGGTGAGGTTGGCAAGGGGTCTGTCCATCTTGTTTATTTATTCAAAGAACCAACTCTTAATTTTGTAATAGTTTGTATTTTTTTGTTGTTGTTGTTGTTCTCAATTTCGTTGATTTCATTTCTGATTTTGGTAACTTCCAGTCTTCTGTTAGTTTTGGGGTTGGATTTTTCCTCTTTTTGTAGTCGCTTGAGTTGAAGCATAAGCCTGTTTATCTGGTCTCTTTCTAGATTTTTGGTGTATGCACTCAGTGCTATGAATTTACCTCTTAAGAATGCCTTCATACTGTACCAGAGGTTTCGATATGTTGTCTCCTCATTCTCATTCAATTCCAAGAACTTGTTAATTTCTGCTCTTATTTCCTCTTTTTTCCATCCTTCGTTTAAGAGGGAATTATTCAATTTCCAAGTGTGTGAATAGTTTCTGTTGTTTCTCTTGTTGTTGACTGCTAAGATCATAGCATTAGATCTGACAGAATACATGGGATTATATCCACTTTTTTATATTTGTTAAGATTATCTCGGTGAACTGGGATGTGGTCTATTTTAGAGAAGGATCCATGAGCTGCTGAGAAGAAGGTAAATTCAGCTGTTTTAGGATGGAATATTCTGTAGATGTCTGTTAAGCCCAATTGATTAATAGAGTTGTTCAGATTGGAGATGTCTTTATTGATTTTTTGTTTTGATGATCTGTCTAGAGTTGATAGTGGTGTGTTGAAGTCCCCCAGAATTATTGTGTTGAGATCAATGTGGGGATTAATGTCCTTAAGTATTTTTTCCATGTAATTGGGGGGCATAGATGTTAATTATCATTGTATCTTCTTGATGGACTGTCCCTTTTAGTATGATAAAGTGACCCTCTTTGTCCTATCTAACTAGTTTTCACTGGAAATTAATTTTATCAGAAATTAGAATCGCCACGCCAGCTTGCTTTTTTGGGCAGCAGGCCTGGTAGACATTTTGCCATCCTTTCACTTTCAACCTGTGTCTATTTTTGAGTGTCATATGTGTCTCTTGCAGCCAACATATTGTTGGAGTTTGGTTTTTGATCTGATTGGACAATCTGTGTCTTTTAATTGGGGTATTGAGTCCATTCACATTCAAAGTTAGAATAGATATGGGAGGCTGATTCTCAGACTTTTTAACAATTACAGAGTTTTGAGTCATCTTGGAAGTCAATTTGTGTATAATATGATTATTGACTTGCCCTTGTTTAAGGATTTAGGATATCCTTGGCATTTTCTTCTGAATAGAGTACATCCTTGAGAATTTTCTGTAGAGCAGGATTTGTGTTCATGTATCTTGCTCGCTTTGAGTTTATCATTGAATTATTTAATTTCCCCATCACATTTGAAGCTGAGTTTTGCAACGTATATTATCTTTGGGTGGAAGTTGTTATTTTTCAACACTTGAAAGATATTGTTCCAAGTTCTTCTGGCCTTCATTGTTTACTCTGAAAAATCCATAGTGATCCGAATTGTTTTGCCTCTGAATGTGATTTGGGGCTTTTCTCTAGCTGCTTTTAGAATTCTCTCTTTAATTTCTCTGTTATTCATTTTGTATATGATATGACTTGGTGAGTTTCTCATTTGATTAGGCCTATTTGGTGTTTTATAAGCATCTTGGATGTGATATTCCGGATCAATTGTAAGATGAGGGAAGTTCTCGCTTATGATTTCATTTAAAAGTTTCTTGATGACTCTTGTTTGCTGTTCAGAGTTTTCTTCCAGGCCAGTGATTCTCAGATTATTTGTCCTCATCTCATCAAATATTATTTGGAAGTTCTGATTATGTAATATAAGTTGCTTCTCATGTTTATCTTCTTTGAGTTCAACAATGTTTAGCTAATCTTCATTTTCCGATGTTTGTTCTTCAAGGGCTGAAGTTCTATTTTCAGTAGAGTATACTGTGTTGTTGGTATCATCCAGTGAAGATTTGATTTGGTTAACCATGTTTTTCAATCCTGATAGCTCTGCTAAGTCTCATTTCAGAATGTCTGTTTCTTTGTATAGCTGATCTTTCATCTGATGGAATTGCTCCCTTATTTCCCTGTAAAAGTTGTCTCTCATCTCTTGAAATTGTTCTCTGATTTCTTTCTGTATTTCATCTCTCAACTCTTTGATTGAATTACTAATCACAATGTTGATACAATATCTTTGGTTTTCATCTAAGGCCCCAGGTATGGGTTCCTTGGGTGGAGAGCTGTGGGGTTGAGGAGGAGAGTTATTTCCCCTTCTCTTCATTTTCAGAATCAGAGAGTGTGTCTTGTAGTTCAACCTTGTTACTCTTGCTGGAGTAATTGGAGCTTCTTATGGCTTTGCTTCGTTGTGATGGGGAGCTATTTGGTCAAGACAGACCTAAAGATGCCAGACCAGTCTACGATATCTTGAGAGGCTATAGGTGCAGATACTAGTCTGTTTCAACTAAAACAGATGTGCTGGTGACTAGCACCAATAGTAGCAGTTTTCTTTGAGAGAGCTCTCACAAATATTATGATAGCAAGCAGTGTTCGTTTTGAAGAGTGTCTGTTTCTTCTGATAGCAGGATCGTGGGAATCCACGTGCAGTCCTGCAGCATGAGGTCATTCTCAGGAGCCTCTCGGAGTCACTGCTGGTGGGGCGGTCGCCATCTTTAATCTCTGGCACTATATTTAAAGTACTGCGACTTCTCTGCTCTGGGGGTGCGGGGTGCTATAATCCTCCCCCACACCACTCGCCAGCCAGCCATGCAGCAGCGGCAGGTGAACAAAGATTGCAGTAGTGCTATATTTAAAGCACAATCTGTGGGCCTGAGTTCGCTGGCTGCTTGACTCCTCCCCCACTCCCGGGCGGCAGCTACTCGCTGCGTCCCACCCTGGAAGGAAAAAAATTAAAAAACACTCGTTTCTCCCCAGTCTCTGCTCCTCAAATCCGCTGAGCAAGTTAGGACTAGGGTTTCAAGATGCTACTCCCCCAAATGCACCTCAAAAAACTGGAAATGAACTGGGGATTTTCCATCCAGTCTCAGAGCCACTGGGGAAGCCATCTGTCTTCAAGTTACCATCTTGATTCCCTCCCAAAGACAAGCTTTCTATATGTAAAACAATAGATTGAATAGATTGCATGACAAGAGACAACATATTTAGGTCTCTGTTAGGGGTTCTGTAGCAGTAACTTTGGAGAACTGAGAAGAGATTGTGTAGGTATGGACTTAACAAAAAAGACTTGAAAGAGGACATACACTTTGAGATGCTTTTGATGGGTGAATAATAACAGTTGCTTATGGTAGGGAGAGCAAGGAGTGTGACCTTCCATGGAGTAGAAGTGTTAGAATTGCGAACATCTGCTGATCTGACTGGAACAGTGTCTGTATTGATAGAAACTTGCAGTTAGATTGGATGAGAGATAGGTAATGTTAACTGATAGATGCATGATGAGCAGATGATTTGATTACCTTATTTCAGTCAGTCTTTATAAGAATTTCAGGAATTAGGCTCTAGTATATGTAATTTGCACGTATAGAAGCTTACACATAGAGTTCATGTAACTCAGCCAGGATAGCACAATTAGCATCAGAGTGTCTTACCACAAAGTCCGGGTGCCTTTGCTATCATAAAAGATAGGACTTTTGGCAGAATCCGATAAAAGAACATTTTAGGATAAAATGATTTAACAAATATTATGTTTTAGGATGATTATTCTAATGGTTGTGATCAGGAGAGATGGATGGGAGCAGAGACCTGAGGCCAAGAGAAACAGCAGTGAACTTTGTAATAACTCTAGTATTTGGTTATTATGGGCCAAAGTGATGGTGGAGAGTGGATGGCTAGAAGAGAGTTAGAAGATGAGTTGAGAAATATTGGTCAGAAAAGTGTACGTAAAACTTGGGTCAGTGAGAGGTGTGGTTTTTGAAGAGATTATAGCCACTACAGAGATAATACATACTCTACACAGAGAAAGTTACAAAGATGGTTTGATGAAAAAAAAAGAAAGAAAGATGGTTTGATGGCATCTCAGAAATTGGCAGAATCACACCAATCACAGGCTCAAGGATGTAAAAGAATTCCTTTGAGAAGAGACCTTTGGAACTTAAAAATTATTTGACCTCACCTTTCCTTTTGTGTCTTCCTTGCTTTGAACAGTCTTGATGTGCTCATGCACTCACTGGTGACTCAAGACTGAAGGCAGGGATTCCATGAGGCTGTTCATGGCTTATTACAGCCTGCTTCTATTCTTAACCAGTTCCTACCTGTCTCCTAACTCCTGATTTTGTTCTTTCTTCTTTTCTTTTCTTTTTTTTTTTTTTTTTAGAGGAGTTCCTGTTTTTGCCTTTACAGTATGTTTCATTTGGTCTCTCTTGCTTGAAAGACTCAATTTAGATATTCTTTCTGGAAAGATTCAATTTAGATATGTTCCTGCCCCTTTCCCACTATAAACCAGCTAGTAGAATTGAGAACCAATTACGTTCTACCTTTAACATAAGACATTTTACTCATCCTTTCTTCCTTATGGCTTCATAGCACTCTTGATTCATAATATTGATTCATTTTTATGGTAGAGATTCTGAATCTCATAAATTACTACAAAGACCCATTCCCAATTAAATTCCTATGACTCAAAATCAGTTATCAGAAACCTTAATTTTAATTGGCTTTCCTTGGCACTCACTGTGTCTGTGTTGAGGATATCAAACTACACCAAACACCACAATTTCTGCTTCTTGTGCCTTAGCTCAAGTTGCTTTTCTCATAATTCTCTATAACTGCTTTTGTTTTTTTAGGCCTTTCTGATTACTTAAATCTTCATCCAGTTCTTTCTCTGCGCTCTAGTGCTTGGTACATGTGTCTGCCAGCTTTGTACCACTGTGGCCAATATACCTGACAAGAACAGCTTAGAGGAAAAAAAGTTTATTTTGGCTCATGTTTTTGAAAGTTCAGTTCAGGTCAGCCGACTCCATAGGTCTGGGCCTGGCAGAATGTCATGGCAGAAGAGCATGTGGAGGAAAGCTGCTCATTTTATGACAGCCTGGAAGCAGAGTTTGAGAGCAAGAATAAGGATAATATATCACAAGGGCACACCCCCAGTGACCTACTTCCTCTAGCCACGTCCTACCTGCCTACAGTTACCATCCATTTATCTATTCAAATTGTTAATCCATCAAATGGATCAATTCACTGATTAGGTTACAAATTTCATAATTGATCATTTCACCTCTGAACATTCCTAAACTGTCTTGCACATGATCTTTTGGAGTACACTTCATATGCAAACCAACAGGACAATATGCATTATCTAAAAAGTCTGCCCTTGTTTTGTGTATATTTTATTTTGAATAGTTCTATTTAAGTAAGAGAACACACTTGAACTAAGGGTGTAGCTCAGGGGAGCACTTGGATACCATGCACAAGGCCTTGGGTTCAAGCACTGCAACAAAAAAGAACACTCATAGTCTTCTTTGCTGGAAACACACACACACACTGAACAACATAGTAGGCATTCGTGAAAAGTTGTTGATTATTTTGTTAAAGTTTGGCAACACTGATCCCATTGTGTAGATCCTGAATAATAGTTGTATAGTAAGACTTCTGTGTGCTATTTCAGAATGCAAGTTAAATCTTCTGAGGAAACAGATGTATTATACATTACCATACAGGAAAATACAACATTATTAGACTTTATAAATATTTTCCAAAAATCTTTTTCCAACAATAATTGTAGAAACAAATAGAGAACAAGTATATCTTAAAGGGTAATTCTTGGGCTGGAGCAGTGGCTCAGTAGTAGAATGCTTACGTGGTATGCACGAGGACTTGGGTTTGAACCCCAGCACTGTATACACAACTAAATGTCAGAACAACAAAAAGTACAGATGAAAAAGTAAATAAAATTGATTCTTTTTCACTCTCTTTAGAAAAAAGAACAGTAATTATTTCCCAAAACAATTAGATTTTCATGTTAAATTGGGTTTTAAAGAGACCTTGGCTTAAATAAATCCAAGTCAGTGGGTTTTTAAAATTTGTTTGTTTTTTGTTTTTGTTGTTACTAACTGCCTAGTAAATGTTTTATTTAGACACAAGTCTTTTACTGGATTTAATTATAATATATGAAGAGCAACCTCTTCCCCTGGCCCTTTTCTAATTTAAACAAAAGATCTGGGACCCTTGGCATACACCTGTAATTCCAGTGGATCGGGAGACTGAGACAGGTTGATCAGCCAGCCTGTGCAACTTAGTGAGACCCTAAGCCAATAAAAAATAAAAAGGACCTGGGATGTAGCGTAGTGGGAAAGCACCCCTGGGTGCTGGACCAAAGAGAGGAAAATAAAAGTACTTAATTTTTTATCCAAGACTGACTTACTCTGTGAGGGTGGCATTTGTTTCCATTCCACTCACCATGGGTGCTAGTTCTTCAGTGCAGCTCCCTAGTAAATTCTGTTCTATAGTCATCAATGGAAAATGAATATGTGACCGTTAAAATGCTCTTTCAGTAGTTCGTCTGCTGGTTGTGAGCCAATCAAGCCTGGTTTTGGCTTACAACTTTCACTCAGAAAAAGAATGAATAGAAATGCCACAGTGTCAGCTGATAATACTCAGGCAAGCCCCTTGGAGGACTTTCCAGCATCCATAGAGTGGTTTTTCTTAGGGACTAAACCTTTTGTAAACAAAATTAAATTCTTTTTCTAATTTTTAAATTATGGATTTTAACTGAATAGGACATTACAAAGAAAAGACACTGGAAGAGGATATAGTGGGTGGGGAAAAGTAAAACAGTAAATGTCAATGAAGTCTGATAAAATTGCTCTTATAATATGGTATGAGAAACTCTTACACAACAGATAGGATGAATTGAGAAAACACAACATGAAATTTCCAAAAAGAAGAATTTGACATAAAAAACTATAAAATAAAGACCATAAAAGCCAGCACATTGTACAAGACAGTCTTATCTCTTAAAACAAAGGTCATGAAATTAAAAAACAAAACAGAAAAACTTGGTTTGTGTCTGTGTCTGTTTCAGATGCAAGAAGACTAAAGTAATATCACAACTCCATGCAATTGTGGGATCCTTGACTGGATCTGCATTAGCAAAGAAAAGCTGCTGTAAATTTTGCTACTGGAATAATTTGGTAAATGTGTATATGGGCTGTAGATAGAGAATATTTTAAGTTTAATTTCTTTGGTATGGTTATGCTACTCTGATATTAGGAAATAATATACTAAAGTATTTAGGGGTGAGGAATCTTGATAACTGCATCTTATTTTCACTTGGTTCAGAAAATAGAAAATTATGTGTGTACTTGTACATTCACCCTTGCACATGTGTACACACACACATTGCACATGGTTGGTACTGAAAGTTTGGGATATTTTGTTCTGACATTCATATTTCATTAAGTGATGTTGTATAGGATTTGCCTCTTGGTTTTTTCCTTTAGTATGTATGTTCATTTGTGATGTTCTTATTTTTGTATTTCATTTGCAGGACTAATTTTTGAATTCAAACCCTTAAGTTTCTTTTCTTACATTGTGATGAGTAATCCTCTCATTTAGGTAATCTAAGCAGCATAAGTACATGCTATTTTTGATCACCCATAGAGTAAGGTAAGAAAATATGGAGGAGTTTATGCCATCTCATCACCTCAAAATGAAAAACAACTTTAAACACAATAACATGCCTTTATATTAGAGTGTGGTACTCCAAATGGTTAATCATAAGAGTCCCTAAGTAAGCAATTTAGAGCTCATCAGAAATATTTAGTAATTTGTGAATTATCTTTGGTAATTTGTGAAAATTTTACTTAAAAGGTTAGTTTGGGAGTACCATTGAAAATATAAATTCAGATATAGAGCTCTTATTTTTTATGCTCTGGAACAGATCGTACAGGCCCTAATGGCAAAATAAGTAAACCACTGTTTTTAATGAATTTGAGATATTCTTTTTAATATTAGCTCTGATGTCTTATGGTCAGTTAGTCTTTTGAGTAACTCAACTAGAAGAATCTAGGGTTTAATAATAAAAACATTTTCTACCTTTGTATTAAAAATATTGAATCTGAGATTGTTCCATTATTACTTTGTAGGCTCCCTTGTGCCTCATATAATGTTTATGCACGCTAAAGGTGAGTCCTACCTGTCTCCCCAGTCATTCTATCTCTGGCATTGATCAAAGAAGGAAAGTATAGTGGTTGGAGCATTGGCTTAGCAGTTAGAGTGCTTGCCTGGCATGCGTGAAGATCTGAGTTCAAAACCCAGTACCACATACATGACTAAGTGTTGGAAAAACAAAAATCCAGATGAAAAAATAAATAAAAATGGAATCTCTCTCTCTCTCTCAAAAACAAAACAAACAAAAAAAACCCCCACTGAATTGGCATCCAGAATGAGTCAAATTGCCAAAAAATAAAAGATAAAAGACATGGCTCAGTGGTAGAGCACTTTCCTAACCTATGCAAGGCCCTAGATTCAATCCCCAGCACTGCGAAAATAAATAGACAGATACAGAGAAGTAAAAGACTGATGACTGGAAAGCCATCACTGGAGGAACAGTGATGAGAAGGGTCTGCTCATGGTTGCTGCATTGTAGAGTCAGAGGCAGGCAGACTGGAAAGGTTTGCTGAGGCTGGCCTCACTAGGGTTAGTAGTATAATTGTGGCCTATAGAGAGAAAGGGGTACCAGTAAACCCTTTCAGTCTCTTTTTACTAACAAGTCGCCCTGAGCTTTGCTACCTGCTAAAACCATTCTCCTGGTCATGTCTAGTTGTTTCCTTCCTTTTGCCAACTGTTTCTTAAAGGTTTTTCTCTATCAGCTCACTGCCTCCTCATTAATTGTCCTTCATCCACTTTCCCACTGGTCCTCTGCCTCCTGCACTCTCCTCTCCACTAAATGTGTTCTCTCAAAGGTTTCCCATCTTTGTTTCATTTGCTCACACTGCTTCTTCAGCCTGGGATTCTCTATAGCTTTCTCCTTAACATTTTGATTAAATTGAGAGATTCTGATTATAATGAGGTAAAAACATTTTTACTGGAATTAAAGGTAGACTCACTTATCACCATCTTCCCTCCCACTCCCCTAAAGAGTCATTTTGTTTCTTCTCCTTTGTAAGACTTAAAAAATTTTGCTCTAATTGAGTCGTTTCTTTATCTTTATGGTCATTCTCCATCCAAGCACATGAGAACAATAAATGGTGCTCGTACATGTAGATCACTGTTTTATTTTCTGTGTCAGTTAGGGTTCTTTGCACATAGAAAGTATGTAATAAATTTATATTAAAGGGCAGAGTGATTGAAGTTGGGATTGACCACTATAAAGATTTGCTAGTAAGGGGCTGGAGTGGTGGCTCGTTTGAACCCATTTCACAGGTTCAAACCCCAGCACCCATGTACACAGCTAAGTGTCTGAGCAACGAAAGCCATGTGAAAACTCAATAAAAATTGATTCTCTCTCTCTCTCTCTCTCTCTCTCTTTCTCTCTCCCCCTCTCTGTCACTGTCCTTTAAAAAAATTTTTGCTAATAAGCTTTAAGATTTATTTAGGTATTTAGATTTTAAGATTTTTCTCAGAATAATCTTTTTATAAGTGTGATGATTAATAGTATTCTTGAAAAAAAAGTGTAATTTTTATAAACCAGTTTTATTCTAATGGGTAATTTTTAAAGAAACTTGGTGTTGGTTATTAAATTAATATTCCTTAAGTTTTCTGCATTCATTTTCATTGTTATCTTTCTTTGTTATTTTATTGCTATTTTTCTAAAGCTAAGATGTTTTGAGTATTAATTCATTCTGTTTTGAGTACCAATTAATTCTGTTTATCACTGTTAATGTTCTCTGTTTAAAAAGTTGAGCAGTCTCTTATTATAACAATAACTGCATTGATTATTGAAGGGTTAGAAGTATTTGGCTTATTTCCATACACACCTTTAAATATGTATATGGACACTTAGTTTCCCCTGTAAAATTGAATCCTATTATATATAGCATTGCATACTTGCCTTTTATGTCCTCTATGCCACCTCCATTACTGGGGATTTAACTCAGGGTCACTTTACCACTGAGCTACATCTATAGCCCCCCTGCTTCTTTGTCAGTGCTAGGGGTTGGACCCAGAACTTCAACATTCTATATCCCACTCCTCTTTATTTTTTATTTTGAGACAAGGTCCTGTTCAGTTGCCCAAGCTAGTTGAATTTGCATCCTTCTGCCTCAGGTCTTCTGAGCAGCCAGGATTAAATGTGTCTGTTACTACTTCCTTTTATTGTAAATTTTTCTCTTGTATTATAAAATATTCTATGGGCTCAGCAGTTGGTGTGCTTGCCTGGCATGTGTGAGGACCTGGGTTTGAACCCCAGCACCACATAACACAACTAAGTTTTGGAAAAACAATGGCCAGATGAAAAAATAAATAAAATTGATTCTCACTCTTTTCCCCTCTCTCTCTTTAAAATAAAATAAAATATTCTTCTAAATGATGTATTTTTTATGGTTTCATGGTATATCGTGTGAATATAACATCACTTATTCAGTGACTCCCTGACCCTAGAGCCTGTTGATATAATATTGCAGCAGTTAGCTTCCAGTTAAAGTATTTTAAGCAGTTAGCTTCTAGTTAATAACCTGATAGTACACATTTTGCTTTAGTGGATGTCCTTTATTGTGGCATAATCAACAAGAATTTATTTCTCACAGTCTGGAAGCTAGGAAATCCAAGATCAAGGTGGTTCCCAGTGAGGTTCTCTTCCTGGCTTGTCTGTAGCCACCTTCTTAATGTGTCCTCATGTGGCAGAAACAGGAAGCAAGCTCTCTGGTGTATCTTGTTATAATGACATTAATCCCATTACAAGGTTCATGATCCCATCTGCGCTAAAGGTCTAATCTCCGGATGCCGTCACATCCAGTGTTAGATCCTCAACATATGAATTTTAGAGGAATAAAATTTACACCAGATTAACCAACAAGAAAAGTGTTTTAGAAGCTACTTAGTTTTACCTAAGTAGCAATTTAGAAACTCACATCTAGAATTGTTCTTACATTACCCATGGGAAAAATATCTGAAAATCTTCATAAAAAAGTAAAAATTACTACTGCTTATTCCATCTTGAAATATGTTGTTAAATTATCCATTATTGGCATAAAGTGAAACCATGAAATCGCTTAAATGATTCATTCATGAATTATTACATTCCATTAATGTTCATCATTCCAGAAAATCTGCAAATGTCTCATAATTTCTTTTAAAATACTTTATGAAGAGACTTTACAGAGTTTCCTTTTCCTACTTGGAAAATAATAGCCAATTTTATGGATAATTATGATCACTCATTGAAGTTCCTCTTAACATTAGTCACATCCTCTCAATAAATAAATGTAACCGAGAAAGAAGGCTTACCATGTTTTAGTGCTTTATATTTTTAAAAAGTTATATAACAATTTAAGAAATTTGATCTTATAACAACAGTGTCACTGGGATAGAATAAATAGAATGTCCAATATTTAAGAAATTTGAAACTTGGAAAAATTGAATTTATCTAGAGTCAAGTATCCAGATTAGGTCAGTTTTTTGTTTTGTTTGTTTATTGGTGCATTATAGTCTTACATAATGCACCAATTAAAAAAACATGATGCACTGCCAAACAGACAAACAAAAAAAAATCCAAAAACTGACCCAGTCTGGATACTTGTTGTTACACATTTATACACGTACATGTTATTGATCCGGCTCCCCAGCACCCAAGCCATGCACCCAGCCTATAGGCAGTGGAACAATGGAGATGCTGAACAACAGAGTGGTGGAGCTGCAGAGTGGTGACCCGTGTGTGTGTGTGTGTGTGTGTGTGTGTGTGTGTGTGAGTGTGTATTTGAGTGCAGGTATCAAGCACAGCTTGTGACTGTGCTTGGAGCCCACCATGCAGGTGCAGTGGGCCTGAGGCATGCCAACTCCAATCTCTCACTGTTAGGCAGCCGGGCCTGTGCTCCCTATGGATGCCTGGATGCCACTTCACTCAGTACTGCTGTTCCAGCACATACTCCCATCAACCCTCTCAGTCCCCTCTCAACCCCCGCTCACGTGCCACACTCACACTGAGCATCTGTGATTCACTACCATCAATCTTCTGCCGCCCTAAGAAGCAGGAGAAAGTGAAAACAAGGTAAATATGAATGAAAATTGGGACTTGAGAGTTGATCAGTACCGTTAGTGCTACCATTAGTGCGGCTCTATTCCCTAATTAGCATATGTGGACCAATAGCATAGATGCTTTTCTCAGACCCTCATTTGCATAAGTTTGAACTAATAGCAGTGATCCAAGTATTATATAAACCCCTAGCTGAGCACACTTAGGCAGAGAAAATCCTGCTATCGGGTCCCCTCTTGAACACTACAAGAGTTCTATTTCCTGCTTCTTCAGTAAATTATTCTTCCATTCATTCATCCTGGTGTGTGGATTTCATTCTTCAAATTCACAAGAACCCAGAAGGAAGAAGAAATTGACTGCAAGCTGTTGAAGTGTACAAGAGGGCACTGCCCCATTAAGAGCTACAACACTACTAGCTGCAGAGGCTTGCACCTCAGGCAGGGACCGCCGGCTGGCAGAAACAAGGAACCTGGCCAGTGGAAGAGGGCAATCAAGTTTCACCCACGGGATTTGTTGCTACACATGCATAGATGCACATGTTAGGATAGTGTAATTTGGACCCATTCCTTATCCAGGATCCTCCTGCCCCCCACCCTCTCCCCAGGCTCGCCTCCACTGATCTCTTTTCTCTTCCCCCAACTTACATATGTTTGTGTGTATGTGTGTGTGTGTATTTTTAATTTTTTCTAGTCTTAAATGCCTGCATGAGTATTATTCAGCATCTCAGGAGTGTAAAGTATAACATACAGTATCTATAGCCCCTCTTATCCCTTCCCATCTATTCCCCCTCCCTCATTCCCCTGCAAAACCAGATCATATGTTACCCTGAGTTTGATGGGCCTGATATATAAACTTGACTATTTTTCACCCTATCTTTTGTTTTACTCTAGCTTCCACATGTGAGAGAAAACATTCTATCTTTGACTTTCTGAGTTTGGCTAATTTTAATTAGCATAATTTTCTCCATTTCCATCCATTTAACCCACAAAGGCCATAATATCATTCTTTTTGATAGCTGAGTAGAACTCCATTATATACATACAACACAGTTTTTTGATCCATTCATCCAGTGATGGGCATCTGGGTTGATTACATAATTTAGATATTGTGACTTGTGCTGCTGTAAACATTGAGGAAGGGGCTGGAGTGGTGGTTGTGCTGTTATGGTGCTTGCCTGGCATGCGCAAGGACGTGGGTTCCAACACCAGCACTACATACACAAAAAGTGTTGCAGCAATGAAAACCACATGAAGAACTAAATAAAATTGATTCTCTTTCTCTCTCACTGTCCCTCTCTCTTTAAAAACAAAACAAACCAAACAAAAAACATTGATGAAGCTGTGTCACTGTAATACACTGATTTTAATTCCTTTGAGAACATACCCAGGAGTGGAGAGCTGGGTCATACATTGGTTCCATCCCTGATTTTTTGAAGAGTCTCCATGCCGCTTTCCAGAGTGGTTATACTAGTCTACAGTCCCACCAACAATGTACAAGTGATCCTTTCTCCCCATAATTTCTCCAGTATCTGTTGATGTTTGTGTTCTTGGGCTTTGCAATTCTGACTGGAGTGAGGTGAAATCCTAATGTAGTTTTGATTTGCATTTCTCTGATTGCTACAGATGTTGAACATTTTTTCATATATTTATTGACCATTTGTATTTCTTCTGTTGAGAAGTTTCTGTTTAGATCTTTAGCCCATTTATTGATTGGATAGAATGTGGTTTTGAGTTCTTTGTCAATTCTGGATATTAGTCCCCTGATGGAGGAGTAACTGGCCATGATTTTCTCCAGTTGTTTAGGTTCTCTCTTTACAGTCTTGACTAGTTCCTTAGCCATACAGAAGATTTTAGTTTAATGGCATCCCACTTATTGATTCTTGGTTTTAATCCTTGCACTATGGGAATCTTATCAAGGAAGTCGGTCCCAGCACCTACGTGGTGGAGTGTTGATCCTATTTTTTCTTCTAACAGTTATATGGTATCTAGTTTAATCCTAAGTCCTTAATCCATTCGATTTGATTTTTGTGCAAGGTGAGAGAGAAGGATCTGATTTCACTTTTTCTGCATATGGCTGTCCAGTTAGTCTAGCACCATTTGTTGAACAGGCATCTTTCCTCCAAGGTATGTTTTTGTCCCCTTGGTGGAATATCAGATGAAAAGATTTGTGGATTTATCTTTGTGTTTCTATTCTATTCCATTTGTCTTCATATCTGTTTTGAAACCAATACTATGCTGTTTTTGTAACTACAGCTCTGTAATATAATTTGAGGTCAAGTATCTGTGAAGAATGTCATTGATATCTTAATGGGGATTGTGTTGAATCTGTATAGAGCTTTTGGAAGAATGGTCATTTTAGTTATATTGATTCTGCCTATACAAGAACATGGAATGTCTTTTCCTCTTCTCAGCTCTTCTTCAATTTCTTCAATGTTCTATAATTTTCACTGTAGAGGTCTTTTACTTCCTTTTTAAGATTAATTCCTAGTTACTTTATTTTTTTTTGAGGTTATTGTGAATGGGATGGATTTCTTCGGCCAAATCACTGCTAGACGTTAGGAAAGCTATTGATTTATGGGTGTTGATCTTGTATCCTGCAACTTTGCTGAATTCATTTATAAATTCTAGAAGTCTCCTGGTGGAGTTCCTTGGGTCCTCTAGATATAGGATCATATCATCAGCAAGTAGAAGTAGTTTGACTTCCTCTTTTCCTATTTGAATCCTGTTGATGTTCTTCTCTTGCCTGATTGTTTTGGCTAAGGTTTCTAGGACTGTATTGAATAATATTGGTGAGAGTGGGCAACCTTGTCTTGTTCCAGAATTTACTGGGAACACTTTGTTTTTCTCCATTTTGTATAATGTTGGCTGTGGGTTTGTCATAAATGGCCTTTACAAAGTTAAGCTAAGTTCCTTTGATCCAGGTTGGGTCAGTTCTGCTACCTCAAAATATATCATCTGTGAGTTCAAAGAATATAGGGAGTTTATATATTTCTTGGAGTTCTGCTCCAAGAAATAGTAATTAGAGGAAAATACTGATTTATGTTGAAAGATAAATAGCTGGAGGATACTAAACCTTCATACTAAACTACTAAGTACGGAACTACTTAACCATAACCTGAAAATTTATGTGTAACATTCTAATTTAAAAATAATATAACTTGGGGCTGGAGCAGTGGCACGGTGGTTATGGCACTTGCCTGGCATGTGTGAGTACATGAGTTCAAACCCCAGCACCACATACACAACAATGTCTCAGAGTATTGAAAGTCACATGAAAAACTAAATAAAAATTGTTTATATATATATATATATAACTTAATAATGATATAATTCAAGCAGTCATTCATGAGAACAGTGTTAATTTATTATGCTTGGCATCCTTTTATTGGTTCTTTTTAAGTTTTTTAAAACATTTTAATATTAGTTTCCCTGGAAGATACTAATATATGGTCATTATGAATTTCTACTTCTTTTAGGTAATATGCTTTCAGAATCATGAAATTGGTTCTCTCGGTGTGAGTTTTAGTGGGAAAAAATTTAGAATTTTTAGTAGAGAATAAACAAAGCTAGAGTAAATTCAGATCTTTTATCTTTTTAATTTTTGGTTACAAATTTTGGCAAAGGTGACTTGCCTATGTACAGATTAGGAATTGATAATCTTTTCCACAACTTCTCAACTCTGCTCTTATAGTGTGAGAGCAGCTGTAGGCAGTATCTAAACAAGGTTGTGTAAATGTTGGACATAATTGTGCTCCAGTAAAACTTTATTTACAAAGACAAGCAGTAGCCATATTTGGCATTCAAGTTATAGTTTGCTGACCCCTGAATTAGAATTTGAAGTGAAATAAAGCTCCTCAATATTTTTGTATTATTTGTTACATTTTTCTTTTTACTTTTCATAAATCTTATTCTTTCTAACCCAATATTGATAATTCTTACCTTTGTCCCCTTTAATTTCACCTTTTTATTTACCTTTTTGAGTGTTATGCTTTATGCTTTTATATCTTTAGCTTCTTTTCTAGCCTAGCATCCTCATATATCTTTACAACCTTGTTATCCAAGACCTTTCCAATCTAATTATACAAACATTTATTGAGTCTCTAGAGAGAATGATATTAAAGAAATGGAGTTTCTGGATTAAAAAAGAAAAAAAAAAGCCAAGGTGGGTACGGTGGTGCGCACCTGTAATCCTGGTGAGGGGGAAGGCTGAGGCAAGAGGATTGCAAGTTCAAAGCCAGGCTCAACAATTCAGTGAAAGCCTGTCTCAAAATTAAAACCATGAAGAGGGCTGGGGGATATGTAGTTCAGTAGTAAAGTGCTGTTGGGGTCAATCCCCAATACAACAAAAGAAAGGAAGGCAATCAGGTAGGCAGGCAGGCTTTAAGCTGACTCTTCAAAGGTTGGAGGGAAATTGTTATATGAATAGTATTTCAGTAAGTCATTAACAAGGGAAAATTCACATACTATCTCCCTTTTCCATTTCTTCCCCCAAATAGGAAATCCCACCATGGACTGGTCCTTTTCAAGATTATTTTCTGGAGCAGGGTGCTAAAGATATGGTTTGCTTCTCAGGAGCCTATGTCTTTGAATTTTATTTTCCATCCCTGTGGTCAGTAAGATAAAGTGGCAGTGGGTACAGACCTGCCTTTGGAATGCCTGAGGTCAGAGATCTAGACCAGCTTTGTTCTAGGCATTCTGGCACATGGGCTCATTTATGATTGATTGCCTTGTTTTTATTAAGTGACTCAATTTAAGATGGTATAAAACAAATGTTTTTCCTACTCACACTCAGAGGAACACCAGACTCTTCACCTCTGGTCATCAAAATGTATGTGGGTTTTCTCCTGTAATCCCGTTCAGTTATGACACTTATCTACCTGGAGATAGCAGCAGATACCACAGGTTGAAAGTTCAGTCCTAAAAGACTGTGTCAGCTTCAGATGCTATTTGCAAGCCTCAAGTTGTGACCAGTACTTAGGACAGGTAGCTGTGAATCTTGGGTTCCTGCTGCCCACTGCTTCGGCTCAATTAATGTCCTAGGATAGCTCACAGAACTCAGGGAAACAAATTTACCCATTTCTTTAGAATGATACAGATAACCACCAGACACAGATATAGATGATAGGGCAAGGTCTATGGGATAGGGCACAGAGCTTTCCATGCCCTTTCTGGGTACACCACCCTCCCAGCATCTTCATATGTTAAGCAGTATGAAAGTTCACCACACTTTATCCCTTGGAGTTTTGTAGAGGCTTTGTTATGTAGGCATGATTGATAAATTCTTAACCATCGTTAATCCACTAACCTTCAAGACCTTTCTCCCTTTGAGGTCAGACAGGAGGTGGGGATGTGGTTGAATGTTCTAACAGTCATCATGTATTTGGTTCCTCTGGCAATCAGCCCCCATCCTGAGGCTGTCCTGGAGCCCACCAAAGTTCCCTCATTAGAACAAAAGATTGTCCTACCACCTAGGAAATTCCAAGGGAATTAGGGTGTCGGGAACCAAGGGCAGAGACTAAATGTGTATTTCTAATTATATTGCAGTATCACAGACCCTTAGTCTTTTCTGGACATTGACTTGGTAAGCAAGTATGACCACAAAGGATGTGAATAGCAAGCCACCCAACTTTCTTGGGTTATGGGCTACCTTTAAGGTTCAGTGCATAGATGAAGGAGTCTTTCATGGAATCTGCGTTAACTCACTGGGGACATAATTTTGGATTTGGAATTAAGAATTTTAGAGAAGCAAAACAGACTGTGAATTTGCTTATTTACTTTCTGTGCTTGTATTTTCCTGTGTACCTTGCAGGAAAGGGATAGCTATAGTAAGAATCAATCTTTTTGCCTCTAATAATTGCATCTCAATATTGTTACAACAGACCAAGTGAATAGGAACTAGGTCTAGAAGCAAAGCTGTGTGTGCTAAGAGTGAGCCCCTACAGGAGGATACAAATACACTTGTCTCATATTATTCCTTCTGCAGGTGCAGCTGCAGGCCAAGAGGATGATAGCCTATATTCAGCAAGTAGGATCTGGAGTTATTAGGGATATTTGGAGATTTAGCAAGTCTGCCTCAGTTACCCCAAGCTGCATGAATGAGTACTCTACACAAATTGCAGCTTTTGCATCCTAATATTTTCATGAGTTTCTAGTGTCTGGTACCGGAATTCATTTCTACAGCCAGAGCAAAATCACATTAAAATAAGTGGGTGTCCAGGACCCAACTTTTAGCTTCTGGATTATTAGATAATATAGTATTCACTTCTTTTTTCTACTCTAATTCTTACATACTGGTCATGGATATTGTATGGTTTTACCACAGTGGTACGATGGAAGGAAACAAAGGAACGACAGTAGGAATGAGAGTTATGTGAAATTAAGGTTGGAGAAATTTCAGTGGAGTCTTATCCAGGGACTAAAATGAAAATAAAGACCAAGCCCCATAGCACTCTGGTTCTAGGAATCAGCTATTTTTAAGGCAGAGGGAAAATTAGGCAGTGAGTAAAACCAAAGGAATTGATATGTGAAAAGTGCTAATTAGATCTTGTAAGGGGACCACTAGAAGTTTGAAAGAGAAGAGCATCAGCTTTTAAAGCAAACCTCAGGCTGTGTGCTGGTGCTGGATGAAGATGTGCCAGAGGACATAGGTGCTCCAGGAGCTGAGCCCAGAGTACTGGGATTAGGCTCCAGTCCCTGAGCAGAGCCTCCTGTGATGCCCAAGGGGTGCTCCAGATCACAGGGTCAGGGACTGGGAAGGAAAAAAGTGACCACACTCCTTTGAGCACTACATATCCGGGTCTCTGCCGCACTGGAATTCTGCTGTTCACTGACATTTGGAGCCACAGAGGTGCTAGCCCAAGTTGGGACTAAGTTCCATGATTGAAACTTCTTCAAGAGCAAGAGAAATTTCCTGTTTACTACTCTGTTTAGAACATAGCAGATTTTGTTTATTATTGTAAATAGAAGTGTTCTAAACCCTTAAAGAATTAGAAAAGGAAATTTAAAATATTTAAACAGGACATTAAATAGATAAAAGAGGCTTTTGGGAAGACTTAGGGCCTAGGGCTCCCACTCAGTGAAGACTTTGATTTCTAGGGCACCTGTGCAGGGCGGAGGCTTGCTGAGAGGCATTTCTCCTGAACCTCTGAACAGCCTCCAATCAGGAGACTGGGTCAGGTGGTGAACTCCTTTCTCTATGATCAGGTGGCCTTTTTTGTCCCTTTCCTCCTCCCTCTTTTGTTTGTAGTGCAACATTCTTAATTTTGAATGCTTTAAAATCATCAGAGTTTGTGCTAAGATAGAAATTTGCTAAGCAAATCCATCTAGGAGTAAAAAAAGAAACTTGCATGAAGTTTCAGTATTAATGCTTACCATAACCAATATTATGTGCATACAAATCAATCCAAATGAAAGAATAAGTTTAGGTAGTAAAGGAATATGGTCTACTCATTTCTTCTCCCTTAATACCAGGTAATATATGCTTTGAACACTAAAAATGATGAGCATGAATCTGCGATTCAAGCCCTCAAAGATGCTCATGAAGAAGAAATTCAACAAATTCTTGCAGAAACAAGAGAAAAAATACTGCAGTATAAAAGCAAAGTAACAGAGGAGTTAGAACTTAAGAGAAAGATTCAAGTTTTAGAAGCATCCTTAGAAGATCACATAAAAATGAAGAAGCAGGCTTTGACAGAATTTGAAGCCTATAAACACAGAGTTGAGGACATGCAACTTTGTGCAGAAGCCCAGCATGTCCAACGCATAGTAACCATGTCTAGAGAAGTTGAAGAAATTAGAAGGAAATTTGAAGAAAGATTACGGAGCTTTGGACAGCTGCAAGTACAGTTTGAAAAAGACAAACGATTGGCATTGGAGGATTTGCGGACTACTCACAGACGGGAAATGCAAGAGCTATTAAAGTCACAGCAGGATCACAGTGCCTTGGTAAACAAAGGGCAGGAGAAGACTGAGGAACTACACCGGATGGAGGTGGAGGCCTTAAACAAAACACTTGAGGAGCTAAGGCTTGAAAAGAAAAAACTCATTGAGGATTATGAAGGCAAGTTGAATAAAGCACAGTCCTTTTATGAACGTGAGCTTGATACTTTGAAAAGGTCACAGCTTTTTACAGCAGAAAGCTTACAGGCTAGCAAAGAGAAGGAAGCTGATCTTCGAAAAGAATTTCAGGGACAAGAAGCAATTTTACGAAAAACAATAGGAAAATTAAAGACAGAGTTACAGATGGTGCAGGACGAAGCTGGCAGTCTTCTTGACAAATGCCAGAAACTGCAGATGGCACTTGCCACAGCAGAGAGCAACGTTCAGGTAAGGGTAGAGTTTACATTTCACACATGGATTCTTCCTGTTTTCTCTTTTAAATATATTCATTTTGCAGACTAGAGAGCAGCCTCGCTGGCTTAGGATCAGCTTCTTTACATTCTCACAACTTAAATGTCTTATTTCTTTTTTCCACTTTTGCGTTTTGTGAGAAAAATCAATGAAGGGATGACTTTTACTGTCCTAAACCTATTCTAGCAGAATTTCAGGTATCCAGGGCCTAAATGGGCAAGGTTAAAAATTTTGTAAATTATTTATGAAAGTATTTTGTTTAAATAAAGTGTTAATATTTTTCCTAAGTGTTTTGGGAGAGTTAAAACATTGGGATTAGATTTAATTATGTTTTTTCCTTCCTCCTCTTATGGTCTGCCCATTGAACAAATATTCATTGTTTTTAAACTTGAATTTAATGAGGGCATGGCACAAGACTGGAAAAAGCTGAAAGTCTCTACAAGTTTCATTTCCTTGGCATAGAAAGTTTAATAATAACTATTTTTAGTCAGCTTTTTTGCTGCTGTGACTGGAAGACCTGACCAGCACAATTAGAGGAGGAAAAGTTGATTCTGAGGCTCATAGGTTTAGAAGTGTCAATCCATAGATGGTCAACTCCATTCCTCAGGGTTCCAGGTAAGGCTGACATTATGGCAGAAGAGTGTGGCAGAGAGAAGCAGCTCAAGACATCATACCAGGAAGCAGAAAGCAAGAGTTCTGCTCATCTAGGATAAAATATATACTCCCAAAGGCATGTCCCCCAGGGACTTCCCTCCTCCAGCCACACCCCACCTGCCCATAATTGCCACCAAATTAATCCCTATCAGGATTAATGCACTGATTCAGTTAAGACTCTTATATCCCAATCATTTCACCTCTAAACCTTCTTGCATCATCTAACACATGAGCTTTTGGGTGACATCTGATATCTGAACTATAACAATAACTTATGTTTTTGAACTTTTGGGTGACACCTAATATCTAAACCATAGCTATAACTATGTTTTAAATATCTGTGTAGCATAGAATGGATCAGAAAGGATAGAATGGACTTTCCTGATTGAGTCATTTGGTTTGTGGAAATATGAAGTTATAAATGTCACCACTATGTACAGATCTAAAACTAAGTATAGCAGTTGAAACAGTGGATCAGTGGTTGGAGACTTGCCTGACATGCACGAGGACACGGGTTCAATCCCTAGCACCACATACACCAGTAAGTGTTGGAGAAACAAAGGCCAGAAGAAAAAATAAATAAAGTTGATTCCCTCTCTTTCTCTCTCCCTCTCTCCCTCCCTCCCTCTCTCCCCCTCTCTCTCACTCCCTCTCCCTTCAGCTCTACCCCTATCCTTTTCTTCCTCTCTCCTTCTCTCCAGTTAAATAAAACTAGGTATAAGGAAAAATGTTTCAACAAGAGAAAGCTAAAGCTTATAGTTTAAATAAATGATTTAGCTTAGTATCATTCTTACATTTTAATAATGAGTATTTAATCTGTCATAGGTTCTTCAAAAACAGCTTGATGATGCCAAGGAGGGAGAAATGGCCTTATTAAGCAAGCACAAAGAAGTGGAAAGTGAGCTAGCAGCTGCCAGAGAACGTCTGCAACAGCAAGCCTCTGATCTTGTCCTCAAATCCAGTATGTCTGACCATAGTGTGGTGTAATGCTTAGCTAAAACTGACACTTCATTGTTCATTCATTCGAGACAAAATTAGAATGTTTAACAATTTCTTCTGACTTAAAATTTCTCCTGATGTTTTAAAATTATTCAGATTCTATGTTAACTTACTAGTGAACCATAAGAAACAAATGATATTTTTATTTTTAGTAATATATTTTTATAGAAAAATTAAGAATTGGTTGGTAATTTACCACCAGTAAATAAAGCAGTGGAAGAAAAATAAAGTACTCTTTCTAAGAGGCTTTTGTCCTTTAAAAGCTTACATTATAGAATGTGGGGGGCTGGATTGCCCCCCCCCCAGCCGACGGACCCCTTCCCTCCCAGCCACAACCACACGCAGCTGATGGCAGCTCAGAATCCGTTTATTACTAAGGCATACGGGTTTTTATAGAGGAGGAGGGGAGACAGCCAAGGAATCAATAATCCTTCTAAGGGAGTTGTCAGGTGTTATGTAGATTTCAGTACTGACCAAAAAACTAGGGTACAGACAAAAACTAGGGAGTAACCTGTCGTTAAGACATTTTAACCCACCCTAATCTTTAACAAAGCACGACCTAGCAGCCCTTTCAGAAGGAGCTTATGCAAATAGTCATAAGTTCACACTGGGGCTGCTGATGAAATGGAGGTGAAGGTCAGACCCCAATAATTGTCACAAGGTCACTCTAGGGCAGCTGATGAAATAAAATAAAGGCCAGACTCCAACAATAGAACATTTAAATTAGTTAAACTATATGTAACTTTCACTGGGCTTGTTGTTAAGGATTGTTTTACATGCTGATGCTGAGTAAAGTCTATTCTCAAGTGGCTGAGTTGCTCAGTTCATAGCCCTTTCTAGAGGAGGTAGCTGACCTATGTCAGATCCAAAGTTGTGTAATGTGCCCAGCAAAGCTGTTTGAAGACTTCATCTAATTTTCATTGGCTTGTTAGTGAACCACAGATTTCCCTTCCCACAAAGTAGTAGTTTTTGATAACCTTCAGCATGCATCATATTCTCAGCTCTATCTCTAGAGATTTTGACTGACTGGGTCTGGAGTGGGCTTATTTCCCAAATGATGCTAGTCTTCTTGGTTCAAGTTACTTTGAGAAAGACTGCCTTAAACCATGCTTTCTATGAGTCCCTGCTCTCAAACTCACATTTCCTTTATCTCTCATTTTTCTCACTTTCCCCAACCTGTTTTTACTGCCATTTATTTTATTCTTTCCTTACCTGCTCTTTATCTATTCTCCTGTGTAAAATCAAATTCATTTTCAACCAAACTACTGCCTTCCATCTTTGTTCCCTGCCTACAAATTCTTCCTATGTTAGAATTAAAGAAAAGAAGAGATTCAAAAAGGATGGATTGCTCATTTTAGCTTCATAATATTGGTCAGTGCATCCTCTCTTACCTTGTTTTACTCCCAGAAAACTTTTACATGAACCACTCAGAAGTTGCTTCTACTTCAACTTATATAGCCTACAATCTTTTTTTTTTTTTTAAGAAAGAGAGACAGAGAGACAGAGAGAAAGACACAATTTTTATGTAGTTTTTCATGTGACTTTCGTTGCTCCAACACTTTTATTGTGTACGTGGTACTGGGATTCTAACCTGTGTACTCACGCATGCCAAGCAAGCGCCGTAACCACAAGCCACTGCTCCAGCTCCTATAGCCAATAATCTTAAAAAAAAAAAAAAAGAAAGAAAGAAAGAAAGAAATATGCTAGGTATAGAGAGCAACTTCAGTGATGTGAAAATGGGCTAATTTAAATTATTATTTAAATAAATGAGAAGCTTTCCCATGGTATTTCCATTTTATACAATGGAAAAACCAAAGAAAAAGTTGTACATTCAGACCATTTATTTTACATAGATATAAACCACAATTGTTTATTAAATATAAACTGTTTAATATTACAGTGCAACTGATTTTTAAATTGAAGGTGTTTTCTTTTTTGGGGGGGTAGGTCATATCGGAATACTTCAAGCAACTCAAATGACCCAGGAGGTTACAATAAAAGATTTAGAATCAGAAAAGTCAAGGGCCAATGAGAGATTATCTCAGCTTGAAGAGGAAAGAGCTTTTTTGCAAAGCAGAAATCAAAGTCTAGATGAAGAGCAGAAACAGCAAATTCTGGAACTGGAGAAGGTAAAGAATAAGGAGGCACCTCACCTCAGAAAGGGGAAGAAGGGTTCTGTTTTCCTTTCTTTTCAGGTTTGAACTATTTAGAGTTTTTATTCCTATTCCATAGTTACAGTCCATTTCTTACTCTAGTTGTTGTTTTTATTTTTATCTTAAGGAAAAAGGTATAAAGCTAGAGTATTCTGTATTATGTATATATTCAAAATATTTGGGTAATAATCTATAACACAAAAACTTAAGACATTTTAACCTATTTCAAGCCAGAAACCTCTTATTTCAATGGAAGATACATTTAGTTAATCAGATTTGTTTTTTATTAATGTATGTACATATGTGTGTGTGCGTGTGCATGTACTGGAATTGAATTCAGGACCTCAAGCGTGCTAGGCAAGTGCTCTACCACTGAGCTACATCACAAGCCTTTTTCTTACTTTATATTGCGATCTCACTAAGTTGCCTAGGCTACCTTCAAATGTTCTTTTGTTATGCCCAGATCTCGAGTCCCCAAAGACCACCAGGGAGCCAAATCCGATGCAAACACATGAGGGTCTTTTCATTGCAAGCTGGAGCCTGGGCTCCTTCCTCACTTTCACTGTCACTGATGCAGCGGATTTAGGGAGAGAGCGCCTAGCCATAGTTCAGCGGGATTTTTATAGGGCTTCACTGAGAAATGGGGAATTCAAACATAGCAGAATACACGATTGGTTGATCTCCTAACATATATGATATATTTCTATTAGCCATTGTACGCTCTGTCTCGGACTTCTACCATATGTAGTTTGGTTTGTCCCTGGAATGTTAGGTATTGGCTTGTCAGCTCCTGATTGGCTGTTGCTAAGGGTCAATTCATCTGGTGGTATAAAACGTTGTTCCTTGTTCTTTGTTCTTAGTAAACTGGAATTTAGTTCTACTCCAAAGACAAGTAAAAAGTGGAGACTGTCATGGCTACAACGTGGTTAAACTGCTGCGCACTTTCTTTCAGCAGCGGTTCAGCCAGGTCGCTGCTACTCTGCACTCTCCTGCACGCTCTCGCACTCTGTCGCCTAGGCTTGCCTGAGCTGCTGCTTGCGCCCTCTCTCACTGTCCTCTGCCTGGGCTTTCTGCATAGCTGGGACTATAAGCGTGTACCACCATGTCCTTCTGCACAAACACCTAGAAAATTTTCATACAACTAAAAAGGATGACAAGTATCAAGTTCTGAAAATTCATTTGTCAACACATGAAACTTCTAGATTAAACTAGTCAGACATTTGTAGAGTCCTTGCTGAATATTTATTTTCATTCTTCAGGTACCCACAATACCAAGTAGGAATTTCAGACATCTTTTCTTTTCTTCTTCCCTCAACAACTTATTGAAAAATATCTGTTCTTACTGCTAGCTCAGTTCCGTTTACTCCCTAACCTGGTGTGATCTTTTCTTGTCATCACTCCATACACTCTATCCTAGTCACTACAGTACCTGCTTCCTGCTGTTTCATTGTATCCTCTTCTCTCGGTGTTTTAGGTTCTCCTGTTTTCTGCCTACCTCTCTGGCCTTGCAGTTTTATTTGTGAATTTTCCTTTTCCATTTGTTTCAGGATTTTCGTTTCATTCCACATTGATAGTTCCTAAGCTGTAGGTTCATGCCAAATCTTTTCCCTTCATTTGAGTTTTATATAACTTTCCACTAGGTAGCTCTGTTTTTATTTTTTACAAACTTGTCAAGTCCCATGCCTAGAACTTTTTCCCCTTATGTATATTTATTTTACACCTTACTTGAACCAGGAAGTATTCCTTACTGTTTTTTCAACCCCTTTGTCTGTTATTGAGTCCTTTTTTTTTCTCTGCACATTTTTATTCAGTCTGGTCCTCTGCACACTCAGCCACAGATCCTAGGTTTAGGTACCTGTCATTCCTCACCTGAATTATAGTCACAACCTCCTAACTGTTCTCCCTGCCTTCAGTCAGCTCACTAGCCTGCTGCCAAGGTAATGGTTGTAGAAATATGTCACTTACTTAAATTTCAGTTATTTCTCATTTTATTCATAATTAAATTGAAAGTCTTTCATATAAAAGATATCTTCCCATCATTTCACTCCCCCATCTTTTACTACCACCATCCTTAGCTTAGATGTTTTCTCTTCTGAAAAGACTTCCCTAATCAGTCATATTCCCCCTTCCCTCCCTCCCTCTCTCTCTCTCCCCTTCTGTCACACACATGCACGCACGTGTGCGCACGCGCGCGCACACACACACACACACACCCATACCCATACACACATACCCACAGCCTTTCCCATCCTATCCAGGTTAGGCTCCCTTCCTATATACTCTCAAAACACATGATGGATACCCCTTTCATAGAAATTATAAAATTATATTGCCACAGTCTTTTGACTTTTTTAATTACTAGACTGAACGCTTAAAGGCTACATAAGTTTTAACTCTGAGTTGTATGAATGGTATCACTTGAGTGGGCTAAAGTGTAAGCCATTTTGCATACTACTTTGACATATAGATGCCCTTTCTTTTAAACTTTCTTTTTTGAATTATGTTTGGTTCTTATTTGGTTCTTACTAATAGCAATAATATAAAAAAGGCAGGTGTCAATTATTGATCTTTGTTTTAATTTAAGAAAGTAAATGAAGCAAAAAGAACTCAGCAAGAATATTATGAAATGGAGTTAAAAAACCTGCAAAATAGATTGGAAGGAGAGGTAACTCAATTAAATGAAGCCCATTCTAAGACTTTGGAAGAATTAGCTTGGAAGCACCATATGGCAATTGAGGCTGTCCACAGCAATGCAATTAGAGATAAGAAAAAACTACAAATTGTGAGTAAACATTCAGTTTTATCATTGCATTGTAAACTGATGAGATTTCTGTAATGGTCCAACATGACCTATATTGTGGAGGAATTATTTGATTCAATTTGATGGCTCTTGTCTTCTTATCATTCTTTAAATCATGGTTCAAATAGAAGCATACCTGGAAGTTCTTGAAATGGCACATAGTTTGTTGACTTGATATGCATCATTGCTGCTTTCCGTAAACTGTAGTAGAAGCGTTGTCTTTGATCTTGAGCTTCATGAGACAAACAAGTACCCCTCAGGAAACCGCAACTAGCTGAAGCATCTATTTTCTTATAGATAAGAATCTGTTTTCTTGTAGGTAAGTTTTCTTCCCTGGAAAAATGATTTGTATGTGTGTGGTTTTTTTCCTTTTTCAACTAAGTCATTAGTTTGCTAATGGTACTACATGACAGAGTATTGCAGATCAGAAAAAGTGAAATATGTGACAGATTTGGGCCTTACACTAAGATCTTTATTTAAGATGCCATGGTTACCTTAGGCCCTAAAAGCTATAATGTTCCTCTGAGGCTCACGTGAGAAGTGTTGGGTATCCAGACATATCCTAGCACATGGTGATGAAAAAAATACTAGTTATTAGTATTTTTTAGCATGTGATAGATACTGTCATAATGTTTCACATATTTTTTTTTATTTAATCCTCATGACAGTGCTGTCAGTTTGATTGCTGTACCCGTTTTGCCGAAGAGGAGATGTGCTTAGTCATGTGCAAGTAATGAGAATCAGTCAGGCCTTGAGCTCAGGTCTCGTGTGCCAAACTCCAAGGCATTTAAACCCCATCTCATGTAGGCATTTATTAATGATGACTATATGTTTCACATAATAGCATTTTGTAGTTTACAAGCACTTTCCTATAGTATATTCCTTAATATTCAGGCTTTGGCAGTTAATATCATTTTTATTATACAGATGGTGACATATGTTCAATAAACCCAAGCACAAAGCCTGGTAGGTAGACTACCTGGTAGGTAGAAAAGGTGGAATATGGATTTAGATCTTCAGCTACAGCATTCCTTACTTTCATGACACAACTAGTCGGAAAAAATATTTGAAGACCTAAAAATTAAAAATGGAAGTAAGACTTTCTGTTAGAATGTTATTTCTGCCTAAACTTCCTATTATGTGTTTATAGAGCCAGAAACAGAAATGAATTATACACCGTTTCTCAAGCTTGTAATGACAGGTAGTGTTCTCTGCATGTGCACCATTCCAGGACTGGTGTGTGCTTTCACCTTGTGATGCACATGCCTGCTCAGCAGCTCCACATGCATATATCCAGTGTTCGGGTTTTGTTGTAAAGTGTTACATAGTACCTGATGCTTCTGTGGGTTTTTTTATAGCTCTGTTTTACTATTATTTTTCATTTCAACACCTCTTTAAATGTAACCTTCTCCTTTTTTATTGGAGCACTTGAATTGTACATGTCCTGCATTTAGTCTTTATTTCCCTTTATTAAGTTTTAAGTGCCAGAATCAAACTACCTTTCATCAGTATCATTTTTTACTTCATTACTTTACTCCTAATCATTCCTTCATGCATTATATTTTAATTTTAGGGTCGCCTAAAAAACTTGCCGTACACTTATACTTCCTAAAGCATGGTTGCCCTAAAACAGATGACTTGACATTTCCTGTATGTGATCATATTCAAAACCTCTGTGGTAGCCTTTTTGTGCCCTCTCTTTTGTCAAAATAACTATTTTTTACTTGTTCCTTTATTCCCCTCTTGCCTCTCTAGTTTGTCTGAATCTAAGCTAAAACAGGCTCCTTCTAGAATAGTCTTTAAAGAATGTTGGGCTAACAATGACCTCTCTGTTCCTTTTTGTTAAGTTATCCAGAAGGATTATGTTTTCCATCATAACTGATTCACCTATCTGAAATTGAATACACAGAGAACCCAAGCAGAGGAATTGACATTCAGGCTTGAGACTGCTGCGCTTACTAAGGCATGGCAGACCTTGTGTGGCATATGGGAACTTGGATTTCATCAGGGTTCCCACCTTTTCCTAATAAGAATGACTCATTGTATCTAAACTGTTGATGCATGCAAGTATAATTTATGCAGAGTACCTGCTTTCCTTCTGGGAGTCTGTAATTTTGATATATGCCCAGAGAAAGGTACCTGTGTGACCAGCTGCCAATGAAAACCTGGGTACCAAGTATCTCATGAGCTTTCCTAGTAGACTATATTTCACACAAGTTGTCACAACTTGGTAGAGAAATTAAGCATGTCCAATGTGAGAAGGCTCTTAGAAGCTTATGCCTGGTCTCCCATTGCCTTCACCTCATGTTTCTTTTCCTTTGCTGATTGTACTTTGAATGGTTTTGCTGTAAGAAACCAGGGCCATGAATAGGACCGTACGCTGAGTCCTGTGAGTACTTCCAGCAACTAATCAGGCCTGAGTTTGTTGTGGTACCCTGATATAGGACCCATATATTACTCTACTCCCCTTACACTGTAAAAATATTAAGCGGCTTGTGACATACTGTTCTCTTTTGTACCTCTGTGGTGTTTAGCACGTGGTTTTTCTTCTGCCTGGAGTACTACGTTCCCCTCTTACTCCACCACCTTTTCCTTCCTGGTTCAGCCCTTCAAAGCATACTTACAAATTGCTTGCTTTTGTCACCACCAAACTGGACCTTATCAGTTCCCCATCCATATACTCCTGTACTCTCTCTGTATATCTAATTCTAATTAATAGTCTGTAATTACTTGATTCTTGGGCTTATTAAAGCTATGTCTTACTGCCTCTGTATCCCAAATATTAAGTAGAATACCTGGCAAATAGTAGATGGTCTTGAGTAAGTATTAGTTTTACTAGTTTTGCCCATTCCGTTGTCTTAATTTTGTACTTGCTAATTCTCTACTGCATTTTCATATTAGACAACTGAGTTCCAGAAGAGTCACTATTGTTATTCAAAGGTAAGGCTAATTCAAAGAGCAAAATGTCAAAATATAAAACAAAAGTTTTTTTCTTGGTATCTTGAACGTATATAATGTTTGCAATATTATTCATTCTCTAAAATTTATTTTTCTAAGGAATTGGAGGAACAATATAAAAAGGAAAAACTAAACCTAGAAGAGGATAAAAATCAGCTTCAACTAGAGCTAGAAAACCTGAAAGAAGTCCTGGAAGACAAGCTGAATATGGCCAATCAAGAGGCAAGAATTCTTTAGGCCTATCACCTATGCTATATATGTTATTAACAGTAACTTATTCTGGTGACACTGTATAGGTAGGGGAGCCTTAGTAAAGGTAACAAAACAGAATGAAAATAATCAAAAAACCTTGGGCTGAATTTTTCATAATCCCCTGGGTATATCTCACCAGGTGAAAATTTACTATCAAAAACATTAAACCAAGGTGTCTTTGTGGGGAAAAGCAAAACAAAGGAGACCATTACCTTACCAGAGGGAAAAATGGAAGAAGTGTTTCTTCTCTTGTGTAATCTTCTCCACCCTGTGTCTAGTTTTTAAAAAGAGAAACTTGATAAGTTCTACATAGTGACATCTAAAATAAATTTTAAATTCTTTATGAAAATATTATTTATCCTGGTAAAGAAAAGGATATCATAAAAATGTTATCAGTTAAAAAAGTTATGAATAAAATAAATGTAAAGACCTTTTTTAAAATCACAACATTGTTAGTCCCTTCTCTTTGCCTCTTGCCTGATAGGGGCTGGATGCTAGAATGGTTTCCCCCATGCCTGTTTTTGTTTCCTTTCTTTACTTTTAATCTTTCATGTGGCTTGATGGGTGATCTTCCTCAAACTCAGTTCTTGGCTTGACACTTCTCATCTTGTCAGCTCCTCTGACCTCACCAGTGTCATTTTCCCCAACAGCTTTCAAGTCCTGCTTTCTAATCACTCCACTTCTAGCCACAGAAACCACACCAAAATGCGAGTGCCCCTGAGCAGGATATTAATTCTTACTTAGTGATGTTGAGTTATTTTTAAACATTTATTCAGAGAAAGTACCAAGCACTGCAGTTGGAAAGGGTAGAGTAGGATGACTGTTATTGAAATCAGTCCCACCTATTTTCCTGTTGTCCAAGGTAATCCATTGCTGGCTTCAGATTTGTATACCTCTCTCAGCAGAATATGACCCTTGTAGTTACTGTGTCCTACCCTCATTAAAAGGCACTTTAGTGACCATCTGTATTTCTCATGGAGGCCTCTCAGGGTTTCTCTCTCAATTCCATATGGCTTCTCTGTTCCTCCAACCTACATAACTGTAATTTCACTAAGGAGAATTCTAGTAAATATGTAATTTATTTTCCTTCTGGCTACATTTTCAATTATGTTTTAGTGTCCTAGTAATGTTTTGATGCCACTTTAGATTGGCTCCCCAAGCATCGTTCTGGATCACCCCTCCATATGTTTCCACTTTCCCTTCAGTATGGTACATCTTTTCTCTTGTCCTGCTTTGCTGACTAGGATCTCCTGAGATAGTAAACAGTCCTTTTTTTTTTTTTTTGCTTCCTGCTATTAAGGAGAATGATAGCAGTTACCCAAGATGCTTTTCTAGAGTTGTTTTTTAAGTACCCTTTATCAGGTCAGGGAAATTCTTTTCCAATTCTACTTTTTTAATTTTAAAAAAAATCATGAATAAATATTGAGTTTTCTATAGCTGTTTAGATCATACTTTTTTCTTCATCAATGTACTAATTTATATTGATAATTTATAATTGATTCTCATATTAAATCAACATTGAATTTTTCATATTTTTGATATACTAGATTCAGTTTGCTAACATCTGTTTTAGGATTCTTTTTTTATTTTTTATTTTTTAGATATATATTACATAAGATTATACAAAGACAAGATTATAAAAGCATGGAGTTTAACTTGTTCTAATTCAGTCTCTAGTTTTTCTTTTTCTCCTCCCTTCCTCCCATCCCTTTTTTTCTACACATGACAATAGAATATACATTGACATAATTATAAAAACTTTGAGCCCATATTTGAGTTAGATTGCTTTGCACTTTTCCTTTTTCATATCATCCTTTTCCTGGTTTTCAAGTCAAAGTTATGCTAGCCTCATAAAATTAAGTAGGACACATGCCTTTTTCTATTCTCTTGAAGAATGATATGAGATTGAAATTATTTTTTCTAGCCTCAGTTGCATTGTATTTAGAAATTATGTTTGCATGAAAGCAGTTTTTGAAATGTGTGTAGGCTAGCCGTATGACCTAGAATATGAAAGAAAGTTAGTGTTCTGAATGTATTCTGTTGTTTAAAGCAATGTGTGGTATATGTCTATCCATAAAATTTTTAAACTGTTTCTTCAAATATTCTATATTTTAGATATTTATCTCCTTGATTGATCAAGTGTTAAAGATTGATAGTATCATGGTGGATTTATTTATTTCCCCTTAAATTCTGTCAGCTTTTGTTTTGTATATTCAGAAGCTTTGTTATGTACATACAAAAGTTAGCAACTCATACTTTTTATCCTATGTGGTATTATTTGAAATGTATAACCAGTTTTCTTTTCGTTTGATATGGCTGGCATGTCATTTTCCATTCTTTGACTTTCAGTTTTTCTGTTTCCTCATGTTTATGTGTGCTTTTTTCAAGCCACATATGACTGCATTTAAGAACAAATCTAGTTTGGAATGTTTGCTTTTTAAATAGAGAGTTTTTCACATTTCACTTATGGAATGACTAGTAGATATATCTTTACAAACAGAAGGAAAGGTTTAGTAAATACTCAATAAAGACTGAAAGCGATGGTTTTAGAAAAAATTCATGATTGTACTCTCTTCATGAGTTTATGGATCTTAATAACCTGTACAAGTAATATAGCCTAAAAATAGGCTACATGAATTTAAATGATAAATACAAAAGTATTAAATCATAATATGATATTAAGTGACTCCATCTCAGTTGGAGCATATCCTATGAAATATATTATTTGGGATCACCTTCAAAATCAAAATACTAGATTGAATGGTTAATAACTCTGGCCATTTTATTTTAAATGTTCAAGTCTATAAGCTTTATTCTGGACATAAGCTTTTTGTACTATTTATCTATAAATGTATATCTTCTTAAAATGAAAATCATTTGACTTTATTATTAAATGTTATAATCATGGCTAAGACAATATCTGATACATAGTAAGAGATCAATAAATATTTGTAAATGAAACATTAAATGAATTAACACATGTTACTGAAAACTAAATTGACTTCCTGTGAATAAGAGCATACTTTTCTCTTGTTGCGTAACAGATTTCCAGAGTTTTGTGGCTTGAAACATGCTTTTTGTTTTCACATAGCTTTGTGAGTCAGGAGTCCAGGTATGGGTTAACAGATCTTCTTCTTAGTGTCTCACTAGGCTGAGATCACAGTGATAGTTAAGGCCAGAGTCCTACCTAGAGTGAGAGGTCGTTTTCAAGTTCACTGGTTGTTACTAGAAATCGTTTCCTTGTGGGGATATAACCAAGGTCTCCATTTTCTTGCCAGCTATTGACCCAGGGATTGCTCTCAATTCTTAAGAACCCCCCCACTCTCACCCTGCCAAGTGACCAGGTGAAGCATATATCCACATGATTCCCAAGTCAGTGAGAAACCTAGAGTATCAGAGATGCCTCCTGCCAAACTTTCCTGGGAAATGGATAAATTGTCAGGTTTATAATTTTGTTTAGTTTTTTTAAAATTATGCCTTGCTGTCTAGCTCTCACTCTACGTGAAAGATGATCTTCTTAGAAAAAGAACTGAGTTTCAGTAGGAAGATTAATTGTGTAGAGAGGGTGTTGGTAATTAGAGAATGGTAGATGACTTAAAATGCTTTTATATTAGTCAAGGCAAGAAATGATTTGTATCCTGATTTGGAAATAAAATTGGGAGTGGAGATTATTTACAAATAAGGAGGTCCTTATGTGGTAAGTGGTAGAAAGTGACTCAGATAACTAGCTCAAGTATATGAATAGATAATGATGCCACTATTGAAAGATAGGAATAACATGAGGTTTAAAAGTAGCTGGAATGGCAAGACAGTGAGTTGTTTACATGTGTGACTTCAAACTGATCCTAAGGCATCTAGACTGGAACTGAGTTGAGTTCAGGCTGGGAGATTACATTTATCCACTCCTTAAAGCCCTTTATGTAGAGGACTTCACCTAGGCATAGCTGATGAGAAGAGGACCACCATTGTTGAGTTAAATGTATAACAAAGGAGAAAGCAGAAGAATGATAATTGATATTAGAAAACACAAAAACAGATACTTACAAGAGAGTGGGAGTGCCTCACAACGTCATTCAGTGCACAGAAGTTAAAATATGAGTCCTGGAAGGGGGTAGTGGGTTATGCAATCAAGAGTTCTCTGAGGACCTTTCTACAATTCAACAGAAAAGTAAGGTGGAAGGTAGAGTTAAGTAGGTTTAATATGAATAATAGTGGATGACAGTGTTCTTTTATGATTCTAGGTACATGGAAGAGAAATGTAAAATTAGAGCCTTTTTCAGCCTCTTACCAGAAAAATTCCAAAATATACTAAAGATCGAGATGGGTGGGATTCTGGATTGCATGTGTCTCTCAGCTCTTGTGTTCTCAGAGATTTCAAGCAAAACACAAGACATAGTAAAACTACCACAAATTTTATTAGAGGAAAAACACCCTAAAGGGAGAGGACGGGTCATCTCACAGAGAATGACATTGCACCCCCATTGTTCCTCAGTTCTATTGATGTCTTAAGGAAGTTTGTAGAGTCCCACTCAGGTCCATCTCTTTAGATGATAATAGGATTGTATCAGATTTTTAAGTCTTACTGTGCATGATTTTACCCCAGGTAACAAGTGAAATCCACGGGGTAGTGTAGGGAATTTTACTAGTGTGATGAGATTAAAATGTCGTTAAAAATCTAAAGGCATGTCTCTCAATTTGACCCATGCTGACCCATTCTAATTGGAACTTGTTTTTATAGATTTTTATGGTTGGTGGGCTTTGCTTTTAATTATCTTTTCTTCCTGAGTATGGGAATATTTGGTTGCTATAAAGGTCACAAAGGTCCTTTTTCCAAGAACCTTATATCTTATCAGGGAGGAGTCTTTGGACACTGTTATGGTTTGGATATGAAGTGTCCCCAAAAGTTCAGAGGTAAAATGATTAGATTACGAGAGCTGTAACCTAATCAGTCTGTCTCAATTTGAATGGACTAACTAGCTGGCAATTGTAGGCAGCTAGGGAATGAGTAGAGGAGGTGGATGACTGGGGCATGCCCTGGAAGGTTTCGTTTACCCTGTTGCCCTTTCCTCTCTCACTTTATATTTCCTGGCCAACGTTAACTGAGCAGTCCTTTTCTACCATGGCCTTCCACCATGATGTTCTGCCTCACCTTGGACCCAGAGTGATGGAGTTGGCTCACCAAAGACTAAACTTACTCTGAGACCATGAGCCAAAATAAAATTTTCCTCCTCTATGTTGTTCTTGCCAGGTATTTTGGACACAGTGATTAAAAGCCTACTCACACAGACATATTCTTCACCCCTGAGGATAACCCTTCATTTGGCAGGTTGTCTTTTTTTCTTTCTTTCTTTCTTTCTTTCTTTCTTTCTTTCTTTCTTTCTTTCTTTCTTTCTTTCTTTTAAGAGAGAGAGAAAGAGAATGACAGAATCAATTTTATTTATGACAAATTCAAAGCCAGCTTCAGCAATTTAGAGAGGCCCTAAGCAATTTAGTGAGATCCTGTCTCAAAATAAAAAGGGCTGGAAATGTGGCTCAATGGTGAAGTGCCCCTGGGTTAAATCCCTATTACCCTACCCAAAAGAAGCAAGAGATGATAAAAGTTACTGTGAACATTTGAGCACTTCTTCCAATTTCACCAAATGATTTATTCATAAAACTAAAGAAAAAACTCTGAGAAGGAATTGTGAGACTGTTTAGTTAGTTAGTTTAAATTAGACCTATTTAAAGTGCTATATTTATTTATTTACAGATTGGCCGCCTCCAAGATCTGGTAAGGAAAAGTGAACAAGGTCTTGGCTCTGCTGAAGGACTCATTGCTAGTCTTCAGGATTCCCAGGAGAGGCTTCAGAAGGAGCTTAACTTGACTAAAGGCAGACTAAAGGAGACCAAGGACGTTCTAGTAAATGTTGAGGTAATTCCATAATTCTAATGTAAACATATACCTCCGTAAAATAAAAAAATGCAATTTAGTTATTTTGCTTAAAGCTTATTTAAAACATCACATTGTATGTAATTAGCACATTGATTCCTAGGGCTGATATAACAAAGTACTACAAACTAGGTGACTCAAAGCAACAAATTTATTCTCTCACAGTCTATAGGCTCAAAGTCTAAAATCAGGTGTTGGCAGTACTCTCCTCCCTCTTAAATCTCTAATGGAGGATCCTTCCCTTTTTCCGCTTCTTGTAGCCCTGGGCATTCCTTCACATTTGACTGCATAATTTCAATCTCTTCCTGTCTTCACATCATCACTTTATAAGAATACAAGTCATATTGGATTAAGGCTTTGTGACCTCATTTTAATTGAATACATCCCCAGTACCAAGGAAAAAAAGTACTTCTTTTCCTCCAGCCCCACCCCAATGGTGTCTAATAAAATGCAGTTCCTAGAGGGAAAAAAGCACAGTTGGGTGAATTCAGTTTTCAGTAGTTACTGCTTAATAACCAGGTCAGCAGTGTTGAGTGGCAGTTCTAACATTGACTTGCTTTTTTATATTTGTCTGGATATACTTCTCAAAACCTGCTGCACTACATGCTGTTAGCAAGTGAGAGTTCCAGTAAAGGTCACCATGGTAACGGGAGGATGGACCATCATCTCCTCCTTTACTGCCTGGTGCCCTCAGAGTGCCGCAATGCTGGGAGAGGTCCATGATTGCCAGTTTTGTCCAAACAGGTCACCTCTAGCCCCTGGCTCCAATAAGTTACTTGATTTATGCTAATCTAGAAGAGTTTCATATATATCATATCATATTACCATCACAACTGAGCATGTGGACTGCAGTCTAATAAAATAGTAGCCTAAATTTCACATAATTCTTTTAATCAAGTTAACAGGGTGCAGCTGTAATACTAAAACTTCAAAATATAACATACTTTTGAATATGAATATGAATGAATTTGAATAACATATCTATGTGATGTTGTATATGCAAAAATAATTCAATAATCAATCTGTTGTTAGGTGCCCATGGTAAAAAATTATTTAGTTTAGATGATTAATGCTGACTTCAAACTATTTAAATAATTCATAATATTGTAAGTCTTAATATAGTTCTAACAACCTTTAAAATGAAAACATATAGGGTTGGGAATGTAGCTCAGTGGTAAAAGCAGTAGTACTGCAAAAAATTAAAAATAAAAATGTGTGCTATATATTTTATTGTCAGAAAATCTAGAGTAATTGTCATACCTAGTATTATCAGTTACTGTATAATAAGAACTTACAAGTTATAACACAAGCACTTGATATTTATCTGAAATAATCAGCAATGTCTTGCTTTTGAAGATGAATCTTCATTGAAAGGTTTTTATTCTTCAGGCTGAGCTAGAACAAGAGAGACACCAGCATGAAGAAACACTTGCTGCCATAAAAGAAGAAGAGAATCTCAGAGTGGATAAAATGGCCCATGACTTAGAGATAAAATGGACTGAAAATCTGAGGTATGCTTTTTACTCTATAACACCATCTTACCAAACAGATATGCAAGAAAGTTTTCCTGTTGTATGGCTCACATTGTTAAAGACAGTATTTTAAATGAATTTTTCCTGTGATTAGATGTAGAGATTTTATAATTCTTTCTTTCTGTTTGAATTCAGATTTGCTTTTTTCCAGTTTCATTTCTTTGAATATAAAATAGGCAGAGAACTAACCTGAAGTCAACAGACTTACTTGTTCTAGTTCCTCTTCTGCTGTTGATCAGTAGATAAATGAGTGTTCTTGGGTAAGTTACCAGTTGACCTTACAGTCCTTAGCTATAAAATAATCTGCTCTTACTCTGAGTCACAGTTGAGGAGAATTAAGCATTTAAAAACATGTGAACGACTGTACAACAGGGGAAGAATTCTCTTGACAAAGTAAATGCCTGTGTTTTTTTCTAGACAGGAGTGTTCTAAACTTCGTGAGGAGTTAAGGCTTCAACATGAAGAGGATAAGAAGTCAGCAATGTCTCAGCTGCTGCAGTTAAAAGAGCGTGAGAAAAGTGCCGCCAGGGACTCATGGCAGAAGAAAGTTGAAGATCTCCTAAACCAGGTAATGTAAGTGTGTCCTAATGAAGATCATTTTCCTGGACATGCTTGAGCTAGGGAAATATTATAAAACACTGGTGTAAATTCACTGTATTTTGGTATTTTTCATAGGGCAAACTTAAAAATAATTTAAAGTGAATAAAATCAAAGCAACATATTCATAAACTTGAAATTTGGGCTAAGTAATTATCTTATATACATATAGTCTTAAATACTGAGAAGAATTGATCATTTTTTAGTTTAATATTTAAACTGAACATATTAGAGATTTTATGTGGGAAATTTAGCTATTCTTTGAAAATGTAAAATCTTTTAAGCTCCTTAGATGCCATTTAAGCAACAGAAGAGAACATTTATTAAATGTATCCTGATTACCTAAAAACCACTTTCCAAAAACAAGCAGTTTACTTCTTTCTCACCAAAGGGCTTGTGCTCAGAGCTGCTTTGGAAATGTTATCACAGAAGCAAAAGGTAGTAATATTTCTAAATCTATCTTTTTTCATATTCTCTTATTTCCAGAACATTTATGCTACAATTTAAAGTAATGTGCACATTTTCACTTATTTACACAAAATTTAACTTTATGAAATTCTTAGCATTCTCCTAATAAAGCAGTAATTAAATAGAATTGACTGCATGAGTCATCAGTTGATAAGCAAGTGCAAAATTTGGGCAAGAAGCAGCTGGTAGTTTAATGCTGCAAATCTATTGTTATCTCCCTGTGATCATGATTAATTTCAAAATAAACAGAATAGGCTTTTTCTAAGATAAATTTCACATAGACACAAACATGCAGTGTCTTTCAAGAATGCTTAGGATCTGTAATGCACAAATTTAAAAAAAAAAGAATGCCGTCTGCCAATTTGTATTAGGTATTTCATAATAATTTGTGTTACTCTGAAATAGAATTGTATACTGTGTGTGAAAGAGAGCTTTTGTGAAGTATTTGAAATCTTTGGAATTTAGAAAAAGTAATAAATAATAAAGAGCTGTTAGTAGGTATTGTATACTATATTAGCTTATTAATTATCTTCTACACTCTTATTTTACTTTTTTTTTTAAATAGTACTGGAGATCAAACCTAGGGGTACGTATGACTGAGTTACATCCCCAGTTCTTTTTATTATTTATTCTGAGATAGGGTCTCATGAAATTATCCAGGCTGGCCTGAAACATATAGTCCTCCTGCCTCAGCCTCACCAAGTTACTGGGATTACAAGTGTGCACCACTCTCTTATTTTACATTCTTACTTATAATCCAGAAGGACAGAGTGATACTAAGCCTCTCTCATGTTCTGAAACTAGGAAGATTTAATCAGTTGAGTTATGTAATAATAAACACATCCCTAAAAGTCTTCCTGATTTTTCATCCAGAATGTGTTACACATAGATATTTTTGTCTGGGTTTTCACTGTAAAGAGGGCCCATCACTTTTCCACTTATTTTCTATTAAATTATTTTATTTGTTACTCTTTTAATCTTTCATATATTGTTAGAGTACATCCATATTTCTCTTATTTTTCTTCCTTTTTTTAAATCTTGTTTTGTTTTGAATATTTATTCTTCAGTGTTCATTCCTGACAGGACCTAATGCTTTGTATCTTGTGGTTCTGTTGGTTCTGTTTATCATAAAATAATTATGTTTTAGCTCCATGTTTTGCCAGCTTTACAGACAGAATTGTTTTCTGTTTTCTTCTTCTTCTTCTTCTTCTTCTTCTTCTTCTTCTTCTTCTTCTTCTTCTTCTTCTTCTTCTTCTTTCTTTTCTTCTTTCTTCTTTCACTGAGCCACATCCACATTTTTTTTTTATGTTGCTCAGGACCTTGCTAAGTTGCCAGTGCTGGCCTGGAACTTCTAATATTCCTGCCTCAGCCTCCTGGGTCACTGGGACGACAGGTGTGCACCATAAAACCCTGTTGAGAATTTTTTTCCAAGGCAGATAACCACAAATATCAAGATAATTAGGAATTAATTGGCTCCAGAGCTAAAATTACGTGATGCTACCTGCCATCAGGTCATTTCTAAGATTTCACTATCTTCCTTTCTCCCCACTTCAAAATTTTTTAAACATCATTGTAGATAACTGACAAATAGCTGTTATACTACAGGATCACTGTACCTGAAGAAAGTTAAGAAAAAAAGTGAACAGGATAATCCATTAACATGAAAGTGTATGTTATATCATCGAGTTTCACTCTTTTGCAGACATAGGAGATGACAAAGTCTTTTTTAATTGATCTTTGTTGTGGGCAAAAGCTCGCTCCTTCATGGCCCCTTAAATCTTGTTCTCTATTTGTTTTTTGTTTTTAAAGAGAGAGGGACAGTGAGAGAGAGAGAGAGAGAGAGAAAATCATTTTTTTAAATTTAGTTTTTCATGTGGACTTCATTGCTCTGACACTTAGTTGTGTATGTGGTGCTGGGGTTTGAACCCACATATTTGCGCATGCCAGGCAAGCGCCATAACCCCCTAGCCACCACTCCAGCCTCAATCTTTATTTTTTAAAACTATTTACGAAGTTATTCTACTACTTCTAGGTATATCAAGCATTTCTAAATATATAGCAGGATTACGTATTCCACGTAAGAGCTTTTCCATTGTGCACACAGCACTGGTAAATAAAATTGCACACATTGCAATGGTTATAACCTCAGGTATCTTCTAATATGACCTTGAACCTTTCCCTCCTCACTTCCTTCTCTCTGACTTTAGTCCACTGGACAAATACAGGCATATGTAATGCTTAGAGAAGGTTGAAAAAATTCATATCCAAAAGTCATTATAGAGAACAGCTTTCCTTTGAATTTCAACACAAAGTGTACAAAATGTGCTAATTTTATTAACCACATTGTCATATACTGGCAATCTCTTTAACATGAAGAGACTAGGTGTTGAAAAATTGGGACTCATTTTTCCATTACATACACAGTAAAACAAAATGCACAAAGTATACTGAAAATGATGTCTAAAAATGTACAAGTATAAATGCAGTAACATATTACTTTTTGCAGAAATCTTCTCTTGACTCTTCAGTGTGTCCCTAGGAGTGTACTTTGAAGCCAGCTCTACTACTTTGCATTTACCTGATCCTCTCTCTGGGACCCCTGTTCCTCATAACCTTCATCCCAATCACTGTAACTATTTCTCCCTGCTCACTGCTACAGCGTTACCCTTCCCTTTGCACTCTAACCCTGAGAGCACAGTTTAGCACATGGAGAAAACAGAGCAGGCTTGGGCTTGGTGATATGAAAGGATTAAGAGTGGGGAATAGAATTGAAATGGCTAGGACTTGGGCAGAAACATATACTATGAAAAAATATCAGAGGATCTGTGTTTTCACATATTTTAACTGTTTCTGAATGAACCGAACAGTAGTTTTTGTACCATAGCGTTCCTGTATTTCATTCTCTTTAGAGCAAAGGGAAAATGAAATAACTTCCATTTAAATTCTTTATATGAATTTAAATGCTTTTCACCTACCTATCTAAAAATTTGCATAAAAAAGAATAAAATTTTAATTTTCCCTGAATCATGTCTTTTATTTCATAGTTTTCCAAAAGCTATTATTTTCACACTGTGCTTTAGTTTAGAGTTAGCTTTGTATACTTTAGTTCTCTTTTAATATTTCATGATATCTTATTTTTCTGTTCAATAACTATACTTTTGTCCAAGGCCAGTCATGCTTCCTGGGCCAGACAATGTATATTTGGATTCATTTAAAGCAAAAGAGCTACGTTCTTGTTCTTCAATTCCAACTAAAGAAAAGTGGCTGTATAGACATTTGTTACTATCCTTTCTATTCTTTTTCCTAAAAGGCCATAACATATTCCTTTGTTTCAGCCTCATTCATAGCATTTGACTGAGAAACTGGGGAGACACAGACCATAGTAGGCGCACAGTGTTGGAATTTTTAGTTTAGGTCTGACTCTCCATTTTGCAGATGAGAACTTTAAGGCCCCAAAGTCATTTAGTGGATTTTTGCCATGTAGTCACAAATTTACCATCTACTAGGTAGTAGGAGGAAGATATATATATATATATATATATATATATATATATATATTAAAAGTCACTATGCAAAAATTATTAATGATCCAAACAGTCTTCACCATAGGTATGGATGTGTTGAAGCTCGTTCTTACCAGCTCATCACAGCCAGCTGTATGTGTCTCTTCCCAGCTCCACATTCAGGGACATCATAGTGGTCATTTGTGATCACCTATGGTAGTTATGTTTACACCACAGGTATTAGCAAATGGTATCCATGAAGACTGTTTTTTCAGAGAGCTGATAACATTTACCAACATATCACTGGATAGGAATATAAAAGTAGAGAAACAGTAACACAACCAATGTGATTGGGCAGGGTTTCATAGAAGAGGAAAGGAGGGTAGCGCAACCTTGAGGAGGGCAAACCATGAACATAGAGGAGTAACAAAATTAACAAATGTTTTTATTTTTTCAACCAATATTTTATTAAACATACACTCTTACTCCCCAGGCACTATAAGGAATACAGTGCCAAGACCTGCACAAACTCAGGTACCGGTGAGGGGTGATGAGGGCCTTAAGAAAATAAAGAAGACACAGACACATACACAGAACAAAAAAAAGCTGGGACCAGGTGGGACACTGTCCTCTGATGAAAAAATAGTGAACCAGAGATAGCACAGCATGTTTATTTTATAGGATTTTATCATGAGAAAGTTAACTAGTAGAAAGTTTCTAAAAAGCAGGCAGCGCTTGAAGGTCACAGCACCAGGAGCATTTTGATAATTGCAATTTTTTTTTCTTAAGGTTTTCATTTCTTGGCAACCAGTGTCTAAGCCCAAAGTCAAGGATTGATTTTTGTCTCTGTTGGTTCGGGCCAGAAATGTTCTTCATGTATATACTAGATATTCTTAAAGCATGGCTTCAGTCATTATAAGCAGATCACTTTTGACTTTAAATAGAAACTGTAATTATTGATACTGTTTTAAAACAATAAGAGATTTTTATTCAGCAACGGATGTCCAGTATTGAGGCCATAGACAGTTTTTACAGTCCTGGACTGTAATCCAGAATTGCCATGCATCACAATATAATATCTTTTTTTTTTTTTTGAGTTTAAATGCACTTTATTTTTAGACAACCTACATGACATGTTTTCTTAAAAAACAATGCCTCCACTCCAAATAAATCACGGTCAAAATAAATGAGCTCAAGATGACATCATCAGTTCCATTTCTCTTAAGTCCTGGTGTTGTGTGGATGATGAGCAGCAGCCAGTTATGACAGATGATTGATCCAAAGTAACTGCCAAATTTGTTAACATTTCTCCATTTCTAAACCATCCTTAAAGAAAATCATATATGGTGTCACACCATCCTCACGGTAGTCCAGGAGAGCGACCATGCCGTCTGGATTCATGTTTTCACCAATAAAGAACTGGTAATTTTTGAAATTAGCAAGGATGTGCTTGATTTGTTCTGCAGCCCCTGTCATAAAAGGTTTTACTCTCGCTGGTCTCTGTTCTTCAAGTTTGCCTTTGATTGATTTCATGTAATCTTTGATGTACTTCTTGTATGCTTCTTTTGTGAAGCTGGTTTCCTGCAAATGATGGTTCATGACAATATCAACACCAGTGATTACTGTGCTTTCGGTACCTTCGCCCTCGGGTCCTTCAGCGGAGGCATTTCCACCAATGAGCGAGTCATCAAT
>PVKS010000520.1:0-147500 GCA_004027875.1 Aplodontia rufa
TTTTTTTTTTCTAAATATTCTATAAGCAAAGTGAATCCAGCAATGTATCCTAAGAATAATATATCATTACCAAGAAGAGTATTTTCTTGGATTTGAAGAGTGATTTAGCAGCACCAAGGACACAATGCAGCATTGGAGCAATGAAAGCCACATGAAAAACTAAATTTAAAAAATTGATTTTCTCTTTTCCTCTCTCTCACTGTCCCTCTCACTCTTAAAAAAAAAAATGTGTGTGTGTGTGTGTGTGTGTGTGTGTATGAAAAAAAAGGAGTGTTTCAGGACTGGAGGAGTGGCTCAGTGGTTACGGCGCTTGCCTAGCATGCACAAGGACAGGAGTTCAAACCCCAGCATAGCACCATTTACACAACAAAGTGTTGGAGGAATGAAAGTCATATGGAAACTAAATAAAAATTGTTTTCTTTTATCTCTCTTTCTCACCATCCCTCTTTAAAAAAAAAGTGATTCAGTATCAGTAACAATCTTCTTATCAATTTAAAAGGATAACATTATGTAAATATTTATCAGATACTGAAAAGGTATTTGATCAAATTTAGGGGAAAACATATAAAATAAAGGGCTGGGGTTTTTTTTTTTTTTGTTTCATTTTTTTACCAGAAACGAACAACAATTATTAGCTATGAGATATGGGGTTAAGTATGTGTTCTCTAGACTAAATAACAGGACCTATCTCATGTGGTTTTGAATATTAAATTGGCTAATATATGCACAGTTCATAAAATAACACCTGACACATGGTAAACACTAAGTATGTGCTAGCAACTGTTATAATAATTATTGAATTGCAAACGTTGAAATAAATGAAAAAAAATTTAAACAAACACTGAAGAATAAAAACTATATCCAAAATGCTCCAATTAACATGATAAAAATAAATGTGAGATGAATATGGAACTGTTAATATCTGTTCTCAATTTTAGTACCTGATACAAATACAGAAACTAGAAAAAATAGAACTCAGTGGTAAGAAAAACTTTAAACAGGAATGCTTTTAATAAGAAAGGCAAAGAAGCTGTAGGAAGACAACTATAAAATAGTATTAAAGGAACACAAAATATAATCTAAACTTCCAGAAAGCTTTTTAATAGACAATATCATTTTTAAAAATTTATTAAAAATTTATATTTAAATGAAATGTATTTAAAATTGGAATGCTAATGGGACTTTTTTAATCCTTCATATGACTACTTAAAGTTTAAATGACAGATTATATACCTGAAAATAGACAATAAAGGGATGGAAACAGAGACTTGTAAAAGGGGTTACCCCACCTTGAACAAAATGCATATGGAATAAAGACCTAAATTAATAAACATACAAAATAACACGAGAATGAAATTCAATTTGACATCTTTATTTCTTACTTTTATAAAGTGCCAGCTGTAATGTCAAAACTGACAGCACAGCTGAATATGACAGTGAATCACCTGGACAGTGTAGTGGCGCACTTTCACCTCTCCACTGTCCACGGAAATTGAGAGGACTTTTAAAGCTTTAATTAGAACTTGGAACTTACACCTGTAACTTCATAGCTGTATAATTAAAAGATATTACTGACAAAGTCAAATGGCAAAAAAAAAAAAAAAGGAAAAATCTACTTTATGAAAAAAGGTTACTGTAATATATGATAAATACATAAAATTCATGAGAAAATGAATACAAAATGTACAAAGATTATCAAAGGGAATTTCACAGAACTAATTCAAAGTTCCAGTATTTTAAAAAATGCTGTTGCTTTAATCATTTTTAGGCGATTGAAATGATGATTTTATTCCCCTTGGTTATATTTTGTGGTGGACAACGGTAATTATTCAAATATGTAAGTATTCCTGCATTCATGAGGAAAAAAGGTCATTTGGTCCTGACAGCTTACCCAATACTGCTGAATTTGATTTTTTAATTTTATTTTAAAGAAAGAGGGACAGTGAGAGAGAGACAGAGAAAGAAACTTTTTTTTTCTCACGTGGCCTTCACTGCTGACACTTTGTTGCATACTTGTGCTGGGGTTTGAACCTGCATCCCTGCGCATGTGAGGCAAGCACCAAAACCACTGAGTCACTGCTTCAGCCCCCGATTTTCTAGTTTTCTATAAATAATTTTCACTTATATTCACAAGGGATGTTTGTCAAGTTTTCTTTTAGTGGTTTTATTAACAAGGTGATGACAGTCTCATAAAACAAGTTGATAAGTATTTGTTGATAAATACTCTTTTCTTTTTCCAAAAGAACCTGAATATCTCTTAAATGCAGGATAGACCTTACCAGGTATGTAATCTGAAACTAGGTTTTCTTTGTAGGATATTTTTTTTAAACAAGGGATTCATTTTCTTAAAAAAAAAAAAAAGAGAGAGAGAGATTGGGAGAAAAAGACCTATTCAGAGTACTTCCTTCTAATTATATGAGCTTTGGAAGTCAGTCTTTCCAGGAATTTGTTTTTTATCTATGTTGTCAAATTTATCCTTTCAAAGGCCATAAGATCTATAATTATGTCCTCTTTTATTCCTGATATTGAGAATTCAAATTTTATCTCTCTTTTCTCTTTATAATTTGGATAAATGTTTACCAATCTTTACACCCACCCAGCACCCAAAAAATAGCTTCTGGTTCCACTGTTTTTTTCCTATTGTTTTGTTTCTTAACTGATTTTTCTCCATTCATCTTTATTACATCATTCCTTATGTTTTCTTAAGGTTTAATTTGCTCTTCTAAATTCTTTTTTTTTTTAAGAGAGAAGGACAGTGAGAGAGAGAGAGACAGAATCAATTTTATTTAGTTTCTCATGGACTTTCATTGCTCAGACACTTCACTGTGTACATGGTGCTGGGGTTTGAACCTGTGTACCTGCGCATGCAAGGCAAACACTGTAACCGCTGAGCCACCGCTCCAGCCCCTCTTCTAAATTCTTAATGATAAAGGATGGATCTTTTTATTTTTACCTTTTCTATCATTTTATTACAATTTATAATGTTATGAATTTTATGATTATGGATTTTCATCAACGACCTATTTCATCTATACCTCACAAATTTGGATATGTTGAATTTTCATTATGATCTTAAAATCTTTCTTAATGTCCCTAATGATTTCTTCATCTTTATTTTTCCTCAAATAATTTTATTTAATTTGTAATACTTGGGGATTTTTCAGACATCTTTCTCATTTTGATACCTAGCTCAACTGCATTATAGATAAAGAACATAATCTCTATGATTTAAATTCGATCAGTGCATTTTGTTTTATAACCCAACTTTCCCCATGCAACAGTGTTGAGAACTGAGACCTTTGAGAAGTGATTGGGTCATGAAGGCCCTGCTCTCATTAATGGATTAATGCTATGATCATGGGAGTGAGTTCATTATTATAAGTAGATTTGTTGTAAAAGTGAGTTTGGATCTTTTTTGTTCTCAGTCACCCTTGTGCTGTCTTCTGAGTTATGACACAGTAAGAAGGCCCTCACTACACTGAGCCCTCAACTGGACTTCCCAAAGTCCAGAAATGTGGGCCAAGTAAATTTCTGTACATTATAATTACCCAACCTGTGGAGTTCTGTTATAGGGTGAAGACATAATTAGATAATATCTGTGCCTTGTTTTTAATGACCTTGAAAAGTCTGCCTTGTAAAAATTTTAAAAGTTTACTCTTAATTAGGCCATTAACATTTAAAAGTAGTTGTTGTCATAGCTGGGTTAAGTCTACCATCTTGTTATTTGTTCTCACATTTTTTTGTTTTGTTTTGTTTTTTAAGATAGAGAGCGAGAGAGTGAAGGAGAGGGAGAGAGAGAATTAATTTCATTTATTTTTCCATTTGGGTTTTAGTTTTTCTGATACTTAGTTGTATATGCAGTGCTGGGGTTCCAACACTGGTCCTAGTGCATGCCAGACAAGTGCTCTATCGCTTAGCTACCACTCCATGGCAATTTCTTTTGCCTTAAACTAACTGCCCACCTTCCAAAACTGTGAGAACATAAATTTTATTGTTTATAAATTTTCCATATTTAGTTACTTTGTTATAACAGCACAAGTGGACTAATAAAGAAATTGGTACTAGGAGTAAAATGCTGCTATAACAAATGCCTGAAAATGTGGAATCAGCTTTGGAACTGGGTAATGAATAGAAGCTAAAATGGTTTTGAAGTGAATGCTGGAAAAAATACCTGTAGTTCCATGAATTGTGCACTGAAGGAGATTCTATTACAGGCTCAGAAAAAGACAAGGATTACAGAGATATCTTTAGTCCTGGTGATTATCTCAATGGTCCTAAATAGAACTTTGTTAGAAATGCAAACAGTAAAAGTCATTCTAAGGGGGTTTTAAATGGAAATGAGAAATCTCTTTTTAGAAAAGGCCATCCTTGCTACCAAATAGCAAAGAGCATGGCTGAATTATGCTCTTATTGTAATGCCCTGCAGAAGGCAGAATTTAAGAGCAAAACTAAAGTCAGATATTTGGTGGAAAAATCTCTAAGCAAACTGTTTAGAGCACTGCATGTCTTCCCTTACATGCTTACAGCAAAACACATAAAAAGGAAAACAAGTGCAGTTTTAAAATTGAAAGGGAAGCAGAATGTAAAGATTGAGAAAATTCTCAGCCTGGCCATGAACACAGTAGAAGGGGACATTTAGGGAAGAAAACCAAGGGTGTAGCCAAGTAACCAGTTGATAAGTAGATTAGTTTGGACAGAAGGAAGTCAGATGCTATTCATTAAGACAATGGGAGAATGACCCCCAGGGTGATCTTCAGAGGCTGCCACGCCAATCAAAGGCCCTGAGTGCGGGGACACTGAGGGCAGAACAGTTTCAAGGGAGAAGGAGACCAGAGGAACATAAGGCATGTACAGACCACCCAGAACCACAAGTCTACCTAGTACTCAGAACCCAAGACCGTCCCAAGATTCTGTCCCACCCATAACAGAACTATGCTCCTCAGCTGCCCCAGCTGTAGCTCCAGAGGGCCTATGGACGACTCAGGCCAATTCTTAGAAGAACGTAAGATGGCAAGCCTTGGTGGCACACACAGTTCAAGAGCTGTGGAGCAATGTCTTTCTCTGCCAAGATTTCAGAAAATGGTTGCCAAGAGTCCCCACTAAGAGCAACACCTAGCAGAGTTGTGAAGTCAGGGCCACTGCAGAGAAACTTCACAAGGGAATGCCTAGTGGAGCAGAAAGAACAGGGCTGCCCCCAAGACCAAAATGACAGAGCCACCAGCACAGTGACCACCTGGGAAAGCAGCAGGCATGCAAACTCAATGTATGAAAGCTGAAGCTGAGGTTTTAGCGAGCAAAGCCATGGTTGTGGGGCTGCTCCAGGCCTTGGGGGCCCAACCTCTACCCCAACGCATCTTCAAACACAATGTCAAATTGAAGATTGTTCCAAAGTCAAGATTCAATGTTACATGACTTGTTGGGTTTTGTTCTTGCTTAGGACCTGTTACCCCTTTCTTCTTGCCCATTTTCCTTTATGTAATAGGAATATTTATCAAATGTCTATCTGACAATTACATATTTTAGATGCCCATAACTTGTTTAACAGGCTCACAACTGGAGGGCAGTTTGCCTCATGATGAAATGCACACGTGAGTCTCACTAAACCTGATTTAGATGAGACTCTGAACTTTACACTTTTGAGTTGGTGCTGGGAGGAGTTAATACTCTGGGGGCTACTGGTGTAGAATGAAGGTATTTCTCATGCCTGTGAGAAGGCAAATGAGAGAATTCTATGGTCTGGATGTCCTCCAAAATTTGTTTTGAAACTTAATCTCCATTGTAGTGATATTAAGAAGTGTGGCCTAAAAAGACTTGAGGTTGAAAAGAGCAGTTTCTTGCCTTTTACTTTCCACAGGTATCACCATGAAAACACAGATAAACCCTCCACAGATACAAAGGCCAGCACTTACGACTTAGACTGTCTAGCCTCCAGAATTTTAAAAAGTAAAGTTCTGTTCTTTATAAATTATCCAGTCTCAAGTATTTTGTTATAGCAAAAATAAGATAGAGGTGGAATACCTGTCTTGTAGCATTGTATGCAGAGATTATGTGAAAACCAGATGGCATCACTGGTGATAGTGATTTTTATCACTTGGCTAATGTAGTGACAGCCAGGGTATTACACAATAGAATTACTATTATTCCCTTCCCCTACTATTTTCTTTGGAAGTGTGTCATAAAATTTAGACCACCCTCAAAGGAAGGCAGGTTAGAATGGGAATTGAGTTCCAGCTCCTTAAATGGGAAGGATCTCTCCATCCGTCAATCTACCCATCCTCCCCACTCCCCGCCACACACACAGGTATTAGATTTTAAAATTCCACAGTCTCTCTCATTTCTGGGACTCTTACTATTGAATGATGTGTCTCCTGCTTTGTTGACCATCTAATACTATTTTTATATACTGGACACTATGGGACAACAATCACTTTGTGCCTAGATTTCACTGCCGCCCTTCTCAGAAGGTTGAAGCTCTGTTCTGGCAGAGAGGCAGTTTATTTGTGAATCAGACAGTTTCTTCTCGGGGTTGTTTTAGGCTTTGTTAAGACAAGTATAGAAGAGCAATAAATAATCAAGAACAGAGCGGAGAAGTCTGCTATAAACATTTCTTATACAAAAGCATAAAATGAAATAATCGAGGCAAGACTGGATGATGATTTTTACCTAAAGTTGGATCACTAACCATACATACTATTTTCCTTCCTGATACATTTTTTTTTACTGAGGCAAAGACTGTTCTCCACAATTTTCCACACACAACAAACACAGGCTTCTTCCATTGTTTATTTCAGCACAATGTTACCTTGGTAAACATGAAGGGAGGAGTGGACCTCTGCTAATACATCCAAGGATGATCTGACTCTTGGACTTTCCAAGGGATGACCCAAAGACCTATTGGCATAAACACTGACATCACGTGCTCTGCTAAAGTGGAACACAAACCAACCTGAAAGCAAAGATCAAGCACACTGATGTACGCACACTGTTTAAGTACATGGATTCTGCTTCTTCACCTTTGTTTATTAAGGGTTCCATACTCTGTAGGTATGTATTTCACTGATAATAAAACAGAGGAGGTAACATTCTGAGTGAAAAGTAATATTTAAATTTATGGTTTATGAGGGTAACTCAGTACTGGAATGCTCACACAGCACACATTGAGGCCCTAGGTTCAATCTCAAGCATCACAAAGCAAAATAAATAAGCAAATGAAGAAATTTTATACTTGGGCTAAAGCTAGATTGTCTTCTCAACCTACAAGTGTGATATATTTCAAAAATCATTCTATAAAGTAGCAATTAATCCCACTGACATGCTTTAAATAGTAGATGCCTAGATTAGCTCATAAACTGCTATTTTTATCCCAAAAGTGACTGAATCATATAAGTTTTTTTTTTTTTTCAGGGCTGAGGACTGAACTCAGGGCCTTGCACATGCTAGGCAAGCGCTCTGCCACTGAGCTAAATCCCCAACCCCATAAAAAAGGTTTTTAATTCTAAATTTTAAAGGCCATATGTCCTCTTAGCTTCTTTATATCTCAGTCCCAAAGGCTGACAGAAGCAATAACTTTATGGAGGTTCATAATAATTCAAATTTTCTAAGTAAAGAATTTTATATATACATACTTGCTCAAAAAATTCGGGAATGCCTTAATAAATTATCCACTTCTACTAAGGATAAATTTCATTTCAAATAGATTTAAAATCTATAGGTATGTTTTTCTTTCTTAAAAAAGTGTCAGCGCAACAAAGGCCACATGAAAAACCAAATAAAAGTGATTCTTTCTCTGTCTCTCTGTCACTCTCCCTCTCTCTTTAAAAAAATTTTTATTAAGGAGTTGTTATTTTATATCATAAATGCATATAAAGTAACAATATGATATGCATTTGTTCCTAAACGAGAATTACCCCCACATCACCCACACCCGAGTCTCTTGATTCTTCTATATTTCACCCCTATATATGTATGCTTTTATATCTGGAAAAATAATTACTTTTTTCTATTAATTGCATTTATGCAGCATGTCATCTATAAAGTGAACATTATATTTTTTCATATTTGGACAACTGAACAAAGTATCATTTTATGCTATTCCTATATGGCATACGACATGCTCTGTTTCCACCACCTTCTAAGAGAACACATTTGGCTTCATAGTTTTTCAGTTATTTTCTTTTTTTATAGCACCAAAGATTCATTACATTGATGACCATTTATCAGAGACCCAAATTCAATCTATAATACCTACTGAGATAGCAAATAATTCAGCCTCAGTGACTGTGTGTGTGAAAATGGGCTGTGTCCTAGATAAATGGCCGACCTGCCTCTGATATAGATTAGGTCATCATTCAAACCAACTACAGATCTCTACAACAAATACTAGGAAATACAGGTTCACTTTAGCTGATGTTTCTGTTTTTCTGTAGATTCTTTCTTTTAGAGAGTTACAGTGTCATCAATGTACCATGGTACAGGCTTAAAAATCAAGGTTCAGTAATATAATGAAAGAGACATGTCATGATTTTTACAAAACACCAACTTTTCCATTAATAAATCTGACTTCTCTTTTACATTAAGACATCGTAAATATCCCCACTTTTTCATTCTGAATGAAAATGTATAAACAATATAATGTCAGGTTAAACAAAAAAATCCATTACAGGCATACATTGCTTTCCATATATAAATATCTCTACGTTGTTCCTCGCAAGTTTCTAATACTTCCTTTTTCATTTATCTTGCTATTAGAAGGAAGGGGAAACATTTAAAGAGGTAAAGCAGCTGGCTACCCAGCAAGATCCACCCAAGTATAATGGTTCACTAAATTCAACAGAATCTTGTGTACTCACTAATATTACAGGTTCAGAAATAAAATATGTTATCATAAAACATAATTCACCTGGGATGAACAGATTCCTATTAACCAATTATGCAAAAATCAAAATGTAGGAGAATGACTTTTTAAAATCTACAGAAAGCACAATTGCTAATAAAGAGACTTCACATAGAGTACATTCCTGTGGTGAGGAAAGGTCAATTAAATTCAGGATGACAATTTACTCATGAAAATATGGAGTATAATATCTGTCTTCTGGTTAACCCTGGCACAATGACCATAAATTTTTATCTCTTCTCTTTCCCTGTGGCAGTCTTTGGATGTTACATAACCTAACCTCCTTTTCCAACTCTATTTTTCCCTGCCTTCTTTTATTATAATATTCCCTTCTACCTGAAGTCTAGGAAACAAACTGAATGAAACACACTGGGAAATGTGATAAGGGGCTTGGGAAAAAGTATCATTTTCCCAATAAAGAAAGTAGCAGCTATGTTCTATGGCCTTTTTTCTTCCCCCCTTCTTTTCTAAGTGTTTTATTATACAAGTTTTCAGACACACACACACACAACTGTTATAATGAAACCGTTATATACCTATCACAAAATTTCGAGAATTTTGCCAATTTTGTGTCATGTATGTCCTTAGTGATTTCTTTTCTCTTTGTGGAGTAGTTTGAAGTAAATCCAACACATCATGATATTTCACTCATAAATTCTTAGTATGAAGACTTCTTTTATTAACATAAAAGCTTGATGTCATTACTGCACATAGCAAATTAAAAATTTCCTAAAGTTATCTATGTATAAAAAAATCTTACACTCTTGAAATATTTTTATATTAAATTGCTTTCAAACATAATTATACAAGGCCCACATATTATTATCACAATATATTTTTCAAGTTTTAAAATCAATAATCTATTCTCCCCATTCTGCTTTTTATCCTATAGAAATCCCCACATTCTGTATCTGATTGATTATTTCTTTATGATATCATTTCATTGTTCTGTTATTCACTAATACAGGAATCAACATTGTTCAACCATTTCCAGGAAAAGTTTTGTGTTTTAATTATAGAAGATTTTCTGCTATAGTTTTCTTTCTAGAATATTTTAAGAACTGATTCCAGACAGCTACCTAAAAGCCTAAAAGCTCTGTACCTGAGGAAAGTACCAGCTAAACTAAAAACAATATTTCAGAATTCTGAAAGTTGAATTTATTCAATCTGAGTTCTATACCCAGTCAAACTGTCAGTCAAGCATGAAGGAAGAGTGAAGATTATCAGTTCAAAAACTTTTTAAAAAGCACATACTATGTACTTTTTTAGGAAACTCCTAGAGCACCAGCATTACCAAACAAGGGGGTATGAAGACAAGGAAAAGGTGGAAGAGGATCTACAAAACAGAGAATCCAAAGTAGCGTAAGTCCTTCAATGACAAGTCTGACCCACAGATATCAGGCAAATAATCTGTGAAGCTCAGTAAAAAGAATGGCGGAAAACTAAAATATTCTCAAAATCGCTGGCTGTCTAAGATTCATCCTACACCATATGAACTAGAAATGTATAAACATCCCTTGATAGTTGTTGTTCAGAGCCCACAATGAAAGCATTTGTACAAGATTTAGATGGCAAATGAAAAGAAGAAGCCTTTGTTCTCTAGGGACACCTGAGGGCAGAAGCAGTGGCTTCAAAGTGACAAAGAAAACCCATACTAGTACCTGTGTTTTACATGTAATTCTGGCACTTCTACCTTTCTTGAAAACCAGTGATGTTTAACTTTGTACTGGTTGTGAGAGTCTCTGATACAATGTATTAAATTCTGTTCTTTTTAAATTATATAAAACAGTTTCTATTTTCCTGACCTAACCCTGAATGATTGAGGAAAGCTCTAGGTGAAAACATAGAAGTGATGGATCATCTGATGCTTTAATAATGATCATTATTTACATAGCAACTCTACTGTAAACACTGATGTTTGATTTAATTAAGATTGTGAAATACCTGTATTTGGGGGACAGAAATAGGGGGAATTATGTGTGAGCAATATTATAAAGAGTTATTCATTATTTTCCATAAAAGAAGTCTATATATAATGTTTGAAGTTGATAAATTAAAAAAAATAGCTGCATGAGCCCATACCATTTTTTCTTTTTAAAAGGTAAGGTTGACCTAGAGCAATGGGTTAAGAGATGCGGCAAAAGATTGCTTTAAGAAAATAAGGAGTCCTTCAATAACATTACATATTTAAGATAGGTGATATCTCATTTTGTTAAAAGTAAAGATTTTTTTAAAGGATTACTAGCAAAAACAAAAAAATGATGAAAAACTCTGGTTTCTTAAAAATAAGATAAATTACCATTAACAGACATTGGTCAAAGTTCTACTCATATCCCTTGGAATTTTCACTGTCCTTGGCCAGACCTCCCCCTGCCAGTATCTCCCACTCTGTGCCTGAGGCACTAGTGTCCAGACTCCCAACTTCCAGATGATGTCACTGAATTACCCAAACTAGTTTCATTCAAATTCTTGTCTTAACATCTCAATCTGGGGGAAACCCAACTGTACTGCAATTACAAAACAAGACTCCTTTCTTGTTCTTTTAGTTGAGAAGACCCTATTAGGGAATTTATGTGTATTATATCTCATGAAATTCTCATATAATTAATTAATATGAACTAATTCTGAATTTCCATATGCACCTTTTCCCAAGAAACTCTCTCCCAATTTTACTCCTTCAAAGCATTGTGTCTGGAATTATCTTATAGATCTGTTTGTTTACTTCTCATTTTCTCTTTCCCACCCACTTTCAAACAGAAGCTACATAAAAACAAGGATTTTTATCCCCTTTGGTATATCCCTAGAGTTAGGGGTACATTTAGACAGACATTTAGACATTGAATATTTGAGTTTCAATATATAATTTACCTTTAAAATTAAAATACTTAGGCCCTAATTTATAATCCTTTCTCTTTTCTAGACTTTTTGCACCTCAATCCCCCTTTGTTGACTTCAGTGGAATACAACAGGCTTCCTTGCCACTCTCCCCACACTTTTAACCCCTAGGTCTTTACACTTATTGTTGCCTTTGCCTGAACTTTCCTTAGCCCTCATGGCTTGTTCCCTGACTTCACTTAGATCTCTTCTGACAGAAACATTATTAGACAGGCATTACTGTTTTATTTTCCTCTTTGGTAATTATCACCATATGACATACTTTTTTATTTGTGTGTCTACTCCATTATAGTATAAGTTCAACGAGAGAATATTATCTATATTTCTTCACTGATACATTCTCAATTCTTAGACTCAAGTTCTTAGTATATAATAATAGCACAACAGATACTGTTGAATGAATGGATGGGCACAACATAGCTAACACAGCCAAGACATTAACAATCTCTACAAAGTTATTTGATTTTCTGAAATCTTCAAAAAGCACTGATAAGAAATATGGAATGAGGAAGAAGGATCTATACTTGATTCTAATGTTTCAAGAAGACACAGCACACAAACTCAAAATACATACTTTCCAGCATTCAGCTTCTGTGCTAGATCTCTCCCATGTGTATCTTTTAAACTTCTTAATGCTCTATACACAACTTCATGTGCGCTTGATTAAACATCATCTTGTTAGTTTTCCAGCCACAGAGGCAAGTTTTCAACAGTCTAGCGAAAACTGAACTGCAAAGTCCACTTTTTAAATGGCATGCTCCTACAGATCTTACAGGGTACTGTCATCCTCGTCTCCCTCTTGGAGCTTGATTGATTACTCCGTTTCCTTATGTTCATTAATCTCGTCACCTTATCTTTTATACCACTTCATTTTAGCAGAAAGGTAATAATAAAACCCTCATCCATTATCCTTTTACTCATCTAGTCAAGTGGAAATGGTTAATAACATGCTACAAATTGAACTTCAATCACCTCATTTTCTCCTTTGTTGAATACACATTAAAATATATTCCAAAAGTGCAATTTGTTTTACAGGAGAATTTGCGTTATATTGCTACAGACAACTGAAATTAAGTGTTTCTCAGTTTGGTTATTAAATATATCCAAGTGCTCTTTTATCGATAATACTAAAACATTAACTCATTTTATCAGAGTATAATAATACCAGAGCCTTATCTCCTAGACCACAAAGACATCTATACTATCTAATAGTATGTGTTATATGATGCATCATTTATCATTTTAAAAAAGTACTAGTCGTAATTTATGAATTGGTACATTATTACTGATGAAAATTGCTCTCTATTTTTAAAAGTTAATTTGTTTACATGCAGCCTTATCTTGAAATGCAAGCTCTATTAGTGAAGAAGTCTATAACTGTCATATAAAATAGAAAGAGAAGAATGGGCATATGCATAAAATAAAAGCACAGTGATTTAAGGTTTTAAAACTACAACCTCTGCATTAAATAAATGTATGTATAATTAGACAAAATTACAAAAATTATGTCAAAAAGGAAAATGACTACTGAAATTACATAAAATTTTACATAACTCACAAAAGATACTTGTTGAACTGGGTTCTAATAAATAGTCCTACAATATTGGAGGAAATACCTCTCATTCTGGGGAGAAAGCAGTTTTGTGTAACGTGAGTAGACACCTTTTATCTATTTGTAAATGGACAGGCTCAACAACTGACTAAAAAACTAGATTTAGAGCCCATGTTGCAAAACTTCACCAGATAATCAAGGCTTACTGGGTATTACCCTATCATACTTAAAAATATGCTTTCTAACTATAGAAAAAATTTTAGCAACTGAAAATATCAAACTTTGTGCACCCAAACTGTACCACCAGAAACTAAAATCCATCTTTCTCGGTGGGAAAAGCAAACATACATTTTAAACCTATTTTCTTATACTGCAATTTTTTAAAAATGTGTTCCTTTCGATTATTATTATTCATTATTACATATACAGGTAGGTGATGTATGACAATTACAAAATTATTAAATTTTGTAGATCTTTCACTGCAGTTCTTGGTTCTCCAGCATGAAGAACAGGCACTAAAGCCAAATGCGTCCCCCTCCACTCACATGTGCCTCAAAACCATGCACTAAATGTGATCAGTGATCCCCTCTCCTCCATGATTTCTAACATTTTTTGTGTTAACAGAAGTTTTTCAAGACATCTGTCTTGTTAGGCATGAATTACATGTCATTATTACATTATGTTCTCCATGAATAATCCTTGTTTTCGATAACTTATGCAAAACAAAGGAATATAATAACAACAAGAGGCTAAAAGGATTTCTTGGTGTGTTTGTGTGTGTATATGTGTTTGTATGTGTGTGTTTGTGAGTGTGTGTGCATGTGTGTTTGTGTATGGGTGTGTTGGTGGGGCTGTTGACTGAACCCAAGGCCTTAGGCAGGCCAGTGGGAGAGCTACATTCTCCCCTTCACTTAAGAGCCTTAATTTTTTTTTCAAACTTTACCATTAAAAAGAACCTATGACAACATGCTAAGTTTACATTAAACATGTCAAATATATATGAATTCATTTTAAAGAGGTAGAAATAACATTTTAATACTATTTAGCATATTAAAACTGGAAAGGCATCAATAAATAAGCCAATGTAGACAATAGGCTTAATTTCAATTTCTAAATATCCTTGCACTATATCAGATGTCATTTGCCTACAAGCAAATGAGTTCATCAACTTAATGAGGACCTAGGCAAACCAGCTGCTTAATGAGAACTCCTGCAAATGTGGCAGAGGTTTTGCTTGAGCACTGACAAAATCGGTACAATGAAACTGTAATGAACCGAAGAAAGCCTATTTTTTTTAAAATCACTACTTTATATAATCAATAGTTAAACAGCAAAGTGTGGTCATTTGTAGAAACAATTTGTTGATACTCTTTCTATTTTAATGTTTAAACATAATGGTTTCAACTTACTATGTTCTGGACCCTCATCCTCTTAACTTTACCTATACTGTATAACTCATTTCTCTCAGTTCTACTTGTTTGTTCTGTTTCTACATTTACATACGCATTTAACATCACCATTTGAACAAGCTCAAATTTTGTCAGTAATGATAATTCACAATTTGTAGATTTGTTTCTTAAAAACACAATTAATTAAAGCCTTTTTAACTGGTTAATGCCTTAGAATACAGGGAATTTTCTACCTTGAAACAAAGTTTAGACTATTTAAAATTGCAAACAGAAAATACTTTTAACATTCTGTATTTTCCTATGTTATTGTTTCCTAAATAGTCTACAAGACCAATGGGAAAGACATACTTGCATTATAAAATACTTTCATTGTTGAAACAAGGGTGCAATAGAGGAGTAAACCCACTTATTCACAAACACGTTTGCCACACATTGCTAGAATTATCCCTATGGATTTGCAGTTTTGGAGTGGTTAATGGCAATAATCAAGAATATGAACATGTGACTAATGCAGGTCAGTAAATGCCACGTGCTTCCTCACATGTTCCAAAAGGTATACAATATACGATTTAATCTAGCCTTAATATTTCACTTGCAGTTAACTAGAATTGCAGAGAACAGAAGGAAGTGTACAGATGGAGCTGGGACTGTGGCTCAGTGGTAAGAGACTTACCAAATCCATTAGACTCTAACAAACAAGGGCCATGACTAAAGAAATGATGTAGAATAAAGACTCAAAAGATAAAACGATAGATGAAATAAGCAGACCCAGAAGAGATCCCTCTCAGAGCAGACAAGTTGCAGGAGATATTTTGGAATAGGATGAATCATTTAAATATTGATTAGGTATGAGATAATATTAAGGAATATTATTAATTTTGTTAGGTGACATTGTTAATTCAGTCAATGTAGGAAAATATGTCATTTTAGAGAAATATACAAACGCATATAGGGATGGACTACTGAGAGTCCAATGTGTTTTAAAATCCTTCAGTCTTTCACTTGCACTAGAGACTAAATTTCAACTGTGGTTGTGGTTATGGGACAAAAAGGTGGTTTCTGGTGCTGGTACTGTTTTGCTTCTTATTTTGGTTGCTGATTTCCTAGTCTGTCCATTCTGAAAAATTTCAATGACCTGTATAATTATGTGCAGCATTCAGGATACAGAACATTTCAATAAGAATTCTAAAACAAGCCTAGTGCAGTGACATGAGCCTGTAGTCCCATTTGATCCCAGGAGTTTAAGGCCAGTCTGGGCAACACAGTAGGACCCCATATTTAAAAAAAGAAAATGAAAAAGAAAAAAAGCCTAAAAAAATTTTTAGTATTTTCAAAACGGTCATATTACCCAAAGCACTATACAGAGTCAATGCAATATCTATCAAAATTCCAATGACCTTCTTCACAGAATCAGAGAAAAGCAGTCATAAAATTCATTTGGAAAAATAAGAGACCCAAAAGACCCAAAGCAATCCTGAGTGCAAAAAGTGAAGCTGGAGGAATCACAATACCAGACTTCAAATTATACTACAGAGCTATAATAACAAAAACAGCACTGTGCTGGTACCAAAATAGACATGAAGATTAATGGAATAGAATATTAGACACAGAGATAAAAATCACATAAATACAGTTACCTCATACTTGACAAAGGAGCCAAAAACTTAAAATAATCTCTTTAACAAATGGTGCTGGGACAATTAGAAATCCATACGTAGTAAACTGAATCTCAATCTCCATGCCTCACCCTGCACAAAATTCAACTCAAGGTGGATCAAAGACCTAGGAATTACACCAAAAACCCTATCCTACTAGAAAAAAAAAATAGGTACAACATTCTAATATGCTGCCTCAGGAATTTACTTCCGCAACAAAACTCCCAAAGCACAAGAAGTAAAAGGAAAAATCAATACATGGAATGGCATCAAATTGAAAAGCTTCCTCACAGCAAAGGAAAAAATTAAGAGCGTGAAGACAGAACCTAGAGAATGGGGAAAAAAGTCTTTGCCCTCTGCACATGAGAAGTCATTAATATCCAGGATATACAAAGAACTTAAGAAACTTAACACAAAAAAACCCCAAAACAAAAAACCCAAATACCCCAATCAATAAATGGGCAAAAGAACTAAACAGATACTTCTCAAATGAAGAAATACAAATGCTCAACAAATAGATGTAAAAATGCTCAACATTTTTAGCAATTAGAGAAATGCAAATTAAAAGTATGCTGAGATTTTACCTCACTCCAGCCAGAATGGCAATAATCAAGAAGAGGAACAACAAATGTGGGTGGAGCTGTGGGGAAAATGGTATGCTTATACATTGCTGGCAGGACTACAAATTGGTACAACCACTCTGGAAAGCAATTGGGAGATTCCTCAAAAAATTAGGAACGGATCTGCCATTTGACCCAGCTATCCTACTCCTTGGTATATATCCAGAGGACCTAAAAGCAGCATACTACAGTGATGCAGCCACATCAGTGTTCACAGCAGCTCAATTCACAATAGCTAAGCTATGGAACCAACCAAGGTGCCCTTCAGCTGGTGAATGGATAAAGAAATTGTGGCATAGACACACAGTGGAGTATTACTCAGCTGGAAGCATGAATGACATTATGTCATTTGCTGGCAAATGGATAAAACTGGATATCATGCTAAGTGAAATAGGCCAGACTTAAAAAAACCAAAGGTTGAATGTTCTCTCTGATACATGGAAGTTATCCCAAAATAAAGAAAAGAACAGAGGTATAGTCAAAGGGAAAGGAAATGGAGGAAGGAGGAATGAAATTGGGAAAGTTAATGGAAGGAATCAGACTTAACTTGCTCATGTCCAAATATGAACATAACATAGTGAATCTCATCATTATATAATTCAGTGAGTTGATAAACAAATAAGGAAGAAAAAAAAGCCATTTACTAAACAACAGAAAGACCAGTAGAGGGAATAGATAGGAGAAGGGGTGGGGGGTACTGGGGACTGAATTAGAATAAACTATACTTCATGCCTTTACAAAAACGTAAATGTTTAATCTTATTGTCAACTATCTCTAAAATAACAAGTGGTAAGGGGACGAGAAGGAGAAATGCTGGAACTGAGTTAAAACAAGGTACACTCTAAACTTTTATGTCACTGTATATACTACTATCATGTATATAAAAAACGTTCTTCACAGGTATAAGAATTATGTCACTATGCTTGAGTATATTGGGAAAAATATATGAGCCAGAAAGAGAGGCAAGAGACCAGGGGATGGGAAGAGTGAGGTGGGAAAGTGCTTGCTGCGGGGTGGACATTGACTATTATATTGTGGTATTGTGTGCATCTATGAATATATGGCAACAAATCCCATCATTATATACAACTATAATGCACCCATAAAAAATAAACCTAAAACAAATTCATTAGCAATAAAAATTAAGTGAATTAATTAGTAATTTAGGGGCTCTGGAATAAATTATTTGAGTTTAAATTGTGGCTTCACCAGAGATTACTTCTGAACATAGTTAACAATAGCTCAGTGCCTCAGTTTCATCAACTATAAAATATTAGCTATAAATAATTGTTCACATCAAAAACCTTATTTTCTAAATTGGGCTATACTAAGGTATTTTCTTCCATTTTGACTTTTTTATTTATGTGTTAGGATTATCTTCTTTTTTCAGTCCAAAATAAAGTTCCAATTCTCTATTCCTAAAAACTGGAAAAATCTGAAATAAATATAGAACAGGAGTTTTGACTTAAAATCAACACTAGCAGTTTTAAAAAACAGGAAGAAAATCCACAATATCAACGTAGTCTTAAATGCATGTTAAGGGATACATCTGCTCTACAGAGTTACTTGGAGGAGGCAGCTATTTTGTCGCACACTGATCGTCTAAAGTATCGCATACCAGAATATGTTCAGTTGATTGATTTGATCCGAATAACATTCAACATGCCAAGAGATTTGCAAAAATAGTAACTAATACATCTACATCAGAGTTCACAAATGAAAGTAAAGGTGTTGCTGATATTCTTCAAGATTGTTTTATCAGTACTGAAACTATATATATTTTAACAGAAATGAAATTCCAGGAATACCTTTCAGAATATCAGTTCATTAAACAAAAAGGGAATAAAAATATTTCTATATTTTAGAAATATTGTTTTAATAAATAGATTTTCAAATATATGGTAATTTCTTCTTTATTTTTAAAATTTAAATTGTTGAATTTTATGCCATTTGAAGCATATAAGCTTGCATTAAAATTATTGCTTATTATTGCCATTGCTATTATGTGTTGCCACTTGAAGAATATCAAAACATTCTATATTTAATAAATAGGTTAACAATACAAATAGAACTATTTTTGTGTTTCAGAATCAAACTGTTACTAGATAATACACTGAACTTTTGGAAATGCTATAAAAATGAAGATTCTAAGGTATGCTGTCAGGTCTTACAAATGAGTGTAATAATTTCTAGTTGCAAAATAGCTAATAAAAAAGCAATAATAAAAGTTTATATTCTTAATTAGAATAGCAATTTATTCATTGTGAAAGAACTTTTCCTTTATAGTTTTTGAAATATTGCTATTTATCCAACTCAGTGATAAACATAGGTCATACAAGTTGGTGCAATCGTATAACTGAAGTTATAACCCCACAAGTCATGAAGAGGGATTTTATGTCAGCAAAGTCAAGTTTAAAGAATATCCTGCTGAGAAACTAGTAGCACAAATCCAAACTTTAAAGTATTGTTGTGGCCCTAAAAGTTTTAACCATATGGATAAAAGTATTAAATACATTAACTTTTATAATTTTCAGTATGAATTTTATAATGGCTAAAACTGAGAAGTAGAAATTATAACTAAACAGCACCTCAAAAAATGATGGATCTTGGAGCTGGAGCAGTGGCTCAGTAGCTACTGTGCTTGCCTGGCATTTGTGAGGACGCTGGTTCAAACCCCAGCACCATGTACACAATGAAGTGTATGAGCAACAAAAGCCATACATGCTCTCCCTCTCTCTCTCTCTCTCTCTCTTCATAAAAAAATATGGATCTATCAGTAATGGCTAAATTTGATTGTAAGGAACAGAAATCCTAACTGCAAAACATTTCAAGCATACAGGAATTTTTTCATTCTTGTGAAGGACACAAGGCAATCCACAGCAGCGAGTTTCTAAATTCACTCACTTCAGCGGGTCGAGAATGTCTACATTCTCTGAGGTCTGTGATTTTCTTGGTTTGTCCCTATGTTTAAGTTCCAGGAAGGGATAAGGGGAAGGAAAAGGTAGAGGAACAAAGTCTGGCTGGGTTGAGCCAGCTCCACCTTCAAAGAAGGTTTCTGAGAATCCCAAGCAAGAAATTTTCACTTTCTCCACCTTCAAAGAAGGTTTCTGAGAATCCCAACCAAGAAATTTTCACTTTTCTCTTATTGACAAAAAACACTTACTATACAGAATGAAAATGTAGGAAAAGTATGTGTACTAGGGGCTTACAGTTAAACCAGTAAAATTGGTGTTTTTAAAAATTTATATTCCTGTCAATTTTCTTAAACATTTTATTCAAATATCTTTGAAACTATTTTCATTCAAATCACCTCATACATTTCTTAAGAAAGCACCAAACAGGGGCTGGAGGGGTGGCTCAGCGGTTACAGCACTTGCCCAGCATGTACCAGTACATGGGTTCAAACCCCAGCACCACGTGCACAACTAAATGTTGGTGCAACAAAAGTCACATGAAAAACAAAATAAAAATTGCTTCTCTTTCTCTCTCACTGTCCCCCCTCTTTCTTTAAAAATAAAAAAAAAAGAAATAAAGAAAGCATCAAATAGACTTTGCTCCTCTTTGAAAAACACCTAAAGGGGAATAATACAACAGAGAATAAATGATTTTGTACAAGGTATCATTTAAAAAAATTTAAATAAATTTTAGTGTCTACTGACACTCTTTAAAATCAAGTAATAACACATATATTATTTTATGTCTGAATCACGCAATGTATTATAGAATAACATTTTATAGTTTGTTGTAGTTACTTGTGGCGGGCAGCACCTGGGGGCCACGCCACGCAGCTTTAAGATGGTGGCTGGCAGCTGGCCAAACCAAGTCAGCTGACCTCGTGCTGCTCCTGGTTCCTATGCTTGCAATATCTGACCACCTAGGGACAACCAATAGGAGCCAGCAGCAGAATTTTCTTCCTCATAGCAACAATCTGCTGATTGGGTCACCTTCGCTATGTAAGCGGTACAACTTCTTGAATAAAGAGAGAGCGAGCGAGCTCCGCAAGCAACCAGAGTGTGTGTGTCATTATTGCTGACTCGCTGGTCGAGCGCTACACTTACTAATCATGTTTTCACTTTTGAAATTAATCTAAAAAAAATGGGTTCACTGGCTCACAAAAGTGCCTCTAGATCCCTGCCTACTGGAGCTACATCTCGATTCCCTGAAGGCATTATAACTAGTGAGTAAGAGCATGAACTCTGGAGGAAAAGTACCTAAAGTTCAAAACTAGCTCTAGCAATCTTAGACAAATCACTTGATTTCTCTAAACCTCGGTTTCATTCAGCTACAAAAATACAATGACAACTATAGCTATAAAAATTATCAGTTTTTTTTAAAGAGTAGAATCGTGATTACTAAGGTTGGAGAGAGTATGCGGGGAAAGGTTAAGAAAAGGCAGGCCAATGGGTACTAAGTTACAGTCAGAATGGAGGAAGAAGCGCTGGTGTACTACTATAAGGAGAATATAGATGACAGTAATGTATCATCCATTTTTAAAAACTGGAAGAGTGGATTTGGAACATTTTCACCCTATAGAAGTGATAAATGCTTGAGAAGATAAGTATGTTTAAATGGGTTTAAACAGTACATAATATGTACATGTATCAAACATACAACTTTTATGCTTTTTTTTTTTTTAAGAGAGGGACAGTGAGAGAGACAGAAAGAGAGAAACAACTTTATTTAGTTTTTCACATGGCCTTAGTGGCTCCAACACTTAATTGTATATGTGGTGCTGGGGTTTGAACCCTGGTCCTTGTGCTTGCCAGGCAAGCGCTGAAACCGCTGAGCCACTGCTCCAGTCCCCAACTTTTATGTTTCAGAAGAAAAAATGTGGTATAGCACTACCTGGTACATGAAATACACACACACATATATATATATATTACCTATGTATAAACAGATACATATACATAACATATAATATATTGTATTGTTTTACACATAAGTAGTATATAGTATACATAACTTTTGTTATATTTAATTGAAATATATGTAATTAACATTACAGTAAAATCAAAATTAAAGCTCTTACATATCTATCATATGTTATGTTATTTCTTATCATTTGAGATATATTCATTAAGCAGTTACCATATATTGGACACTGTTCTAAACGTTAGTATTGTAGTCATAACCAAATCAGGTATAAACCTTGCCTTGCACAGACCACAAGCATTAAACATGATTTTAACCATCCTTTCATTACAACAAAAAGTTAATATTGAATTTGTCTTCTGCAGTTGGAGAAAACAAAACAGTAAAGGAAAGCTATAATTACAGCGATAAAGAGATTCCTAAGGCACTGATGATACTAGCCACTTTCTCCTTCTTATAACACCTAAGTGATTCTAAAGGACAGATCCAGGGGACTTAGCATAGATCCAGTACATGCTTAGCATAAACAAGGGCCTGAGTTCATTCCTCAACACCGCCAAAAGAAACCAAAAAGAAACAAACCTAGAATAATAATTTAAAAACTATAATAATTTTAAGTCATCTAATTTCTTCAGAATTTCTATTCAAATTATAAATTTGATAAAGAGTTATACTCATATAAAAATTATTTTTTAAAATTTCATAGCAAAATAAGAAAATTCAAGATTTTCTTCTAGTGGTAGTAAAAATTAGATCAAAATAATTTTATATTGAGTCTTAACATGAAAATATGAAAATGCAAATAAATTGCTATCTGTATAACCAAAAACCTAAGTGCCCCAAAACTAATTTGCCCCCCACAAAAACAAAACCTGGAACAAATATTTGTTAACTCAAGGGACTTTGCTAATTATGTAAATGTCTATTTTACCTACTTGCAATTTCATTCAAACTAACTCTCTTTCCACCAATTAACAACCCTGCCAAATGTTTGGACTTGAAAAGGCCACAGCTTTATACACAATTAACAGTCAAATTCTAACACAAATTACATGTCATTCTTATCTCTGTATACACATTGAACTCCTATATCTTGTTGCCAGCAGGCAGCCTGCACGAGGGAACACATCCTGAATTTGTTTAATGTCTAGGAATAACATTTCACGCTTTAAAAGGAGATACTATCCCCTGCCAGTTATATGAACTGAAATTGTCATGTCCCCTCCTTTTTATTTTGTCCAAGTAGTTTAGAAAATGATTCACTGTCCACTTACTTATCTATTGCATCAAAATATATTTTTTAAGTGCAAGAAGGAAAAAACTACCTTCATTTTGTCTTTTAAAAATTTTCAGGATGATTTCAGAAACTTTTATATGTATCATACATATTTTTTGAAATAGAAATTAGTTAACTATCATTTGACATATCATCTCATGATAAGAAAAAATATTTGAAATTGGATAAGTTCCAGAAAACTAGATTTATATACCCACTAACATCTATAATTGTTTTCCTAGAAAGCATCAACAGTAGCAACACTGAAATAACTGATTCCTCATTTAGCAAGTATTTAAGACAATTATCACACTAAAATGGTTAGGCATGTCCCAATCTTTTGAAGTACATTATTTTATTACCTGAGTGCCTCAATGAATACTAGTCACTCATATACTAAAGTACAACTAAAAGACATCTTACATATAATATACATATAATATGTAGATACATTGTGATTCAAAGAGTTGAAAGAAAGTCCATAAAACAGTCTTCTTAAAGTACAAATATTATCCCCAAATTAATCTTTTAAATAACTAAATCTGATTGGGTTAGTTACCAACTTAATATTCTTCAATGGCCTCGTAGTGTACTTATAATACTCTCAAATTTTCTTATTGGCATTTGTCTACCTTCTAATTTTACATTCTACAACTGTCTCTCTCTCTCCCATACCACAATTCTTTCTAACCAAGTTCTCTCCCAAGTTGGAAGAACTTCCATTTATCTAGCAGATTCCTGCTCATCCTTCAGTTCATTGTTCAAATGCTATTTCCTATATGATGCCTTCATTAACTCCCTTATCCTATCCTCCACAGACATATTACATGTTCAATATGCATTTCCATACCACCCACACCCTCCTGCCACAGCACTTACTGCAAGGTACTGAAGTTGCTGGAATGTTAAATTCTGTGAGCATCACTGAGAAAAACCATGTTGGTCTTGCTCACAGTTGGATTCCCAAGGTCTACACACATGGATGGGCCTGGCACTTGTTTGAATTCTAAATTTGGGCTTACCTATGTCAAGTTAAAGTGGAGCTAATATGTATTATAATATTCATTTTAATTATCATATTCTCTTCCACTATTATAAATCCCTTCCAATTGAGTATATAATGTTCTGATTCTCCCTCACCCGTGGACCAAATGAAGAAACAGTGATATGCTTGGACGATGCATTCAGTGTGATGCAATGGGGAAAAAAGTGGTAAATCTGGAGCCAGATCCTTGAGCTTTAAGTGCCACCATCCAGGATCTATGCGATGTACTTAACCTCACAAAGCCTCAAATTTTTCACCTGTAAAATAGGAAACATTGCTTCCTACCCCACAGATCTCAAAGAGATGTAAGGTATTAAGAAAACTGAACATGTAAAAGCCCTTAAAATATGAATCATTTCATAATAAAGGGAATTGTTAACATCTTTATCATTAATACCATAATTAAGATCTCAGCTAAAAAAAGCTTACAAATAATCTCAGAAAAATTATGAAAAAATATATTATTTAAAAATAAATATAAAAGTGTACAGTCAAATGAAAGATACAAACAACTCTGAAATTTCTTATCCTTTGTAATATGATGAAAGAATTTATTCTTTTATTAGCAGCATCAGATCAGGTTCATCATAAATTCTTTTATTTTGCTTATTGTGTTTTAAAATCCTATTCAGGGATGCAGCTATTACTCTAAGACCATAATCATAATCTTTTTAAAAATAAAAACCTGAGCATTTAATCTTTCTTTTTAAAAAGAATTTGCAACCTGTGAATACTGTCATATAATTTCTGCAACCATTTTAGGCTTTTAAAATAGACGGATATATTCTGAAATATTTGATTTAAAATCTGAGGTTAAGGATTTAAGGAAAATTAAAAGATTATTCTAATCAGAAGGCCTCACTGAGGTAATAAATTTTAAATAAAATAATCAATTTTAAACAAATATAATCCTGATTTATTATTTGGGGCCATTATCAAATGTAAGCTTTCCAAAATTCATTAACAATCCTTCTGAGGAAACAGTAAATTCAAAAAGGAAAAAGGTGTTTTTTCCCCATCCACTTGGGCTACATGATTTTAAGATTAAAGATATCATCATGAACAGCATATGCTTCCCCAAAGCTCTGAAGGCATGTAACAAATTACTGTAGTTAAAATTTGAACGAACAAGCCTTTTTAAATCTTGTTTTTCATATATTTGAAGTATTTGTATATATTGCAGAAAGAATATTATGCAATATTTTGACTCTGAACTAAAGCTCTAAAATCATACTATTCAACTAAAGGTTTCTTTAGCAACATTAACATGGCCACACTGCACATGTTACTTTTAGCTTCTTTATGTACAACAAACTGCATTCAATTGGTGAACAAATACAATGTTTAGTATCATATTTAAAACCACTATTCAAACCTTTTCTTAATGCTATTATCAGTTTTTCTTTTGCAACAATTTTGTGTATAAAAATAAAAGCACTGGATTTTTATTAGTGCTGCCCCTTCTTTGTTTTGCTCCACTCTGCAAAGCCCTTTTGGGACACTAAGCCTGCATTTACCATAATACGGATTAAACTTTCTTTGTCCCATTGCACAGGGTTTGTTAGCAGGTTAGTCTTTTTACATTTTTCACAGGCTGCCCGCAGCTTACCCTTTAGGCCTCACTCAAAATACTTCTGTGGATTTACAAAAATGCCAGAGTGGTCTTGGGGTTAATTGGAAGATAAGTACAGCCTTTAACATAGAGACTCATTAAACTTTTAGCCTTACTGCAATCCACTATCCTTGGCAAAGTTCTTCAGACACCTTGAGAATAATAACAGTAAAATAGTTTAAAAACTGATTACTGGTTGCTTTATAGCTTTGGAAAGATTTCATTTAACTGTTCCAAAAGTGATATAATAAAGCAAAATAATTTCCTTGGTCAGTACTTTCTATTGGTTTTAATATGCATTGATCATAGATGGGAACTAACCAGATTCTCCAAAGGACAAAAAGGCAAAATATTCCAAGTTTTGTTTGAGAAATTTGAAGTAAAAACTCAATTGATCTGTAATAATAGATATTTTCAAACAAAAAATTAATTCTGGGATTTTAATTTTGTTGATTTAAATTTTGTCCAAGTAAATCACCATACTCAAATATATCTATTAGAGTCAAATTAAGTTTACAAACTAAAAAATTTATTTAAAACTTCAATTTTTTAATTTCTAAAATACACACATACACATAAATATACACACTTGAAGTAGATTCGTTGCTGTTACGTTTGTTAATTATGTAAGCAGATTATTATCCCGACTAACTTTTCCATCCCCTTACCTCCTTCTAACACTGCTATCACTCTCACTCAAAAAAGAAGAAAAAAAAAAGAAAGAAAGGAAAATACGACAAAACACACAGACACTTGAAGTAAAGGATTAGACATATTTGCCCAAGATGCAGATAACAAAAGCAAAAGTGAAGAAAATTGAAGAGACAGGCAAACTTCAGCAACAAAATGGTTAAAGAATCTGAAGCATTGTTCCCCTTACTCTAAAAGTCTGCTATATTGTGAAGAGCGCAAACATCAGACAAGTTAAGATTACTGACCATTATCTCCTTAATTTTCTCCGCTTTCCCTCACATTCCCTCTTGCTATCTGGGTACCATTTTTCTAAAGCTTTATTTCTGCTAAGAAGTAAACTTTCCCTAATCCATCTATTATGGAACCTTTAATTGGATTGGAAGCAGGGTGGTGTATAAAATAGCCCCTATTCACTCAAAAGGACTGTAGTTTTAGGGACTTAAAGGAGAAAGGTATTGTGAAAGAAAATCCTCAGGGAATCAAGGATTAAAATATGGCTCTCCTAAATTCGTCCACTCTAGGACACAAATGAATTGCTTCCTTAAACAGGTAACTTTCTCAATAAATAGTATAGTGAAACTGAAATTAAATTTTACTTTAAGCAGAATAATGAGCTCATACTAATAATTCTTGGCTTTATTAACAATTCATACTTGCTATTTCTTCAACTCACAGCTATAATGCCAGGGAGAAAATAGAATGCCTTAAATGTATTTATTTATATTCTCCCTATAATACATATACATTTTGCCTATAAAATGTCTGAGACAAGAAAAACACATATGCTGTACTCAATTTGTACACATGTTCTATTTGTGTAGTGTGGAAGCAGCAAGCACTGCCATAAGAGAAGTTCTTTTGAAAGTGAAAATACATTTTCTTCCTTATCAGAAGGAGGCAGGTATATGATCATCAGCACTCACTCTTCTCTCAACCAGCTATCTTCTTTCTTGCATAAATACTACCCCGCATAGCCCTCGAACATCCTTTGTTACACTGCAGTGCCTCTGCTTTCTGCCCCCTGCCACAGTGCACACCAAACTATCTGAGGCATCTTCAATGGTGAGATGGGAATACAGCCCATACACACTTGGGCTCATAGTATATTAAGATATTTAAAGTGCTATACCTGATATCTAAAGTAGAATGAAATCAAGAACATAACCATCCATTTAAAATTAATCTTTCAAAAATCCATACACTCTTTACCAAAACAATGAGGAATTATAGAAGAGAAATGTTAGGAGAGAGCAAGATTCTGATTTGCCAACATCTCTGTGTGGTTTACTACTCTTTATTAAAGGGAAATAAAAACAAATCAATATTAGTGACTTAATTAATGGTACTTTTGAAAACAGGTTTCTAAAAAAATCAGTTAATTTCAAGAAAGTTCTTACCAAGTACCTCTCTGTTTGGGAAACCTTATTTCGAGGTAATAACAACTGCTTTTTACTGAATCCTTAGCTATATGGCTATTACATGACTATTTTATTCTCTCAACAACCCTCTAAGGTAGAAACTGTTATCAATTTTTTTCCACAAATGAGGAAACTAAGTCTCAAAAAGTTCAATTAAATTGTCCAAGATTACACAGCTCCAAAGAACATAAGCTCTGTGAAAGCTTTTCATTACTATTATAAATGTTCTGCATAGGAGCAGACTAATTTTCCCAAAGCCAATCTACCAAAAAATTTAACTAGTCTAAATTATCAAAATTATCTATTTAAAAATTAAAAGTACTTTTAACATTCTTCTTGAATATATCAAATACAAAAGACTGTATTCTTCTAATATATTCTAAAATATATTTAATAAGCTATATTACTCTTAGCAACATTTTCAAGTACTATTCAGTTTTTCAAGACTTAAGATCACAAGGTAGTTAGACCTTATCATAATATATATTTATATAAAATGTATCCATAGCTTTTGAAAAACTATGCAGTTTTAATAGGCCAGGTTTCATAACAAGTAGCATCCACTTGTCTGCCTCAGATTTCTACAGCTGCAGCTCAAGAAAGGCTTTCTTGGAGGAATGATGGAAAAGAAAGTTAGCACCCAGGGAGAGGTTCAGATTCCTGAGAGCCTTTGTGGGGTCAGGGTGGGAACTGGAAGATAGGATTGGAGAAAGAACTTGATGAAACCAAGAATCCTGGTCATCCTCAGTCCTCACAAACCCTCTCACCCATACAACACAGTGTGTGAATGAAGAATATGCTGACTAATTTGGGAGCAATTCTACTACATACAATAGAGAATTCATTTTTCAGCAATGTAGCCAAATTCCTAGTAGAATGGCATACATATTAGTAGAGACTTAATAAATACATGTAGAATATATTCAAATTTTATATACAGTAAAAATTTGAATATCATATTTTGATTTTCAAAAGCCATCTTTTTTAATTGGCTAAAACTACTATATATAATTATATTTGAAAAATTAAGAGGATCATGCCTGTTTCATTTAAAGTTAGCTGAATTGTTTTCACACCCTGAAAAAACAATTTCATTCTGAAGAATTGTTGGCGTTTACTTTAAAAAAGAATTACTGTGGGGCTGGAGCAGTGGCTCAGTAGTTGCAGTGCTTGCCTGGCATGGCCAAGTACATGGGTTCAAACCCCTGCACTCACATACGCAACTAAGTGTCAGAGCAACGAAAGCCATGTGAAAAAAAAAATCAATAAAAATTGATTGTCTCTCTCTCTCACTGTCCTTCTCTCTTAAAAAAAAAAAAAAAGAATTACAATGAAGAAAGAACCTGAAATGGATTCAGAAAAAATATAATGTACAGCCAGGATCTCTATTAAAATGACTTGTCAAAGCATGCTTAAAATATCAAAGTATTTACTGTTTTAGAAGCTCATTAAAATTATAATGTCCAATTACTATCTTTCTCTAATGCCATCTTACTATTAGCTAAGTTAGTACTTAAGTATCTCCATGATTATTATGTAAAAATCACAGTAAAGGGTAATGCATTTAATTATGTTGCATGCACATTTATACTTCTAAGTTTACCTATGTTTCTATGCACAGTGGTTTAGTTGTAAATGACCAAAACTGTGACCAGTTAGAAATTATCTTCCATTTGAGTACCCACTAAGAATAAATTATTGTTTATAGGGTGCCAAATAATAACATCAAGCCTGTACTTGCTGTTCATTAAGAGGTATAGTTCTTTAACTAAGAAATTTTACCAGCATCTTGTCTTCCTACTATGAGATTTACACAGACTTTGTATAATATTAGGCACTCTGCTTTGTTATTAAATGTTTACTACAAAAAGTCAACAAATTAAATATAGAAATAAACACATAAATATATAAAACTGTATATGGACAAACATATTTGACCTGAGTTACAGAAAAACACAAATATAATTTGAGGGTAAAAGTCTGAATAAAATATAAGACTTTCAAACTTATATATCAGAATGGCGTTCTAAATCACCAACAAAAATGACTGTTTAGACCCCTGAAAAAGTGGGTATTAAAATACTAATTAATACACACACACACTCACACACACACATACATACATACACATATAATACTTTTACACTATGCTTACCCCTTGGAAGACAGAAAAGTATAGTTTGTGCCAAAATCCAAAAATACGATTAAGTTAGAAAGCTGAGATGATCATCATTCTCCATAATAATAACTGTGTCCTTAATTATTTTATATACATACAGTTGCCAAAACCCCTAAAAAGATTCCTTAACATAAATTTATTGTAACAAGTAAGTTTTTATATTTATGTAACATTTATAAAAAGTCATTAAGAGTTTGCCATTATCTGATTTGGTGATTAGATTCTCAGCCTACATGTGGAATGAGTAATAAAATGGATATGAAAGAATGCCAGGCACTTTAGATGAACACCCAGCCCAAGGAGAGAGAGATGTCACAGGTGAAGGAGAGGAAGATGGAAGGGACAAGTTTCAAGAAGATAAACATGGGTAGCAGGAAGGCTCTACCACTATGGACAGTGCAAAGGGAGGTTGGCAGGAGGAGGAAGGAAAGTAGAATATAGAGCATAATTTAACAGAGGTCCTCAGAGTCCCTTTTCCCCTTCAGTGTCAAAGAGTTAAGTTTGCTGGCATCTTGAATGTTGTACTAGAGCACGGAAGCAAAGCTCAGGAATATCAGAGAGACAAGAATTATTAAAACCAGACCAGAAAGCTGAAACCAAAATTTAATAGTCTGCTAAAGAATTATACCATAAAGAATACTTATTTTGCTTACCTGCAAAAATAAATTATTGCATCTAACTGAAATTGCAGAGATGAAAAATCCTAAAATGGTTTTTAGCAAATAAATAATGGTAAGTGGAAATTGTTAAAGAGAACCAATCAAAATCTTTGTAAGTGTGAAATGATGCTGACTTCCTTTATTTGATAAATACTGGCAATATATTTTAGTACATATGATAATAATCCAAAGAGTTCTCCAGAATTCCTCCTGACCTCAGTAATTCTAAGCTTAAGTTTCCCATATCTTAAATTCTCCAACAAAATACTCTATTACCAGGGAGGGATTTTATGAATGCAAACCTTAGGATGAGGTATTAACCAACACTTCTTAGTAATGGTCTATGCCACTTTAAAAACTAAATCCATTAGGTTAGCAAGAAAATGGACTTTCTATATGTTGCAGTGAGTGTTACAAAAACTATTTACATATTCATTGATTCAAAAAATATTTTTAAATGTCCTCTAGGTGCCAAGTACTTTCCCCAAGCCTGGAGATGCAGAAATCAACAACATAAAGCAGGGAATGAGGAGGATATGCTATGAAGGGTTAGAAAACCACTCTAATTATCCTTTTTGAACTTATATTTTGAACAGTAAATATTTATTATTTGCCCCCCAAAAACCCCAAATATTAGTTACTGTTTAACCAAGGGGGGAAATCTGACAATCAAGTGTCTATTATAAAATCCAACATGAACTCCTTGTATCAACTCCAGGATTTGTGGCAAAATCTTCAGTTATTTTACTTTATGAGGAACATAGACAATAACCACAATGCCACTACTCAGTTCCAAATTATATATTCTGCTATTTACTTAAAACATTTTAGAATTTAAGACTAATATTCTGACCAATAATAACAATTTACATCTATACCCAGGGTTTAGTAAAGAACATAGTTTTAGCTAATCTTTACATAAAGTAAGCTAGTACTTAGCTAGCTCATCAGGTATGAACAGTTACCAACAAGTACAAAGAGGATCTAAAAATATTAAAGCAAAACAAAACACTTAAAAATAAATATAATAAAAACTTTGGAGTACCTCAGAAATGAATGTGGTGATCCAAAATAAGTATATACTCTAATGCTTTCATTAGAGTTGAGTTTTTGTATAAATTTGTTCTAAATATTCAATAAAAATCTCTGGGGGCTGGAGCAGCAGCTAAGTGGTTATGGCATCTGCCTGGCATGCATGAGGATGTGAGTTCAAACCCCAGCACCATGTACTCAATGAAATCTCAGAGCAACAGAAGTCGCATGAAAAACTACATAAAATTGGTTCTTTCTCTCTCTCTCTCTCTCTATCCCTCTCTCTTTAAAAAAAATCTGATAGTTATCAGAAAATAATTTTAGTTTGGAAATGAATCATATTTTTAAAAACTACTATGGTTAATACATTCTACAGTTTTATAATATGATTAATCTAAAGCGCCAGGAGAAATCAAATTATAGCTATTTTTATTTGTTATTATAATTTCAGCTGGCATATCAGTAAACATTCAAAGATTTTTGTGTAATGAATGATTATAGACATATTTATAAAGGATCTGAATACCTGATTTGCTTTTATATTTGCTCAGAAGATCACTGATAACTCCTGTATTGAATTTGGACCTTCTAACATCACAATTTCACCATAAAATGGACATAACGACTTATAAACTGTAAAAGTTCCATGAAGATGTGGATAAACACATAGTGTAGTTTGGACATTTTACAATTTATCTCTGTGAACACACAAATGCAAGTTGTCATCAAACATACAAATACTGTATATAAACTAGATACTACTCCCTAAAGTGGTATTCTAATACTTTAATATCAAAATCCACACAAAAAATAAGATCTACCAGCAAAATGCAACCTTTTTAAAAATATGAAGTTTGTGTCACAAGGTGTGACGCAACTAGGGATGCCACGATTACCAAAGATGTAATGAAAAGAACGTGTGTGCTATGCTTTACCAGCGTCAATGTCTTGATTCCTAACAGTGTTCCTCACTGAAAGAAACCGAGACTTCAGAGCGGATTCTAGGACAGCAGGAGGAAAGATACAAGATGAACCTAGAGAACCTGGAAAGTAAGAAAGTGCTCAAGAAAATGAAAGGACATGTCAAAAGTACTTAGAAATTAGCCAGAAAAGCCTCCCACTGATGAAATCTAAAATAAGCTGAGCACTAAAATAATTATCAAAATCAATGATTTATTAACCATTTAGAATAATAAAAATTCGTGAGTCCATACCAATAATAAATAAATAAACACTCTGAGGGAGGCAGAAGTATATAACATTAGTTAAATGCTAACAGATAAAAGTGAAAGGTAACCTGGAAAATGATAGTTTTATAACCATTTCTGTAAAGATTAACATGGGCAAGAATTTAGTGGACACCAGACTTTGTATTTTATTGGTTTTTCTCTAACTTCAATTTTCCGTTCAACAATTCTGAGACATCACATTACCTTAGTCTTCGTGTCTCCCTAGGCTTCTCTGGGCGGTGATAGTTTTTAAGACGCTCCTTGTTTTGATGAGCTTCACAGCTGTGAAGAGTACTGACTACGACATTTGTAGAACATCCCTCAGTTGATTTTCTGTGATGTTCTCATGGTTGATTGGTGTTATGGGTTTTCAGAACTGTGATCACAAAGGTAGTGTGGTTCCCATCACATCTGAGATACAGGTTCAATCAACATGACTCATGACTAATGATATTAATGTTGATCACTTAGCTAAGGCTGTGCTTGACAGGTTTCTTCAATGGAAAATAATTTCCTTCAACTCTGTTCCACACTGTAAACTTTGGAAGCAAGCCACTAAGCAGAGCACACACTTACAGGGTGGAGAGTTAAGGTCTACCTCCTGTCATGGGAAATCTACATAAATTATTGGGAATTCTTCTGTGAGGTAGATGTATCTCTTTCCCCTTATTTATTTATTCATATACTCATTTCAGTATAGATTGATGGATATTTATTTCATACTTTGATTTATGAAAAAATATTAAATTATTTATTGTGTTGTTAAAATTATTCCAGTTTTGGCCACTAAGAGCTTCTTCATTTTTTTCTGCTGTCCCTTTCACATAACCCCATAATTCTGTTTTCTGAGCACGTCCTTGCCTTCTGCCACCACAATACACTCCAGGTTCATGTTGCATATTCTTTGCCTCAGCAATAGAATCAGCTCTTTCTCTAAGAAGCCATGGTTCTTTTTACTGGAACACGGTATTAGAAACCAAGAACTGAGCATTGACTATGTTTGTTGCTACAGGGCATCATTATACATCTAGACATCCTAGGGACAAAGCTAAGACACAGACGTAAGTACTCTAACCCATGTATATACACACACCTATACTTTATTATTATCTATTTATACCTAGTTTAAACTAAACATGACCCAAGACTTTGACTCTACCCCAGCTGCACATGATTCCTTTCAGTGTTCACAGAGGGTATTCTGATGAGAAGCAGGATATTTGCATGGTCTCATCACAGACTGCCTACTAACTGCCAAGGAAAAGGAAATACTGTCTGGAAATCAGACAACACCTTGGCTGAACATAACTACTGAAGGAAAAATGAACATTCTGTAGTATGCCAATCAGATGCATAATCTGAATTTAATCATAAATAAATATCCACATGAGAACCATTGTATTTTTAAAAAGAGCAGAAAAACTACAGTCTTCAAAGATCAGGAATATAGACAACAATAAATACTTGTGAGGTTGTGGGGAGAAAGGAACACTTGTACATTGTTGGTCGGACTGTGGATTAGTACAACCACTCTGGAAAGCAGTATGAAGTTCCTCAAAAACCTAGGGATGGCACCACCATATGGTCCAACAATCCTACTCCTGGGTATTTTCCCAAAAGATCTAAAATCAGCATACTACAGCGATACAGCCACATCAATGTTTATAGCAGCACAATTCACAATAGCTAAATTAGGTATCAACCCAGATGCCCATTATTTGATGAATGGATTAAGAAGTGTATATATATGCAATGGAGTTCTACTCAGCTATCAAAAAAATGAAATCACAGCATTTTCCAGTAAATGGAAGGAAATGGATATATAATGCTAAGGGAAATTAGCCAATCTCAGAAACTCAAAGGTTGAATGTTTTCTCTCAAATGTGGAAGACAGAGTAAAATAACAAAAAGGGGGATGGAAGGATATGATTACATAAAGAATCATTCAAATACAAATTAATAGACAAATTAAAGGAAATCTAGTAAAGAGATGAAGAGACGGGAGAACGGATGGGAAGGAAAAGGGGAAGGGAAAGGAGGGAATAAAAACAGTATATTTTACACCTGTAAGATACTAAATAATTATCACAAATCAATAAAAGCTGGAAAAGTAAATTAAAAATCAAAGGCAGATCAGTAAGGACTTGGAAGGGGTGGGGGGGGTGGGAGGAGGGAAATTCTGGGAAGGGATATTACCCAAATTATATCGTTACATTGTGTACATGTAAGAATAGGTAACAACAAATCCCATCATTACGTGCAACTATAAAGCACCAATCAAAAGTGTGGGGGGGAAAATGGCAATGCCAAAGAGAGAAAGACAGGGCTGAGGAATTCTTTCAGACTAAAGGAGACTAAAAAAATTAAATTAATGCCTAATCCTAGACTAGATCCTCTAATGGAGGGGAAAATGTTATAAAGAACATAATTTGGTTCGGTAGATGAAACTGAAATACAAATGGTAAAGACAAATTTCATAAATTTGGAAACTATTATGATTATATAAATAAGATAATCCTAATTTCTGAAACTTGTAAATATGTTACTTTACATGGTACTATGGTTTGGATGTGGTTTGGGTTAGGTAAAACAAACTGAAGTATTTATGGATAAAGAAGTATAATATATAAAACTGGTTCTGAAAAAAAGTTGTGTATGTGAATATATCTACACACACATATACACAAAGCATAAATGATAAACTGGCTGTAATGGTAATGGTAGATAAGATTTTTAAAAGGACATCATCTTTGTTTCATTCATGATAAACAGGGCACATATGTGATAAGGCTGAATCAACATCTGTGAAGTGTGAGCTTTAAAATATTTTCTAGACACATTATTCTCTCCTTTGAATAGTCAGTGACCAAGAGGTCAGTAAATGATTTCACTAGAAATCCTTCTTGGTAAAACTAATTGGCCAATATGTAAACAGACCTCCTACCATGATTTCCTTAGTACAACTATGTGTCAATAGAGTATACAGAAACACAGATTGGACTTCCTCTTAAGAACCTTAAGAATTGCAAATCATGCCCTGTAGAAAAGCACAGAATCTGATTCACTGGCAAATTTCAAATGACAGATAATTTGAATCACTGCCAATTAAAACAGTTACCATTAGTAAATGCTATCTAAAACAATTAACAAATAGCAATCATCTACTACAATTTATGAAATTCTTCCTGAAAATTTTACTGTCATAAATTCTGTTTTAATCTATTTTTTTAAAGAAAGAGGGAACAGTAAGAGAGAAAGAGAGAAGCAATTTTTATTTAGTTTTTCATGTGACTTTCATGCCTCAGACACTTCATTGTGTACATGGTGCTGGGGTTTGAACTCACATACTCATGCATGCCAGGCAAGCACTGTAACTGCTGAGCCACCACTCCAGCCCTAATCTATTCTTTAAAAAGATTTCAAACAAAGACCTTTTTCTAAATAACTGACAATTTAACAGTATTATGCCAAACCTGTTTACCTGAAAATATTTCTAACCATGATCTATTCTATGATAAGCAGAACAATGCTCTCTTCCAAAGATTTCCAGATCATAATCGCTGAAACCTGTAAATATGTTTCCTTACATCATGCTATGGTGTGGATAAGGTTTGAGTGCCCCAAAAGGGCCCAGGTGATTGGAGCTTTAGTCCCCAGGGTAGTGGTATTGGGAGGTGGTGGAACCTTTAAAGTAGGCTATAGAAGGAGCTCTTTAAGTCATTGAGGCTGTGAGATAGTTCTTTTGTGACACCCTAGGTAGTTCTCATGAGAGAGTTATTATGAAAGGAGCATGTCTGGCCGCACCCACTCCATCTGCTCCTGGCTCAAGATGTCATCACTTACTTGCTACTGCATGAGCACTTGCATTATAATGTGCCAAGAGGTGATGTGACAAAGGAGTAGCCCTTAGCTCAGGGCCTGTGTTATACTGTATTGACTTTGAACCTCCAGAAGGTTACCTAAATAAGTATGTTTTCTTTATAAGTATCTTGTGTATTTTGTTACAGGGATGAAAACCTGACTAATATATATGGCAAAGAGGAATTACAATTGCAGATTTAAGGTTGCTAACTGGCTAACTTAAAGTAAGGAAATTAGCCTGGATTATTCAGGTGGGCCCAAGACAATTACCAGGGCCCATTAAAGTACAAGAGTGTGGTAGAAGAGCAGTCAGAGAGATGCAACATAAGACGCAGCACTCAACTTGTTACTGGCTCTGAAGACAGGAAGGAAGAAGCCATAAGCCAATGCATGTGAAAGACCTCTAGAACTGAAAAGGGCAGGGCAACAAATGCTTCCCTAGAGCCTCTAGAGAAGAATACAGCTCTGCCAATAACCTTGATTTCAGCCCTGTGAGGCCCGCATTGTTCAAGCCACCTTATTTGTGGTAATTCGTTATAACAGCAGTAGAAAACTAATACATATTATATAAACCCATGTAATACGTAAATACATATTCTTTCCTTTAATTAATAAAAAGTGCAATACACATGATCTTAAAAACCGCAGGAAATCATTATGGGACTGAATTATCACATGAACACCCTACAAATCCCCACCCCAAGCATATACATATTAGATTCTCATATCAGTGGTTAGAATATAGTATAGCTTCCAGGTGAACTTTTGACAAGAGATGTTCTGCTCTCTTCTATCACTTCTTTTCATCTACTCTGAATAGCTCTGCTCTCACTGACTATATCTTGGTCACTACTGTTCTCTTTCCCTTTTACTCTTCCCTTTAATTTTTTTAATATGTAAATATATTCTTTTTTGGTGCATCATAATTATACATAATAGTGGTTTTTATTGTTACATATTTGTACATGAACACAATGTAATGATATAATTTGGTTAATATCATTCCCCAGTACCTCCTGATTTCCATTTGTCCAGCCTCCTTCCTTCACTGGCCTCCCTTCTATTTTCTTGAGATCCACCCCTCATCTTTCCCCCCTTTTTTTCTCTGTATCTTTCACTTATGAGAGAAAACATACAACCCTTGACTGAGTTTGGCTTAATTCACTTAACATAATGCTCTCAAGTTCCATCCATTTTCCTGCAAATGGCATAATTTCATTCTTCTTTATGGCAGAATAAAACCCCATTGTGTATATAAACAACACTTTCCTGATCCATTCATCCTTTGACAGACAGCTAGGCTGGTTTCATAATTTGGCTATGTGAATTGTGCTGCTATCAACATTGGCATGCATTGGTATGTATCAGTATAGTATGCTGACTTTAATTCCTTAGGATAAATACTGAGGAGTGGAAAAGCTGGGTTAGGTGGTTCCATTTCTAGTCCTTTGAGGAACCGCCATTTTAAAAAATTCTTTTCTGTTAGCTTTGCTCATACAATATCTCTTGAACTTCTTGGCTATTACATAAAAACTGACCTTAAATGCATAAGGTTAGTCAACATCTTTTTTCCTTGTCTGCAAATATATCAGTCAGCATATAATATTCTGTGCATCTCAGCTATTTTCATTGTTGCTGAGCATTCACTGGTTATTTTCCAAGGATATTTCTCTCCCTACTTGTAATTTGAACATTACATTTTTTCTGTGGGAGGCTATAGCTGCTTGCAAACTAGAATGGGAAAGCAGCAGAGATAATGATTGCAGTTATATACATATACCCACTACTATAGGCAGCTATGCTAAATGGCAATGTAATTAGACATTAATTTTCTCTATATATTGGCAACTTCCCCTTTCCCCTCCCCTAGATGTTCTCAGTAAATGCTTATAGGACAGGGGAAAAATATAATCTTATAACTTCTTGGTGTGCAAAAATAAGGAAGCAGAAAGAACTAAACAAAGTCAAATAACATATATTATCAGAATAGATAATAACAATACTTAATTTACAATATACTTTCTTAAAACTTAACTGCATTCAAGATGTTAAAGGTCTTCAAATACTAAAAACAGTGCAAACATTATTAGACTAAGGAGTATTAGATGACAATATTATGTGTTATTCATACTTATTTCCATTCTGCCCAGAATTGTTTCATTCTTTGGAAACAATTTTTTAATCTTATGAAAAATTTGTATATAAGCCCAAATATAGACCTTTGCAATCTAACAACAATAAGACCTACAAATATTAGCATCACATAACTACAAGGATGAAAATTTACAAAATTAGACACTCTAAAATATTTTTATATTGATCACACACAACACTATAGAAAAGTAGTATATGCACTTTGGATATATTATTTTCCCTTAAACATGACAACTCTCTTGGTAATTACAGCAGAAAATTTCCACGGTGAAGTATACAATGTTCAATGAAATCCTGACTTCTCAAAGACCTGGATATTAAGCCTACAACTTTAAATTTACTAGAAAAAGAAGTCAGGTCAACACTACACCTTATAGGAGTCGGCAGCTTCTTCCTTAACAAAACTCCTATGGCGCATGCTGTAAAATCAAAATTAAGTGAATGGGATGCAATTAAACTAAAAAGCTTCTGCACAACTAAAGATCTAGTCAAGAGCATCAAGAAAGAACCTACAGAATGGGAGAAAATTTTTGCCTGCTACACCTCAAACAGAGGGCTAATATCCAGAATATACAGGGAACTAAAGAAACTAAAGTCCAAACTCGCAAATAATCCAATTGATAAATGGGCTAAAGATCTCAAAAGGAACTTCTCTCCAGTGAAAGTCCAGAAAGCCCATAAATATATGAGAAAATGCTCTACATCATTAGCTAAAAGGGAAATGCAAATCAAAACTTCAATGAGATACCACCTCACTCCTGTTAGAGTGGCAAAAATGAAGAATACAACCGACGACAGATGCTGGAGGGGCTGTGGGAAAAGAGGAACACTATTACACTGCTGGTGGGACTGCAAACTTGTTCAGCCACTATGGAAAGCTGTATGGAGAATCCTCAAAAAATTAAGGATGGAACCACCTTTTGACCCAGCTATCCCACTCCTGGGAATTTTCCCAAAAGACTTAGAATCAGCTTATTATAGCGATGTGGCTTCATCAATGTTTTTAGCAGCTCAATTTACTATAGCTAGATTATGGAACCAACCCAGATGCCCCTCACTTGACGAGTGGATACAAAAGCTTTGGTTCATATATACTATGGAATACTACTCAGCCATCAGAGAGGACGATATTATAGCTTTCGAAGTCAAATGGATGGAGATGGACAGAATTATGCTTAGTGAAGTCTCCCAAGCTCAGAGACTCAAGGGCCAAATAGTTTCTCTAATCTGTTGATGCTAGAATTTATGGGGAAGCAGTATGGCAGATGGCTAACCTAACAAAACCTCAAATTGAATGACTTTTAGAGTAATAGGGGGATGGCTCTCTAGGATACTTGGAGATGTAGGGAGGGGGATGGGGAGGGGGGAGGGTATATGAAGAACTCATAGGAGTCTGGAGAATAGGAAGATGGGGGAACCATCCCAGAAGCAGATGTCATTCCTCCACGAGCTACCCATTTAACGCATGAATTCTTCTGGGGGAAACTGCAACAGATGAAACCCAAGGTGGATTATCTATGCTTTGGCATTACCCCTGGATAACAAAGTTTATGTACACTGATTTCTACTGTTTTGATAATGTTTCCCCCTCAACTGTATCTCTATATACTTCTAATAAAAAAAAATTAAAAAAAGAAATCCTGACATCTTTAACACATAAAAGACTTAATAAAATAAAGTACCACAACCTAAAAGTTATTTAAAGATATAGTATGAAATACATTTATTTACATGTAAATATATATAAATTTACTGAATAAAGGCAACAGTAAAGGAAATTAAACTCCTCAAAAGCTACTATTCATATTTTCTTCTTTTGCTTATTCATTTTTCTTATTAGTTTAATGTATGTAAATTCATAGCAAACATAAGTTTGTTGCCTATTATCACTTAAAATTGCATCTCTTCAATTACTTTTAAAAATAACTCATATAATTAATTTTTAAATATAATTAATATATATAAAGAAATTCTCAATTTTAATTGTCCTATGTAAGAAACGTACAAAGGAAGAATCAAATAGTATTTTCATGAACTCTGAAAATTAGTTTATGGCAGCTGAATTATATCTGAAGGGTCAAACGTTTAAGAGAAATCATGAAAGGATAAAACATGACTTAATAAAAGCATACTATGAAATAAAGACTAATTTCAAAATACCAAATTATTTTAGAATCTTATTAGACTTTCTACTAATTCAATATTTTTAATTAAACTATTTGGGAAAAAATAATTTGCATCTTAAAAGTTAAAGGAAGATCAATAACTGTTACTGAAATCAGACTAAAATATTTTCACAAAAACAAATGGAATTGACCATGATAATACTTCTAGTTAGTTAAAAATAATTTGGCCTTTATTGAGTGAGCAAGATTTATATAACTAAATATCTATCATCAAAATGTAATTTTGTAAAACATACATAGAAAATATTTCAGCACTTAGGAAATACAGTGTCATCAACTTCCAGGTAAAAGCAAAATCAAAACAGAAACTGAAGTTGATGCCAGTTTACTCCTGAAAGCAAACTATATTTGTTGAACTATTTCCTCTTTGATAACATAGTAATTTCAGTTCTGTATAGACTATAAGCCACAATGTATAAGCCCAAGTATGAAATATGCAGCATCTTATTAACTCCATTTCTATCTTTTATAAACCCATGGACATAACTACCCATCACATCAAAACTAGATTTAAATTTCAAGTATTTTTCCAGTGATTAATATCAATTACTTTATGTGCTAACCTGCAACCATTTTTTAAATATACCTAAGTGATAATAATTACAATGTTACTTGCTCATTCGTATATTTAAAAAATAAAAACAACATGAGACACACATCTCTAGATCTCTACATGATCTGATCACATCATAACATTTCAGAATAAAATACCAAAGTTCTATTGTTCTCTTAGGAAAATTAATGGGGAAAAGGAAGGTTTTGGAGATTCTTGTGAAGACAAGGAAAAGGTAGGGTAGATATCATTTAGGTTGTGGGAAAGCAGAACTTAAGAAACTGTCACTGACAATTGAAGAAAGGACATATTAAGAAAAAAGCAGAATGGCATTGAAAGGATATAAAGAAAAATGTGATGGCTTTAAAACAAACTGTCAACATCTTTGCAAGTCATGCTTTGTTACTTCTTTAGAATGAAACAAGATATTTAACCTGTCTTGATTTCTAGAGAGATAGGGATAATAATAGGATATAACTCATCAGGATTTGTTGAGAGGATTACGACAATTAAAGTGTTAAATATAGTGCCCGCACAGAAAAAGAAGTCAGTAAGCAGTATGATGATCATCTCATTTCAACTGAGTTTTGAAAGGCTTTTGAAATATTATTGCTAGAAATCTCACAGTGAAAATTTGACCTTGGCGATAGAAAGAACCCTTCAGGAAAGAGAAGGACATCAAATTACCAATCAGTCTACAGGCATTTTTAAGCATGTGCTACTATGTACTAGTCATATAATGCCACCAAGTAAATAAACTATCTGCATTCCCATAACTTTCCATATTAGTAAGTTAATAAATGGAAAATATCTGAACATTATGATAGAAGAGACAACAAAAACTACAATGTATATTACGGAACTGTTTGATAACTGATACCTGAAATATCAATTCAAAGACAGCTCACTGTGGAGCATCTCATGACACATGCAAGGAAAGACAAAGATTTCAGACTGGGAGTCAATGGGCAACAAAGTAAAATAGGCAGATGTTTAAGGATTTCAAACATAATGACATAATGATAGTTTCATCCTATTCCTCTAAATGAAAAACTGGCAAGGGAACTAGAATATAAGCATGTATTTTACAGAGCCACTGAATTACTGAATCCCACCTTCTTCTCTCAAATACTTATGGAAAAGCTACAATCACACACGTAGCATATAAAGTGCTAGGAATAAGAAAACATTATAATGAGGACAATAACTGTTTTTGTGGGAAATGTTAGTGTATAGGTAATCCCAGGAGAAAACTAATCTTATTTATAACTATGCAGATTGTTATATAATCACAACCTAAATTACAGTTTCAAAATTGTATCAAATTTATAAATTTCTTACATTTTAGACCTGCATACGTATCAAAAGCATGCATCCTTAAACTCAATTCTGAAAGCCCTAATCACTTAAAATACGTTCAATGAAAGGTTTGAGGACCTGACCTAACTAGAATTTAGGAATCTGTAAAACTAGAATTTTAGACTGCTACATAAGCTCTCAGTTTTATAATATACTACAGTTCTATCTAATGGTAGAAACAAAAATTAATCCTGGTTGAAAAAAAAAGTGAGAAAATAAGTCAGAAATAGATTTGGGTCAGAAGAATATCAGTAACCAACACAAGGCAATCCAAGATTGATAAATTCATGTAACTTTACCCAACTTTCTCCACTTTCCCACATCTATGTTTCTTCATCTGTAAAATGGTGATAACACACAGATAGTACTTCAGATGGATGTTGTGAGAATTTATGAGTTAATAACAGATACAGCACAGCACAGAGTCATCCACATAATGCAGGTTCATATATGCTATTATTTCAGAAGCAGTTTCCCCAGTATCTGGATAGTGAATAATATCCCCAGACAAAACTAAACAAAATCTCTAAAAACATGGAGTCTTTGGGCCTGGAGAGAGCTCAGTGGTACAGCGCTTGCCTGGCATGCATGAAGACCCGGTTTGATCCCCAGCACTACATACACAACTAAGTGGAGGAAAAAAGAACAAAACAGGTGGAAAAAAAACTGACTCCCTCTCTCTCTCTCTCTCTTAAAAAAATAATGGGTCTTTTGAGGTAAAACACTGGACGATCAGGAAGGTAGCAACAGAATTGTGTTAGCACAGTGACTTATGTGTGCTTAAGAAACAAGAGGTAAGGGGCTGGAGCGGTGGCTCAGTGGTTTCAGCGCTTGCCTGGCAAGCACGAGGACCCGGGTTCAAACCCCAGCACCACGTACACAACTGAGTGTTGGAGCAACTAAAGCCATGTGAAAAACTAAATAAAGTTGTTTCTTTCTGTCTCTCTCACTATCCCTCTCTCTTTAAAAAAAAAAAAAAAGAAAGAAAGAAAGAAACAAGAGGTAGAACAGAGGTTACAATAAATATGTGCTCAATCTTAATATATGAAAAAAGAAAATTAACTATATTATACATTTAACAAAATTTAGATAACTCCTAGGCACTTTAAATTGCCTAAGCAAAAATGATATTAATAATAAAGACTATACTTCTTACAATATAGAATCTGGAATCCCATCAATGGTTTTTCAGCTTGTATAAGTCACAACTGATTGGACACAGTCCCTGTGGGCATGCCATTTCATCCTGACTGGACGGTTCATTAGTCATAATTACTATAACTGTACAGCAGAGACTGCAGTTTTATCTCATCATACATCTTTGATCAAGCTGCTTCAGTTTTGCTTCATCAGCTTATGAAGTTACATTATTGGAGCTTTTTATTTTCCAATCGGTAATTAACACAGATTATGCTTTTTATCAAAACATGTATTTGGTCTTCACATTTGATAGTGAGGGCCCAGATATGACCACTGTTTGACCTCTGATGTTACAAAACCACCTAAACACTATGAATCATCAAATAAAATCTAGAATGTTACAGACAAAATTAAACAAAGAAAAGAACTGACCTGTGTTAAAAGCATAAGATGACTGCACTTATCTAAATTGAGACTAACCATATTTGCTGCAGCTTCTCATTAAACATTAAATCGCACACCAAAAGAATGCATCATACATATTTATTGTTTTGTACTGTCACTTTCTAAAGACTCATACCACAATTAGTGTTTCTCTCAAACTATAAGCTACATAAAGAAATTTCCCATGAAGCTTGAAGACAATGTAGAAAAGTGTTCAAGAAGGTTAAAGAACAGATGGATAATAGATTTCATTGAATACTAAAAGCTTAACACACTTTCCTCAGAAAAAGAAAATGTTGCAAAAACATGGTTTCAATGTAAAATGCTGAATGAAATTGATGTGTCAGGATTTCTTTCCCCCATCCAAGTTCTTTTGGAGAACAATAGGGAACTAAAAGGCCTGTCTCACTGTTTTTGTGTCACACTATTTTCACGTGCAAAGTGTCCCCACTGTAGGCTGCATGAACAATCATAATCGACAGTTACATGCAGGCACTGAGGCTGCAAAAATCCCAGAGTAATTAGTGTTGTCTGAATGCAATGACATCTGTGTTCTCATGGTTCTTGAGACATGTCAGACCAAGAAGATGTATATGAAAAAATATGACAAGCATTGCAAATGCCCTTCTGAAAGGTCTTACACTTCGGGGAAAAGCTGAAGAAATAACACATGTCATCTTCTTTTTGTAAGCAATATATTTAAGATTAAAAGATCTAAAAAGATCTTTTGAATCATTCATTCTCTTCTTGTAACCATAAAGCATTTGCTCAAGAGACAGCAATATAGTGTGAAAAAAAATCTTCTCTAAGTTTGCTTCTTTTTAAAACTTTCTTAACACTTTGATTCTGTGCCGTGCAATATATGTGCCCATTTCTATAAGTGACAAGAGTATATCTTATTAATATTCCTTCATTATTTACACTGTAATATAAAAATAATAGCTCTTGGTATGGAACATAAAATAGCTTTAAATTTACGGTTTAATGCCTTGGAATTATGTCTGCATTTTCTAATAAGAGACTGCCAAGCAGACTGCATTAAGAAGTCTTTGTTTTAGAACACCTAATGCTTTTGCTTACTGGTGCCTATTGCTGAGCCCTCTCTCTCTAAGACTGTAGCAGTATGTCTGAGCATGCACTTGCTCCAAGAAAGACATTAGTCATCATTAACAGAAGCACTGACACCAAATCTAAGTGCCTCTCCACAATGACCAAGTGGCAATCATCTTTCTCTTACACTGTCACTGCTGATTAGGATTTTCTTTCATGAAAATTTAATTTGTCCTCCTTTATGCAGCTTTTTAAAATTCTATTCCTGAAGAAGCAATATATTTAGGAAATATAACAAATGAAGCAAAAGAAGTTCTACCTATAACAGAGCTTAAGACATAAAGATTGTAAGATTCTCAGCTTAAATATTTTATTTAGTACAACAGAAAAAACACAGTAAGTCAAGGATTAATAAAGAGCAGAAGAAAAGCAACCATCATGAAATTACTTTCATGATCTCTAAAAGAACCTGTAAACCTCAAAAGGTGACTAAGTCAAGGGACTCAAATAAGAGCTCCCTGAATATTAATTACAGAATCCCAAAGCTTTTTAAAAACACTCCTGGTAGCCACCTGTCACTAGATTTCAATTCTGGATTCTCTATTTCTTAAAAAAAAAAAAAGATAGGAGTATTCACACAGACATGTCACTACAAACTTAAAAAAATACTTAAGCATTCATGCCTCCACTGTGGATTAACCTGCTAGTCAGTGTTTTTTGAAAAAGGGATTTGTACTTGCATTGGACAAGTGGAAATGATTCATGTAGCCACACAGGGTATTCCACAGCTAGATGATACTACATACTTAAACTCTGGTTCTGTACAATATCACAGAGTTAAACAAGATATCATAACGATAAGTTATTTAAGGAAGTTTTAAAAAACATTTACTTTTCTGTTTTATTTCAATTTGTTTAAAGTTTGTAAAAATGTAAGCATGTGATAGTTTGCAAGGATCCTGGTACAACCCAAACTCCCACTTCTAGTTATAAATATTATCTTCTCTTTATATTACTAATGTATTGTAACAAATAGAGGTTGGTTTAAATTCTAAATATCTCAAAATTATTTTTATCCCTTTCAGAACAAGTATAGTTTTAATCAAAACCCATTATACTCTGTGTTCACATGAACATAAATTGTATCTTTTAAAATGTAAATATCCACATGAAATATTTTAAAGCAAAAAAATCAGACTATTTCCTCTTAAATTTAGAAGTAACCATGATTAATCAAGCTTTGAACATTAAATGATATCTCTGTTCCTGGTTATTTTACTGTGAAAAATAATATAAACCAAATTCGAAGGTTACATAGCAACCGCATGGTTGCATGTTCAAGTTGGGTTTATTTTTATTTCTTTTCCCTGCTTAAAACTGATCTGAGGTTAAAAGATTTTAGAATAAATTAGGAATTTAATTTCCAACAACTTAAATTTTAGAGTAGGATTATCTCAGAATATATAAAGAACACAAAATAAAAGCAAAACTATACCATAATAATCTGACTTAAATACTTTTTAGAGTACATTTGCAAATAAGTATCTTTTTTTTATCTTTATTTAACTAAATAAATATACTTCTTAAATTTGCAAATGCTTAAAATTAATTTCTGATTCTCAGAGTTGCACAGCTTTATCCAAATCAGTTACAAGAGTTACAATTGGTAACTCCATTGTTAGATCTAGTACATGTTCAAGTAGAGAAGTTTGGCTCTATAACTTCCACCCCTCAACCTAAACCTCCAAGTCACTTGTCAGTTAAAGGTTGGGCGATTTATTGACCGCCTCTGGATGCATACTGTCAGTACTGAAGGAAATATGAGGGAGGGTTGTCGCTACTGTTCTCGAGCTCATTGATAATGACATACCTGCCTCTGTCACCCATTACCCATACTACAAACTACTTAGACCTAACTGAAAAATCAATAGCCTACTTGCACTGGTTCCTGTGGCTGCCTCCCTTGATTGTCAGCTCCTGTCTAGGGTCAGCACTTACATGAAAGGGGCTGTGACTGCCTGATGCTTTCAGGACAACCTAACGATATGAAACTAGCCAACAGAACAGTAAATTCTGTCTCCCTGCCCTCCTCATCAATTAGGCTTTGACTAGGCTTGCCTGTAGAAACCTGACCTTTTAAGTTTAGGTGAATATGGACTAGCTGAACACACCATTGCCCTCAGCACTGAGCCAGGAAATCTACTGACAGGTTAAACAAAACAGAAGGTTGTAACTGTCATAATTTGCATTGCACTTTCACGCCAACAAGGGTGTTATCAGTAGGGGCAAGCCCTGGAACACACAACTCCAGCACCCTTAAGCCACGCTACTCATAAATTTTCAAGTGAAGTAAGATAAAACATAAATTCACAAATAGCAATGCATTTCTCGTCTCAATCTTTTAGGTTTGCACTTTGCAAACCCACAGAGTGTCCATCAACAACTCTCTTGGTGGTCACCTGGCACTCCTAACTGTATCGATGAGAGACTTTGAATGAAAATAACACAAAAGTAAAAGTAACTCAACTATGCTAATGTACAAGCTATTTTTAGAGAGAATTCATAATACAGCAGAAAGACTGATCTGTCTCAAAATAAGATTAATTAGATATCAATGTTATCTTTTCCTGCCTCATTTCCCTCCATCCAAAAATATCCACAAGTTTAGACCAATAATAAGTTATCACATAAGTGAGAGGTGTTGAAATTATTTCCTACCATGCTACTTTGGTACAGTGTCTTTTACAGTTTGAGGGAAAACTAAGAACATCTGTAAAATAAAAGATGTTAACACTTTTATGCTTGTCAGATTGTCTGATGAAAACAAGCAAAAAGCATTTGAAAATAAAATACTTTCCTTTCTTTAGTGACTCATATTTTGAGATCCATTTTCCAGCTTAGATCTTTTAATACAATATGAACTCAAAATATCATAGTTGCTTAGACCAACTTTCTAAAAGAAACTTTTAGAAAGTTTCTTTTCAAGAACTTAATTATAAACTTGACCTTCCTTGGTTTGAAGAACAAATATTTACAGAATATCCAATCTTCATGAAAATGTACAAAACATTGAGTGTCCATTTAATATTGCAGGAATGAAAAGCATCTGCCAACCTTGTCCACACCTTTAAACATGTTACTTTTTATACCCATACAAGAATATACATAATATATACTTTTTTAAAAAAAGAGGGATAGTGAAAGAGAGAAAGAGAATCAATTTTTATTTTACTTTTTCATGTGGCTTTCATAGCTCTGACACTTCATTGCATACGTGGTGCTGGGGTTCGAAATTGTGTCCTTGAAAATGCCAGACAAGCACTGTAACCACTGAGCCACCACTCCAGCTCCAATATTTTGCTTTAATAATTCTATGATTCAATTCCTATCAATAATTAATATACTCAAAATTTCTTCCAAGTCGCTTGGTTGTCTCTCACAACTGTCTCCAATCTACAATGTGCTGCTTTTTCCCTCTTTAAGTATAAAATATCCGTAACATTGTTATCTATTATTTTTTTCATATTTAACACTTTCATATATCTATATTAGAGCAGCACTGGAAGTCTAAAGTTTACCGGAAAGATTTCCAATGGAAATAAACTAATAAAGATGTCAACAACTTTATTCACAATTTGGATGAAAATTTTAGACTTTTGCACATAGAAAAGACACAAGAGACTGCTTGTTCCATACCCCTGACTTAACAATTGAGAAAATAATTGGTAGAGATTGTGACTACATCAAAGTTACACAGACAGTCACACCAGAACAGAAATTCAGGGCTTTTGCTCTCTAGATTGACATTCTCTGTGGATATTTTTGCAATGCCTCCCCTCTCTTTATTTTATCTTTCTAGGTAAGCTACATGACAGCAACACGACAACCTTATATTTAAGAAAAATACATATATTTATGTCATTCATTTTAAATTGATTCTATAATTTGTAGAAAGTTTTGACTAAACAACATGCAGAACATATGATAATTATAGAACATTTAGCCAAAAGTTCCTAGAGAACAAACAACTATTAGAGACCTAGTTAAGTACGGTTGGAACCCTTTGCTGACATAATATGATGATTAACTATGCATCTGGTAGCCTTGCAGGTCCTTTGTGTGTACCTAGCTGATAGCAAAGTGAAAGGGCATGGACAGTGTCTGATCCCAGCAAGCAAATCATTTGGAAACAGGCACAGCCATAGATCAAAGATTTTTCCACTCTATCTAGATTGATTTAAACCCGCTAACTTAGATTTTTGTCTACAAACAAAAACAGTCAGAAAATAAGAGAATGACTCCTTAGGATCCAAAGATAATGAGGAAAAATTAAAAAAAGAAACAGACTGGCAGAACCCTGATATCACAGGCCAAGACAGCGTTTTATATCCTTGCTTTATTTCAGATGGTTAGGGAAAAGTTTCCATTCCTTAAATTATCAAATATTATTTCACAAATGTCTTCTATACATAGATTACAGCCAGTGAAGGATTTTGTTGTTATTGTTTAACCACTCCAAGAAATAAGAGAAACCCTCACTTCTACTCTAATTAGCATTTGAAGGAACAGGAGAGATTTTTAACATTTGCCTTAAAAAGAACACAACATCCATTAATAACTTCCTGTAAATGCAGCAGAAGATTGATGCCAAAGTACTAATACTAATAATAATATAGATGGAGTGCTGCAAGACCAATATATTTAAAATTAACTGCAATGTTTTATAGGGCTAGTTTTCCTAAGGTGTATATGTATGTATATGTGTTTGTATGTATGTGTGTATACGTATGTGTGTATATAGATAGACAGATAGATAGATAGATATAGATAGATATATGAAACTATCCATAGGATATGCTTAGCTGACAATTTTAAACATAGGTCCACAAAATGTCTCATATGTTCTCAAAGAAATAAAGGACATATATTCAAGTCTTATATTTTCAACTGAGTGTAGCTCAGTACAGGCATAAGCTACATCACTAATCTCATTCAGCAGTTTCATTGATGTCTGGCACCCATCAAAAGAGGTAACAGAAATGTGAGGATGTCTTTAAGATTGCATACCATACATTATATAAATCAATAGTAGTTTCTCCAGAAGCAAAATATATTATTACCTTCTTTATACTATAAAAATCAACTTTTGATTTTCTTTAGCATTAAATTCAGTATTTGACTAATCCTAATCTCCTGTCCATCTTCTGGAAGTTATATCAAAGACCAACAAAATTTAGTGCTCTAAATAGAAGAGACATATAGAATAATCCATGTAGTCTATAAACATCCCTTAAATAGTTAAGTGTTATCTCCACTAAATTCACCCTTTCATCTGGAGATTATAGGGAAAGCCAAAAGTCAGGAAAGTGAAAGTTACTTGGCAGGTAAAGTTTAATATTCACTTCATAATATATTAATAAGTTCAAATTGAGAAAGAAACAAAGAAGAAAAGACAAAACAAGAAATGAACCTTATTCTGATTTTTCAGAACAACTGCATACATATAGAAATAAGAATGTAATTGCTATTTCAAAATCTGTATATTTAAAATGAGAAAAAACTAAATGTTTCTTGGTAATGCCAAAAGACATACACCAAAATAAATGAGAATATACCAAGTTCAACAAAACACCCTTTGAAAAACACTTGCTAAATTAACTTGAATGTTCTTAATATCTACATCCTAGATCAGCTACACAATGGTATTCACTTTTTGGTCAGGCTAAAAGCTATTTCCATTTTCCTGAGCACAAGTTTCTTACTCTATCATTGTATATTCTAATGAAATCCAATTATGTATAGTTTAATATACTACTCATTCAGACAACTGATTATTCAACTTTGGGGGGAAAAACCCCCTAATATATACTTCTAACTTTCTCATCCTACTAAATAATACAAGAATTATACACATAAAAGTCTAATTAGGTTACAAAATCACTAAACATACATAAGATAGTATTTAAGGTAATTCAATAAACTTCAAATGTCTACAATACTGATCAAAAGTACATAAAAGCATTACATTCTCAGTACAGTTTGATAGACTAGCTATGCTTTTAACTGACATAGCATAATCATAAGTTCAAACTGTTCCAATGAGAACAACACACTTGGGTTATCAATCAAAGACATCACAAGGTTTTCTTTTTGTATTTAAAAAGCTAGCTATTTTGTGAGGGAGGGGAAAAACCCTGTTTCAAACAGTATGCTTGACAATTTAAAATTATTAACAGGCACAGTGAACTTTCTAAGGCAAACTTTCAACTACTGGTTATCTTAGATTGACTCCAGAATAGCTATCAAGAGCTTAATTAAACACTTTCTATAATACTTCAGAGCTTGAGAAAATTAGATCAGCTGACAGAGAATTGATAGTAATAAAAATAGAATGCAGTTTTACTTCACTTTTAATATAATATGTAGAGTATAATATTGACAATCGGTAAAACTTACATCTAAATATAATTACTTCAATAAAATTTCAACTACTGCACTAACAAATCATGTTTGGGTTATGTACTTTTCTATTTTTACTGTGCTAGTTTTTAAATTCAAAGAACTTAATAATGTTTTATTTCCCAATTTTTATTTTAACCCCCCCAAGATTTCTTCTAAAAGATCAAGTGTTTTTATAATTACATTAATTAAGTAAGTATATAAGAACTAAAATTTAGCAACCATATAGATGTTTCAAAGTTAAGATTTTAGAGGATAAGAATATATACAGGTAAGCATGTTCTCCTTCGTTTTCTAAAAAGTATACCTCCTTCAGAGAGAGATTTTTAAGTCAGTAATTTAATTTTTTTGAATACTTCTAAAATGTTTCCTGGAAATCAAAATCACATAATTTAAAATCTATGCTCCTTAGGAGAGATTATTGAAAACTGTTTATTATTTCTACAAATAATAAAATAGATATATTTTAAATCTCGCTAATTTAATAAAGTAAAAAATGTACTTAAGTTTAACTTAGTAAATACATACTAAGTAAAGATCAGCACCAAATAAAACAGTTAAGGATTCTGCATTCTCTGGAAACATAAACAGGATTATAACTGTCAGATGTACAGCAGCACGGACTTCATCCATTAGTTTGTTTTGCCTGAGAAATACAAACTACCGAATCATTTTCTTTTTAAATCCGTGCATTCCCTGCAGCAGTGCAAGCTTCATCAGCAATGCAGGAATGTATAAAAATGACATGCAAAGGGCATTAGCTTTCTTTTTTCTCCCATCCTGTTTTCCTATAAATGGAAGGGAACATTCCTTCTCAAACCACTTATACTGAGGCTGTTTAAATCTACGCTAAAGGAAAATATAACTGAATTCCCTAGGTAAGAAAATTTCACAATTAGTTTACTTACTACTTGGAGAAATTTTTGAGAAAATCAAGTCATTTATTATCTTACAATAAAATATTACAAAGTCAGCCTTCTATCCTAATTTCCATTATTCTTTAATTAGAGGTATTTCAGTGTTTAAGTGTTCTGTCAACTCATCACCATAATATAGCATCAGAGCACCTAGTTCTGATTATAATTTTAAACATAAAAGCCCCTCAAATTAAAATATCAATTTCTTTAGAAAATGTATTTATATGAAGTTATTTTTTTTCACTACCATGCCTTTGTATGCATAGCATAGAGGTTTCCATGAAAGAGTAAACCCAATTAATCATTGAAATTTTAATCATGATCAAGTAAAAACAGGAAGCAATGAGTAAATGGACTACTTTTCTGGAACTTAAAACATTCACAGTTCCCAGTGATTGGCATAACCTGACTTAACCTTTTAAAGGAACTTGGAAATTTTCAGACTAAAGTTTTAAAATACACCTACTTTAAGTTACTTTAACTGAAACCACGCCCACCTCAGTATTATCATCTAAGTTCTTATAAAATGTTCCTAATGTAATGAGGGAAGGGGTAAACCCCAGGAGTCTGCAGGTTCTGGGCTCCTGGCTATCCAAAACACAAAACCTCAAATCACTGGCTGAATGTCCTTCCCTTTTTAGGAATGCCTTGCAGCCAACCCATCACCACAGCTCTGGGCAGAAGCATGCTGATGTTGGCACTGCCTAAACCAAACAAACAAGATGTTTAACAGTCAAATAAAACGTCCTGCAGCCTCCCTAATGAATTTGTCAAGGACCATCAGATTCCGCTCCCCCTCCTTTGCCTCATTAACTCAAGTATGATGAGACGGATTATAACAAGAGAATACAGATCAATCGGCCTGAAGACTTGAAGTGGCTTTTAGCCTCTGGAGTTTCCTTCTCTCCCTCGGTCTCCTTTAATAGAACACGGTATCTCCTGCAGAAGGGGCTGCCACTTCGTTTTAATACACCATCAAGGAGCTGCTGATGGACTTCTATACTAACATACATAAAAGCGGAGGTGACAGGGGCTCTTCAATTATAGCCTCCTCGGATACCGTTTCCCCCTCAATTATGCAACCCGAGGAAGAGAGGACCTAAAACACAGCTGAAGCTGCTCTGGGGCTGAGGCCGAGACTGAGGTGGGGGGAGGGGGGCGGATTATTTGCTGGAAGTGTTTAAGTTTATTGCTCGAATGATGTTTCTAATTAGTACCGCGGCAATAAATTAAAGTCGCCTTTGTTTAACTGATTTATTATTTACTAGAGCATCTACCTTAGACAGGGTAAATTGGGAATGAATTGTTTTTAAATCAAAACATTTGTAACGTTTTATCATCCTTCAGCCTCCGTAAGGAAAAGTGGAGAAACGCGGGGATCACGGTGTGACCAAACTTAGTCGAGCTTGACTGAGCCAGGAGCAGAGGAGGAGCGGGGTGTCGGGCGGCAGAGCCGCGCTGCCCCGGCCGCCCTGCGGGCGGACTTGGCGGCCGCGCGGCACTGGAGCGCGGCGCGGGGACCGCTCCGCCACCGCGGGCTGCTCGCACCCTCTCTCCCGGGAGCGTCTCCAGTCGTGCGCGACCGGAGGGGAAGCGGCGGCGGCCAACCCAAGATAGGGAGGGACTGCTCTGCACCCTCCAGGCCTGCCACCAGTCTCCGCCCCAAAACTGCCCTGCGGAGATGCTGCTAGGGATCCTCCCCGGCTGGCCCCGCAACCTCCAGCCCTGCACTGTTACCAACATACCCTGGGCCGCCCACGCGCGAACCCAGAACGCCCGAGGCTCCTCTCCACCCTTCAACAGCAAGCGAGCTGCTCCGGAGGCTGGAGCCCGCGGCCGCCGCAAGTCTCAGCCACTTCCAAGAAGTTTACTAAAGCTCCGAGTCCCAGAGTTTTGCCCCTCTTACATTTGGACCATTCTTCTGTTCTTTCCAATTCCTCGCCACTGAAGGTGACCCTCAGGAATAAATCCTGCTTCATTTTTTTTAAAGAAAAAAAAAAAAAGCAAAAGATTTGAACAGAGACTTCGGCAATGGGAGAGGAGGGGTGATAAGTTGCCAGCAGTCTGCACCAGGGATGAAACAAAGTCCCAACAAGTCCAAGTATCTGACACCCAGAAGATGAAGAGAATCAACTTCCCCTGTGCAAATGAAGTCACGTTAACCTGGTCGGGCTTTAAAGAGGGCAAGTGTCCTAGAGGTTCTGCGAAAGCCAAATTAGTGGGTTTTGCCTCACCTAAAACGGCTTCATAGACCCTTATTTTTACCACATAACCCAGTCTAGAATATTATCTCCCAAATGGAACAAAAATCCCATCTACCTGAGAGTGTTAAAATAACTCGGAATCTAGACACCTTAAACTCAAAGACAAACTCTCAATACTAAGAAAACCAGAAATAATGTTACCGGCTTTTCCCACCCAAAAGCTCTAAAAGGCTACAGTGGGTATTGCTTGTTAAAGGTAATACACTCACTGAAGGCAAATGCATGAGTTTCACTGAAATGCCAAGGGAGGAGTGAAGCCATCAGTGCGATCAATAACAGGACAGGCATAGATTTCTGAAGCAGTCAAGTCTTTTAAGAGCAAGAGTCAATTATGAAAATAAAATCCTTTTAGAAATAAAACTCCGTACTGCCTGAGAATATATTTGAAATTAAATTTATTACATCAACATATTAAGAAAACTTTAATTCAGGTCAACATATACTTCCTTTTCATTTAGCTTGACACATTTTAGAAGCTTTTTAGAAGCTTATTCTACCTTACAAGTATATCCTAGCAAATGTTACTATATAATTTACACTGTTTCTAACGATTTATTTTCTCTCTGGTAACTGGTTAGTTCCTGTAATGATAAATAACGATGTTTTAAGGTATATGAATCCTTATTATGAAAGAATTATCAAACAACGTGCTCGGACTAGTTTTTGTCCTGGCCGGTTTTTCAAAAGCATATGGAAATTACTAACAAGAGATTTATGGTTATAAACCCTCACCCTATATATCCTCTCCACACCCCCACTAGCACATATATACAGCAACTGCTCTGGCTCTAGCCAACAATGAGAGGAGAGAAGAGAATGAAAGATGACTTAACTGGAAGGGGGAAGAAACTAAAAAATTAGGTCCTTTCCCAAGTTCCCCTTCCTCCTTCCATTTGCCTTCAAGCCAGAGTAATTTTGTTAGAGTGTACACCTTCTCCTGCAAATGTTGAGAGAATTTAGCGGGGGGGGGGGGCTTTCTGAACCTCTGCTACTCTCCCTCGCGTCACTTCAGCCATCTGCAGGGTAATCCCTTCTACACTCCCATTTTCTTCTTTGCAACTGATGAGAGAAGAGGATAAAAAACGGACGACTGTAAAATGTGTGCGAGCATTTGACTTCTATCTCCTTTTTTTCTTTCTTCTCTTTTTACCCCCTTTCTTTATCAAGTGCAGCGGTGGCCGCTACCGTTTGCCAAGCGTGCCTGTCTTCTCTCTCGGATTGGCTAAAGCAGTGACAGCTCGGCTAGGGATTGTGTGAACTGAAGCTCCACCCCCTCATGATGGCCCAGGGACCATTCATAAACTAAATAACTCCAGGAAACGAGGGAGGGGGGGGGGGAGGAAAAAGAGAGGAGAGAGAGAGATCAGAGGGGAGGAGGGAGAGACGACTCAGAAAGTGGAATGTGCACAAGCAACCTAGTGGAGGAGAGGAAAAATCCTGAATCCTTACAACTACACGCCAGATGCAACGCAAGCAATGCCTTCGTCACACTAAAATAGATTTTGTGAGGGCCAAAAGTATAAATTACGAAGCAGAAATGAATATCAAACAACTTCCAGCGGTTCGCACCTAGAGAAAGACAGGAAGAACCCACTGCAAACAAACCCAATTCAAACAACGCCTCCAGTAGGAAAATTGGAAAACTGCGACAAGACGACCACCGCCCCCCTTCCCAGAAAAGAGGAGACCTACATGCTGAGACCGTGGGGCGTCTGCAAACCTCCTAGAGAGCCGCGGAAAGAGTTGCACTTTGCTGCTCTTTGGACATTAATTACATCCTTCACTTTCTTTTGGGGGGAGGGTGAGGAGAAAGGCATCACCTCCAGTGAGTGAAGAAGTCCTACCAACGCGGGAGCGAAGTTTAATGATGAAACACTGAATGTTTCGCTTTTATTTTTAAATTTACTTTGGCACTTAAATGACTCCATTTCCAGATATCTGGGCAATCTCGACTGCAGACATCTAAGCCTAATAGCTCTCGGTAAGCTGAATTTTTCTCTAGCTGCACTCTGCTTCTCTCTCTTCTGCACAGGGTCTTATTTTACTTATCAAGAGAGAGCAAAAACAAAGTCCCAGCAGGTACTTTTCTTTTTTAAAAAATCATCTAATTTTTGCAAAAGAAAAAAAAAGGTTTCAGAAGAGTGAAAACAACAAAACAAGCCGGCTATAGCATCAGCTGGTCAGCCCAGGTGGAGAGCCACAGTGAAAGTGGGGCTTAAGGGGAAGCATACCGCCTCTTTCGAAAGCCGCAGGGCCACCACCAGTGCGTGAGCCTTGGATCCCTCAACGTATTGCGAGACGCCGGTGTATAGCCCGGACCTGTGCCCCAACATGATCGCCGCTCAGGCCAAGCTGGTTTACCAGCTCAATAAATATTATACTGAGCGTTGCCAGGCGCGCAAGGCGGCCATCGCCAAGACCATCCGAGAGGTCTGCAAGGTGGTCTCGGACGTGCTAAAGGAGGTGGAGGTGCAGGAACCTCGCTTCATCAGCTCTCTGAGCGAGATCGATGCTCGCTACGAGGGGCTCGAGGTCATCTCACCCACCGAATTCGAGGTGGTGCTCTACCTAAACCAGATGGGCGTCTTCAACTTTGTGGACGACGGCTCGCTACCCGGCTGCGCAGTGCTCAAATTGAGTGATGGGCGGAAGCGGAGCATGTCTCTCTGGGTCGAGTTCATCACCGCGTCCGGCTACCTCTCCGCGCGCAAGATCCGCTCCCGTTTCCAGACGCTGGTCGCCCAGGCGGTGGACAAGTGCAGCTACCGGGATGTGGTCAAAATGATCGCTGATACCAGCGAGGTCAAGCTGCGCATCAGGGAACGCTACGTGGTGCAAATCACACCCGCATTCAAGTGCACCGGGATCTGGCCTCGCAGCGCGGCACAGTGGCCTATGCCCCACATCCCCTGGCCTGGCCCCAATCGGGTGGCGGAGGTCAAGGCCGAAGGGTTCAACTTGCTCTCCAAGGAGTGCTACTCGCTGACCGGCAAGCAGAGCTCGGCGGAGAGCGACGCCTGGGTGCTACAGTTCGGGGAGGCAGAGAACCGACTTCTGATGGGCGGCTGCCGAAACAAGTGTCTCTCGGTGCTCAAGACGCTGCGGGACCGCCACCTGGAGCTGCCGGGCCAGCCTCTCAATAACTACCACATGAAGACGCTGCTGTTATACGAGTGTGAGAAACACCCGCGGGAAACGGACTGGGACGAAGCGTGCCTGGGAGACCGGCTCAATGGCATCCTACTGCAGCTCATCTCCTGCCTGCAGTGCCGCCGCTGCCCGCACTACTTTCTGCCCAACCTCGACCTCTTTCAGGGCAAGCCCCACTCGGCCTTGGAGAGCGCTGCCAAGCAGACCTGGAGGTTGGCCAGGGAAATCCTCACCAATCCCAAAAGCCTGGACAAACTATAGGGTGCTGGGGACTGTTGGAAAAGCCACACGAACGGTCGTGCTGTCTCATACACACAACCCTCCACTCAGCGATGGACTACGGAAACTCTGGACACAAACTTTTATGTAAGTCACCTGAAACAAATAGGAATCCAGCAGAAGACCTTGATTAATTAAGAAGATAACAAACGAGAGCAAACCAACCAACCAAAAAAAAAAAAAAAACCACATTCTTGCACAAAAGTCATCATTTTCTTCCAAACAATGTGAATTTAAAAGGTCACATAAAAGAAGCAATCCGGCTTTGCCATCACAAAATGAAACCCAAGGTACATTTTCAAATCAATGTATAGTAGTTTTCTCCCTTTTCCTTCTTTACACATCTCTCGCCCTCTCCCTTCTCTCCCCACCCCCTCCGCCCCATCTATCTCTGTTTTGTTTTGTTTTTGGTTGCCTGAATGTTGTCACCAAGTGAAAAATTATTTAACTATATGTAAAATTTCCCTTTTAAAAAAGTTTTACTGATGCTAAATGTATCTCTGTGCCAATGTCAGACTGTGCCCTTCCCTCTCTTGCACCTCTACCCCTCACCCTGAGACAAATCTTGTTGGAAATAGTAATAAAATATTACTTTACGTTGTAATTGACTGCGGACTGTTCTTAAATGAAGGTAGGGAGATATGAACTTGAGGAACTGAATCCAAGAAGCTCCCATTTGAATCCTGACTTGCAAAATTTAAAATACAATACATTTCATAGAATTAACTGTAAAAGTTCCAACCAAAATCCTTATAGAAAAAAAGATTAATTTAACTCTATTGTAATATATATATTTTAATATGAAAAGTAACATTTCACACTTGAAAAACAGAAAACCATATATGGAAACAGATTTTCAACCTAATTTTCAAATTGAAAAAAAACCTTTTTACACTAAAAATTAAGAGATTGCTTTATTATGCCATTTTTTAAAAAATATCCAATAGGAAGGAAATATTTATGGCCCTTTTCTGAATAGTTAACAAAGTTAGTTGATACTTTTCTTTCAACCATTTCTCCTCTTCAAACTCTGAATAATAAAAATTGAATAAATGAATCAACCACAGCAAAAGAATAAAAATTATTACAGCAATATTCCTGTCCTCCAGAAAATGATAATATGAACAATTCAGATTTATGGATTACTTCAATCTTAAAATGGATTAGTACTAAATGCCATAGCTACAATAATTTTCATCGGATTTCAAGAAGTATTCTGAATCTGCTTATGTATAATTCAAACAAAAAGGTCTTGATATCATTTTTATGACCAATGAAAAATGCTCCAAGAATTTACAGATGCAAAAAATACTTTCCTCCACTTTCTGCTTTTCTAGAGTAACAATCTAATAAACTTATTACAGTGTTTAACTTTGATAAAAGTTTCATTTTAATGCAAGGAAATAATGAATATAAAATAATCAGTAAAACTGAACATATACCAAAGGAACTGGTTTGCCTTCTTTATGCTGAAGGGAACTATCTACTCCATTAGCTTTGCTAATTTGAAGCACTCGTACAGAATAGGTCAGATGTTTCCCTTTAATATTTATTCTTTTAACTAGCCTAGTTTTTGATTTATTGAAAAAAATCCATGAATGAGAGACAGATATAGAGGAAAATGTTTTGGAAAGAAATTTTAAGATCAGAGGAAGAAGTTTGAGTGGGAGAGGTGGTACAGGGAAGGAGGGATGAGCCGCAGGATAGCAGAGACAGATGAAAAACACAAGGAAGTCTAGCTCATTTGACAGAACAGCCTTAAGATGCAGGTTTCCCTGGCAAAAATTCTCTGGTAAATATTGTCTTGTGGTGAAAATATAAACTTTGGTCTTATCAGTTCTGAAATCATCACTTACCTAATTTATATATTAGATTTATTTGTCTGATCTCTCTTCCCATAGTTGTAAAACAAACTCACTAATTCAGAACTCTCACAGTTTTTTTTTTAATAATAAAACTAATTTATCCTCTGGGTAAAATTATCTGAATTTTAAGACCATTTTCAAAGTAAGCAGTAACTTACACTTGCATAACATAATGTAATAGAACTGTACTTAGTTTAAAAGATAAAAATGCAATCTTAAATTGACCTTTTTTTCTTTCACTTAGAAAAGTTATTTACAGCATCATACACAGACCTTTCTCCAACTGGTCCATGAAATGTTATTAAGTCTTAACAAGAAAAAAACAAAAATATCCAAATTCATTATCTTTTCTTTGCTGTTATCTAATGTAGGTATCAGAAAAACAATTTAAGAAAAATACTGCAATAACAAAATGTTCTTATTCACAAAGTACCTTAAAGCATTACTGCCTATACAATATCAGAAATTCTTCCAATAATTGGCTAAAAATTTTGAATATAAACTGGCAGGAATATGATTTCTGAGATATTAGGCAGAATACAGTAGTACAAGACAATTTCTATGGGCTAAAATATCCCGAATTTCACAAGCAACAGAGAAAGAATATTAATTTTACGATGCTGTACAGAATGAGATCAGAGGGGGAAAAAAACCATTATAGCTTTCCCTAAAAGAGCAAATAACTTCAAAAAAAACCTAATCTGAAAGACCAGCAGAGGTTTTAATTTTGAGAAAAATTAGACACCTTTAAATTAAATCAGATTTTAGATTTTAACCCATGTATGTTTAAAAAAAAAAAGCATAACAGAATGTTCAAATTAAATTTCAGCTTCTCTTCCATTTCCAAACTACCACAAATGGAGAGTTTAATTTTGTTGATCTTTCTTTCCTAAAGAAATTAAAACACATTTCCAGACATTTCAGGCATGCAACAAGGTAGAAAATTTTCCTAAGTGATGTAATTTCAGAATTAAAAAGTTTTCTCTATATTGGATAAGCTGAATTATCTAGCTTGAAACAATCAGTTCCATCATGGCCTTCTTGTTATACAGTCTACCAAGTCCTGTCTTAATACAGGCAGCAAGATAGAAACAAAGTTCAAAAACCATGCTTTAAGACAAGTAATTCTTTGTCTGCAAAGTTGTTAATGAAATTATAACATTTTCCTTAACAGCTACTGTGAAATACTTCCAAATCATTAAGGTTCAACAATTCAGATATATGATTTTAAAACCAAAAAAACCCTCCCTAACCAATAAGCTTAGAATGTGTACATATACACACCACACACACACACACACACAGCCAGTAAAATAAAAATTTAAACCTCTTCTCTTTCTACAGGTTGCTTATTTTGCTCATTTTTAAAGAAATTCAGAGCAAACTGTAAGATTTGCTTTCAGGAAGTAAGTGTAATTTTGGCTTTGTGACTATGTTAACAAACATGATTTTTTTTAGTAAAAATAAAGTTGCCAAGGTCTAAAAAGTAATCAAATACATTTTAAAGGGTAAATTATATTTTCATTTAAGCATAGGAAATTATGCAGTGCCTTGTAAAATCTACTACAGATAATAGGAAACAGAGGTATGATACATGCACACGTGAAACGTGCTTGCTGCATGTGCAACAGAGTGGTAAGTCATGGGGACAAAGCAAAGAGAATGATATACTGGTATTATATCCAGGCTAAACAAAATAATTCCGCTCTCAATCTCACTGAATTACGTACTTAATTCACCCTAGACCCATTGAGACAAAAATAAATTTACAATGTTCCCTGAGCTCCCCCCTCATCCAAGAGTTAATGATAAATGCAATTAAGTGGAAATTGTTTTTCAATCTAAATGAACTTCAATAATCTAGATAGTAAAAGAGTTAAACTAAAAAAGATAACTGCTTCACATGTAAGCAGAGGCAATTCAGCAAGAAATCTGAACTTTTGCTAAGCTGATTTAACAGTAGCACACCATCCTATAATAAGAAAAAAAAAATGAAACCATCTCCTCATCTCACCTTGGGGTCGATTTTCTTGAAGTTAGGATCCTCTTCATCCACCTCAAAATAGAGTTCCGAGGAGGTGACAGAAAGAGTGCCCTTTACTACAACAGAGGGGGCCACAAGCTGAGCTGGTGTGCTCAGGCTAACAGGACCTGCCAAGAGGAAAAGATAAGCCATATGAGTTGGAGTGACACTTTTCAAAAAACTGAGTTTGACCAAAATTTTATTTAATTTTTTGAACAAATAAAAGTATAAAATGGCTGGTACCAAAATTCCTGTCAAATCCATCTATACTTTCAAATCCTTCCCATCCCAAATCTTCCTCTGAAACTGCAAAGTCAGGATTCTCATACTGGAAGATTTGTAACAGGCACAGGGAGTGTGCTAAGCTTTGGTCTCATCTCTAGGCAAAAAGGTGGCTCTGCCTAAATAAGTCCATCTACATTCCTTTTATAAAACAAGCCTCAGGCTATCAAACAACATGGACTAACAACCAGGAGCCTCAATAGGATTCCAAGGCCAGAGGTGAGCTTAGAGTTTGGCTACAAAAAGATCACTAGCTTATTAGTGAAGTGGGAAATTCTCTAATAAGCCATATTTTTTGAAAAGAATTTGTGCCAAGTTGACACAAAACCTCTTCGGTAACAACTTTACCCCATGAAAGACTCGTAAAAATACTTCTTTTCTAAACCTTCCTTTCCACTGTTAAATATTGTTCATTGCTTCCAAATCTAATATTAGTGTAGTTCAGGGACACTGGGAGTAAACAGCTGGAGGGTGGGTTTCCAAGTGAATGAATTTTTATTGGAATAATCAAATCTCCACAGAGCTTATCAAAGAGACAAATCAGAGTGCTACTGAAAACAATAGATTCACTACACATAGAACAGCACAGAGTATATTAGAGCTAAATCTAAAATAAGGACTAAAAAATAATTATATAATATGTTTACTCTCATATGGAGAAAGAATTTGAAATTATACAGCAATTCTTCATTGTACAAATCCTATAGAAGAAGAAAACTGCCAAAGAGAAGACTGGCATTTATACTTCTGAATTAATATAGTGCCTATAAACAAGGTACACCTATTCAGGTAATCAATGAGTGAATAAGTGTTTCAAAATTCAGATGAATTGACATTTCCATCGATTGTTAGAAGGGTGATGGTTATTAATCTCACATCAATCTTCATGTGTGCCAGTAGGACAATAGAAGGGATGCTCTGCAGAGATCAGGGCACGTTTTACCCTCTATTCCCAATGTACAAATACATTGTGTTTGCAGATGGGCAGCAGATAGCTGCAGAACAGCCATGATTTCCCAAAGCTCATCCCTATAAATGGATGAAATAAGCAGCTATGTGTTCTTTTGCTGTCTCCTTTTGCCCTCTGTACATTAGCATGTAATCCTGAAAAGAAATAACATTTTTTCAATCACTCTTAGACATTCAATTATAGGGTAAGCAGACAGCTGCAGGAGCTAGGGCAGCCTAGGTCCTACAGAAGACCCCTGACAATTTCCACTTCATTTCTAACCCACACCACTTTATTAGTGTGGATTACTTCTTAATCCTATTGCCATTGTCAAGATTATATAATTAAACTCCCCTTTCACCTCTATTACTGTATGAATGTATTACTAGTAGCAAGAATAGAAGCAAAATAAAGGAGGAAATGGGTAAATGGATGTGAAGGAAAAGACTTGAGATTAGCAGGATCCACCTTACTCTCTATTGCTATTCCAAATCCCTAACAGTATACTCCAATTAATTTTACTTCACTTTACAGAAAGGCATATGTTTGTCAGAGAAGATAATTGATTTCTATTTTTTATTTTTCATTATCAAGTTGCATGGTAACACAGGTTACAGATATATAATCATATAAAAGCTTTCCAATGACTTTTTTCTTAAAATCGTGAAAATGGAAGAATATGTAATTCTTCCATTAATGCATAATTCACCTACAGAAATGGTGGACTCCTGCAGACTTTCCTCCTTGAGGAACAGAGCCACAGGCATTAAAGGAAATAACCCATTTAATGAATGACTAAAATTTCAGGCTAAACAAGAGAATTTTTCCCATAAGGGAAGTAAAACTGAGAATCTGCAGAGTGCAAATCAAAATTTCTACATCAAGCAAAATATGTGAATCCTATGAAAAGCCGTGGCATTCTTGGAATTGATATTTTGAGTGAGTTAAATGTATATGCATGCAGTATGTTCACTAAGACTTGTATATCAAACTGAATAGCTCATCTGCCTGCAAGCTTTATTTATAAAACAATTGGCAGAGTTTCGCGTATAGCTATCATTTGATAGAGATTTGGAAACTCCCATAGGATGGGCAAAGCAATTTGGTTGTGGCTGCTTTTGAACTTTGATTTTTCAATGAAAATTATACATAAAAGAAAAAAATGAGGAAAATAAGGACACTGAGGAGACTGAATAGAACAGAAAAATAAAGGCAAAATTGTAGAAGATGAAGTGGGGGAGGGGTTGGGAAGACCAAAAACAATCTCTAATTAATGTAATTGTGGGTGTAAGCTTGGTACTCCTGGTGGTCACAGCTGAAAAAGTAAGTAATTAGATACTCATTGTCCCAGACCCAGCTGAAATATCTGCACAACCACTGAATTACCGGCAAGATTCTCTAAATCTTTCTCATCCACGGATGACAGAGTATCATCGTCGCCTTCCAGGAGGACCTCGTTTTCAGAGTTCTGATTTCCTAAAGCCTGACTCTTGATGGACTGTTTTCCTTTAGCAAGGATATCTTCATCTGAGGCTGAAATGAAAAGGAAACAAAGCTGTCCATCAGCGTCCAAAGAGCACTATGGCAGAGGGGTAGGGACTGAGGTAAGGGCAGGTGGCCAGGGATGGCCAAGCTTTTCTACACAGAGTCATCCACAGTGGGGAAAGTAACTGGGATGGCACAGGCACTCCTTCTGACAAACGGGATTCCCCAAGCTAGTGTAGCATTACCCTGAACAAGCACCCTAATCCCATTAAAGCTGACCCCTGAACAGCTCACCCTGCCTCTTATTTACTTATAGTTAGGGAAGGAGAGGTTTCCAAAGCAGCACTTTTTTTTTTAATTCATTAGTAGAAAATATCAGAAGCTAGTTTGGGAAACAAACATACTTAACATCATAAATAAGACAGAATAATAATTAATTGCCCTGAATGATACTACATTGACAAATATTTTGAAATAGCCAGAGAATGGCTGTGGAGGGGAATTCACAAATAAGAAGGGTTAGAGATTTGCAGCCAATGAGAAATCAGACCCAGACCCAGAAGCCATATCAGGCACTAATAGACGCCCCAGCTGCATTCTCCTTTTTATCCCCTCCACCCTCATTCCCTCCTTCACTTGCCCTCACTCACATTTTCACACATACACTCCTTCACCCCATCAGCCCTTATACAAATATCCCAGAGCACTGCAGTGTGGAAACCCAGTGGAGGTTCATAGCTCTCTCCTCTTCCTCCCCCCCTCCTTCTCCTCCGCCTCCACCTCCCCCCCCCCCCCCCCCCCCCCCCCCCCCGCCTGTTTAAACTAAAGGGCTAAGGCACCCCAGGGGCAAAAATAACAGTAGGAGGAGAATGGGAGGCATCTAGGCAAAGGGCCTCTAGCGGCCTGACTAGAGCAGCCTGCAGCGGGAAGCAGCAGCACCAGACTCTGGGAGGAGGATGTGGCAGTGACTGCTATAGGTAGGAGGGGAGACAGTACCAATCTAGGCACAAAGAGGAACCTCCAGTCAACAGTGGAGCCAGAAACAAGAAGAAGTGGGGGCTGGAAGAACACACTGCAACTCAGAAACTGGCTACAAAACCCCAAGTCCCTCTTCAGGGTCACCTCATTGTTTTGAGCAGGTTTCTCTTTTAAAAAACGGGAAAAGCAGATAGGGTTTCTAGATGCTCACGTCTATCTTTTCTTAACCTTATTCTTAATATTTTTTTAACAGTGCCACATATGGGAAAGTTTAGACTCCTCACTATTCCATGGACATTCTGGTTTACAGCAAGGGAAATCCCAGAGGTAAAACACCTGACCCACTGGGACTGCAGCCATTGCTATGGAAATCAGATGGCCAGGCTTTTTCCTCCACTGTAGTTTTTGACCCTCTTAAGGCCCAACTGGACCCTCCACCCTTCACCTGCAAGGCTACAGCAATCAATTTGCAATAACATGGCTAATATTGACCTATATAAATTAGTCTAAATATTTAAACAAGCTGCACATGTGTTATTTGGTCAACTTAGCAGATCAAAGCTTCTCTACATTTAATAGGCATGGTTATATGTAATAATAAAAGTAAAAGGAGCTTTTCTGGAGTGTGAATTCACCACATATACCATTTTCATATAATATTTATGACACTAGGGGTTTTCTATTAGATAAGGAAGTCATGGGAAGAAGCTTTCTATATTTACCTTTGAATATACTCTATGGGTAAATAAAATCTTATTTTCTTTCACACCCACATATAGCACCATATAGCACAGTAAGCTGCACAAATATGAAGGTCTCAATAAATATTTGAAAAGTTAATGTACCTAGTTAAGATCCTTTAAAAAAAACTTACAGGGAAATATATCAATTAACCATTAATTTTTAGGAAAAGAGACTATGTCTTTGTATCACTGTTTATAACTCATGCACTTAGATTTCCTTACTCTAGAATCAGAAACTCTGCCTTGTCCCAAACAAAACTCTTTCCAATTTATAATCAATTTACTAAAATAAACTGGCCACTGAGAGAGACAAAAGAAAGCACCATCTTGTTTATACAGCGTAATACAACAAATTATCATTTGCCTGCTACGTCTTAGCACAGAAATCAGTATGTTATAATCTCTTCATTTCTTTGATTTATACTTCCTTCTTTAAAGCAGAAATACTAATAATAAGGTTAATATTACATAGACATGTGCCAGAGAATGTTCAAAACACACACACAAACACATATATATGTATGTATGTGTGTGTGTGTGTGTGTGTGTGTGTGTATAATTTTTTAAGGAAACAGAAGGAGAGAAAGGAAAAGAGAGAATCAACTTTATTTAGTTTTTCGTCAGGTCTTTGTTGCTTTAACTCAGTTGTGTATGTGGTGCTAGAGTTTGAATCCCAGTCTCAGGAATGCCAGGCAGGTGTGAAACCGCTGCACCACTGCTCCAGCCCCCAAACACTTTTATATTTAACTCATTTAATTCTCACAAACCTAATTCCTCATCTTCAGAGAAGAAAGCAGGCTCAGAGATGTTACATGTTTACCTAACATAACAGGACTCATGACAGCTGGAGTCAGGATATAAAAACAAGTAGTGCCAGAATCTGAGCTCCTAACCACTATGCTATACTAGCTCTTAGATGTAAGAAAGAAAAGAAAATAAAAACCATTGTGCAAATTTAAATATATATATATGTATATATAAAATTTACTGTTTTTTACTAATTCTTATTTTTCTCAGAGTGTAAATTAAAAGGTTAAATCATGATGAGAATTTTTAAAAAATCATTTCCAAACCTGAATTTCAGAATATATGTCAAACACATCAGAAACAACTAAATTCAATAACCTGCTCATTACTATTCTATGATCACTAACATACAGATCTTGAAGTAGACACCAAACTTATTTGAAAAAAAAAAAAAGAATAAGTAGAAAACACTTTAATCTGCAAACATTTCCAAAAATGAGAATCCCCAGTGACAATATACAATGGCTTAATATAACTCAATAAATAAATTCACATTCACTTAAATGACCACTAAAAATACAATGTGCTACCCCTTCCAACTGAGATTTAATTTTTTAAAATGTGTTCTCATAATGCTGGCTCATATTAAAACAAAGTAACTTTTGAATTAAATAGTTTCATGAAAAAAAAAAGTTTTCAGTGTTGTAAGTGTACTACAGCCATACAAACACCCACTTTAATTTATTTATTTACATATTTTTACAAGCTTAGATTCTGGAATTGTTCAACCTCAACTGAAAAACCTCTTGTCATAGAAAATATGCAGCTTACTGATATTTAGAATGGTTTTCCTGTAATTAACTCCCCCTTGAGGATTTTAAGTTAGCAGCAGTAAAATTACCAACAGTACTCTAATACACACCACATGCTTGGGGTTCAATTCTCAATGGTCTAATAGCTTTCTGCTAAGGAACTTTTTTTTTTTTTTTCCAAAATTAGAGCAAAACTTTCCCGAGCATAAAATAAAACATAATTATGTTTATACGTTCTGGGGGAAAGTATATTTTTAACTTTCATTTGCCTTATATGCAACCATTATAAACAACTATTTTGAAATCTTCTTTGAGTATAACCTACACTTGTCTAAAATTTTAACTGGATTATGTTAGAACATGCTTTCTGTTCAGTTTTAAAGTTCAATTCAGATAATTTCTGCCAATAAAATTGTTACTGAACAAGATCACGGTTTACATTTTTCAAATCATTGTTAACACACTGCCTTTACCTTATGTCATCTTTTATTCTGGTTTAATATTTATCTTAATAATTAAACTGCATTATTAACAAAAAATTGAAGATGCTGGTCAAAAATACTATCTTTAAAACATGACTTTTAATTCATCAAGGTTAACAGTAATGAGGTCTGAGAGAGAGGGGCTGGGCCTCAAAATGTAAAGTTCAAGCTCTTTAGAGCAAATGCTCTTTCAAATATCTACTGAGCCAGTAAACAGGAATCATCAATAGTCCAAGTTACAGTAAAAGAAGGATTAGCCACTTTGTTTTAAAAAAACAAATACTACTACTACTGGAATCACAAAGTGAATTCAAATGTATGTAAAACACATATGGGTATCCACTCAGTGTAATGAGAAGTATACAATATAACCATATGCTGAACAAGGACACATTAAAAAAAAATCTCACAATCAATGATTGTCCTAATCTAATTATTTATCCCACTTTTTATGGTTCCAAGTTGAGAAAATTTACTATAGAAAAATTACTGGAAAAAAATTACTGAAACAACAAAGATTATTTAAAAAAACCAGCCAAGTAAATATTCTAATGATCACGGGTTCCCAAAAGTTATGGATGCAGAACCTAGTATATATTGATCCTTAAAAGGCAGCAATAGTATTTGGCATTATTACAATCCCTAGAAAACCAAATAAGTAATCGGAATCATTCCATATGTTTACAAGACATTTTTAAAACTATGCTAAATTCTCCTCATATATTTCTAATAGCATTCATATTCTCTACAAAATAAAAATGTCTTGAATTCAATTGGATTCTACTGCTAAAACTGTTTTAGTATCTGAATTGAAACCAATCTACTATTTAAAATATTTGTATGTGCCTTTAATTTGAATATAACACCTCATTATAATTAACAATGGATTTCAGAAGATAGCATTGCACATATGAAAATCTGACTAGTCCTCAGTTAACCCAGGCTTTAGTCCTTTATCTACCAAGAATTACATCAGCCATTTGTTACCTCAGTTTCCTTATCTAGAAAGAATAAAATAGACTACTCTTTTGCCTTAGGTTCCTTCCAGATCTAAAATGTTCAGATCATAAATAAATGCCAAACTGGGCTCCATGCATTAGGAGTATGGTAGGAATTATAATGACAGATTTCTAATAAATTTTAAAACTATAAAATGGAAGGAAATGCCCTCAAGAATCAAATACCCAACTTTGTTTGTTGCTGCTAATTTCCATAAAGAATATTTAATCATATGAGGAAGTATTTAATTTAAAAATATGACTCAGTTTCTGCAAAGTTAAAGGAATCTCTCATTACAACATGACTTTTATAAATAACCACTTTGGAAGGTCTCTGTTTGAAAAATTACCTAAAGCTCTTTTCCCCAAGCAAGTTAATGTGAACTTGGGAAGGGCAATTAAATTGTCAGAATTAAAAAATTTGTTTTTAACTAGAAGGTAGCCAGAAGTAGAGTCATGGGGCTTGTATTGATCGCCCAAACAGAGAACATCACTCTTCAGGTATTTACTCTGCCACCTTCACACCAGAGGCTTTCCTTCAAATCAAATCCATCTATAAAAAAGATGGTTCTTACTACTAAATGCATAACTAATCTCCAAGGACACTTCTATTTAGATGTCTTCCTTTGAAAATAATAATGTAGTTCAAGAAGTTCTAAGATTTTGCATTTGTAAAATGTCCTGTCTCCATAGTTAAATAATTATAAATAAAAGTATGAAGTCATAAAGAATACAGAACTCACATATCATCCACAGACATCTCTATCTTAAATCCACCAGTGAACCATATGCTTTATTCATGTCAAAATATAATTGCAATTATTTTTATAGCAACTGTTTTGTTTTGCACACCTGATTTTTACTGTTTATTTTGATAGCTTCCTTCATTTTCCAAAAAGTATTTAAAGATGAAATTTCATAGTTAACACAAAATTTAAACTGAATATCAACTATAACTTATTTTATTTAATAAAACATTTAAAAATTAAGCTCTCTGCCTACAGAATGTATTAGCATAAATTATGCAGACATCAAACAATACCAAGTACAATCTATGTTCTGAGTTTCATAACTGTCTACTATGTCATTATTTTAAAATATATACATATGCACACACACAATACATATAAATACAAAGTATGGTTACAGTTTGTACATTTTTTTAAAAAATGTTCTATTAAGTATGACTTCACCCCTTCATTGTAATAGTATTGAAGCTTCTCCTGCACATTTAAAAAAAATATTTCATATTTAAGTTAGTCCTTCAAATCTTCAAAGTGTTTTCAATATCAATCATAAGATTGGTATAAAATATTAATAAATAGGTTGGAATTACATAAAATGCTTAACTTTGCATCTATCAATTTCAAAATGCACAAGAAAATGTAGATAAGTAACGAACTTTTTAATTACTAATTACAGTGAAATCTGCTTTTAACCAGTTCAAAAAAGTCTGAAATAGCAGTAAAAGCGTCACGAATACCTTTTTATCCAACGTTATTGCAGGTTCTTACAATTAAAAATGCTGACACAATATTATTACTTTTAAAGGTAAAGTAACAATAAAATTAAAATTTCTTCATTGAATCCTCTAAAAACTCAACATGGTTTAATGTGCTATTTTTTATGAGAATGCATTTTATAAATTCTGCATTAAATCTACACTAAAAATTTTAAATGCAGTTACTAATATTTCTCTCAGGTCAAAGGATTAATTTATGTGTGATTTTCAAAAACAAGTCCTCCCCTTTCTGACATAAAAGGAAATGTTTACAAATGCAATTTTCTGTGGTCATGGATCTCACAACTCACAAGCTTACTGTTAAACGACAGTTTAGAAGACAGAAAAATGGTTAGTACCCTTCAATTTTTAAGTGCACATAGTTGAAAAGGATAAAATTGCAAATAAGCTGATTTTTTTCAATGTGATATTAACCAACAATAACCAAAACCCTCCCATAAAAAGTAAAGAAAAAAAATATGTAACTGAAAACTGTGCCACCACATAAAAATATATGAACCCTAAGAGCAAAACTAGCCTAATTAATTCTATATAGTATTTCCCCTTCTCCACCTCCTGTAGTTGAAGATGTAGGGCCCTGAGACTATTATTGCTTTTAGATCACTTTGTTATTGACTATTCTCTGTATGATCATTTATTTCAAAGGACTGGTGTCACATTTGGTGTTATATCTGATGACATATTGTGGACATTTTCTTCCAGAAATGGCTCTTTAAGGCTGAGTGCAAGAGGTTAAACTGCCTGACTGAGGCCAAACCTAAGACTACAGATTTTTAATGTAAATCCTTAATATCATTACATGCATGCATTGAAACATCACATATTACCACATAAATATGTACAATTTTTATGCATTAGTTAAAAAGATAAAAATTTTTAAAAACTCTTGATACCCTTAATTGAATATAATTTAACATTTAATTTGTTACTATGTATTACCATTTAATCATAAGCTGCTACATGTTAAACTAATATCCTAAAATGAGGGGAAAATTATTTCCTACCTTATTAAATAATTAATTTATATTTAAAATCAAAATAATTTTAATGTGGAAAAGGGCATTTTCCTCAATATATTTTAACTGACTCTCCAAAATATAAAATAAGACCTATAATTCTAGGATCAAATTATCAAATCCAAAGGACCTTTCAGTTTTTCCAATTTACTTATCAGACTTTTATTTAAAGTGAATGAGTCATATGCATTGTAACAAAAAGGAGAAAATGTTTTATTAAGCTCCAATAACAGATGATATAGAATAGGAGCATATGAAAATAATGTCTAGTCTCTTTTTCCACGAGCCATCAATCACAACCATCTACAAATCAAGGTTCAGAAAGAATCTAGGTGCTTAGACATTTATTACCATCTTTCCCACTTCATAATCTCATGTGAAAATACCATGGCTGGGGGAAACCTTATACACAGACATGAACCTGGAAACCTATCTGATTTGTAAATGTTGTCTTTCTAATACCTGTGAATAGGCAGGCTTCCAGGATTAATTTTCTCAAAGCTGGTGTAGGACTTAAAAGGACAAATATTTTAGCCTTGCACTCTGAAACAAAGGGTCCATGTTAAGTAAGTTTTGTATGTATGATAAATAAATACATACAAACACTTGACACCATAATTCCATAGTACTCTACACTAACTATAAAAAAAAACTTAACTTCTGTTTCTGGGGTGAATAACTATGAATTGTGGTGGTGGATCGTTTTACAGTGCCTTGTAATAATGAAGTTATGCTCTTCATTACCAAGCTCTGTACCTGCTGCTACTGGCAATGAGTGGTTTATACACTGACCATGTTCCACGGCTGTTTTTAGTGTCGCTTCAGGATGTGTCGATCCTAGAGGGTTACGCACAAATCGTCGCCGGCGCCGCAAGTCATCTTCCCAGTAGTCAAGGCGCCAGAACTCACGAGGACGACTACAATGAAACAGAGAAGCCACATATGTTAGCAATTATCAAACAGCGTGGTAGCACTGAATTTCTGCATAAAGCTCTCCTTGTTTGCTCTGCCTTTTTTTTTTCTCTCTCTCCCTCCTCTTAATTCTCCCCCCACCTCACTCTCCCCTTTCTGCAATCTTTAACTTAGGTATGTCCTTGAAAATAACAATATCACCTTCTGGTCTAAGGAACTCCTTTTCCTTTTCTTGGAAGGTGAAATGAGCACTAAATACATCATTTTGAAATGAATTGCTGACAGTGTGATCAGTTTCCCCACACTCTAGTGGCATGTGCTCTGATTTCAGCCTCATTTCAGCCTCAGCAGGGCACCTTTCTCTGTGGCTGCATTTATAAACCAGAATAGGGAAAAGGCTATTATAAATATGGTATAGCATTACCTATATTAATCAAAGTCTGTCCCCCTTCATTTTTCTTCCTAATTTGTGCCTTTTTGCACAAGGTCAGTAAATCATATCATGAATTCTTGGTCCAGAAAGTGTTAACTTTAATGAATATCTCAGTTACATGGTTATGTATGTGATAATAAAATATTACTCTGTTTAGATGTGCAGGAATTTAATTAAAATAATCTCTTAAAATATTCATTACATTTAGCCCCTGAGGCTTAGAACAACACAAGAAAATGCATTTCTTTTCCATTTACTGTTTTTAAATAAACCATTCCTGTAGAGTGAAAGAGCAATCTATTTTCAAGCAAATCAGATTGGATTTCTGTTTTATGTAGCCTGTTTTTATATTTAATTAAAAACTACATGCTATATGGTGTGCAGTAATTGTTGTATCAAAAGCATACTTTTGGAAATACATTTTTTAAAATTCAAGTTCTATGACATTTTCCCCAATTACATAGATCCTTTATATGGCAAAATATAAATGTCAACTTTCTCTCCTGTTAACTAATTGTGATCTAGCATGCTAGAAAATATTTTATAAGGAAAATACTAATATGAAGCTTTTTCAGTTACAGTGAGGAAAATATCTCCAGAGAATGTATTTATTCACTAAACATATACAGCATGAAAATATTTTGTTTTGATATTGAACTAAAAATATTCATAATCAAAACTTCTGTAGGAATGACTAATACAAAATAAAATTTTACTTGTATTTCATAAGTTAATAAAATTGTACCTGTCAGCTTTGACAAGTTTGTAGTCTTCACCAATTGAGTCCCAAAATACCCAATTAAAAGTCATCCTTATTTTGATGTTTTAAAGATAGTATCTTTAAAAATTCAAAATAGGTTTACAAATAAGTATTCTTATCAATTACAATTATCTCAGGTTATAAAAGAATAGACAACAAACAGAACATTATTTAAGGAAACTATTTTAAAAACAGTAGGAATCCAGAGGTCTTTTCTGAGAATGCTAAAGAGACAATAAGAACATCAAATATTTCCTTTGTTGATTTTGGTCATGCATGAGGAGACAGAGATATTATATAATCCAAATAGAAAACAAAAATGTGTAAGAATGGTGATCCTCAGAAGAAAGAAAAATAAAAAGCTCTTTTATTCTTCTATTCATTATTTTGTTGGCCTAAGTTTAAATAAAAAACTAATACCATGATGTCATTTAAAGAGCAAATAAGAAATAGTTATAAACTATTATACAAGCAAAAGACAACAGTTGTTTGAACTCAGTTAATGAGATAAAATTCTCCTTAGGTGAGAAGGAAAAAGCAGCACCCAGATGCTGTGTGTATGGCTTTGATAGTCATGGAGCTTGGATAGGCAGTTCATCATTCTGCCTACCTACATTTATCTGTTAAAATTATTATCAAATATCAGCCAGGATGCAGTCGTGAATCACAGGCTGCGGCGAGTCTTCAGGGGAATGATACAATGAGGGCCTATTCATCAGTGCAGCAATCGGCACAAGTAATTAGTTCCCTAGACTGAGATCTCCTACAAAGCCTATTTTAGTCAGCACCACAAACATATGACGATGTAAAGCTAATGAAAGCTGCTAAAATTTGTTAACCTTTTGTGCCATCAATCCTTCTAATACTCTATGCTTCAGTATTATGCAAAGGTGGTAAATTATTAATTTGCCATTCATCCATCCTTCTGCATTTTGAGTCAAATTAAACGATGTCATTCTTCTTGATCACAATTAAAATTATAAGAGATGTTAAGCTGAGATGATAAAATCATTACTAAATTAGGCAACAATAGATTCTACTACAATGCATGGTAGTGAAGTCAAATCTAATGGCTACTAAAACACTTGCACAATAAGTTTTTATCATATACCTAAAATCAGAGAGATTATAAAATCATTCACATATTATCAAGTAGCTCAAAGATAATAACCATAATAACCAAAGTTGGGAAGAAGCAGAACTATAGCATTTATTTTTATAATCTTTGATACTAACCAAAAATGGCCAAATGACATTTTACTGAAATGAACACATCTAGTAATTAGGAACTGAAAATTTAATCACATAGTAAAAAGTTTTTAAAGATAAGTTTTATTTATGCTAATGATATATCTAAATGTCTTCAAATATAAACATTATATCAAAAATTTTAACAATACTCAGATGTAATCCAAATAAAGAACTTTAAACCTAAGCATGATGATATTTACATTCTTCTTGAAGCTATATATCTTAAAGATCATCTTTAAAACATAATCTTTTATAACAAGATATAACAAAGATAATTTGAAGACAAAGATATCATATTTTTCAGATCTCAAATTTGTAAAGGATAATAAGTCGCCTAAGGAGACCAACAATTTCAATCCTTTCTTTTTTTCCTCTAAGTCTCCATATAAAGCACTGTGCCAGCAAAATACAAAGTAACTTATTTATAATCAAATAACTATTGGTCTCATTTGAGAAAATAGCAATTATCTTCCAGTTCTTGATGTCAGAAAAAAATCATATGCTCTTTGAAGAAAAAGTAACATTCATTTTTTTCAGATGAGAGCAATTACAAGTATATTTAAAGTTATTTACATGGGCCTAAAAATTCAAGGTTTTGTCTCCCTAACTCTGTTCCCTCCAACAACACTTACTCTTAGTATAAAGCTTTATAAATAAAAATAAGGCACATGTCATTTTAGAACAGTATTATAAAGGGGAATGTGTAGGATTTGATCACCAAATTACAAGTTTTGATGATTCATTTTAAGATTTCACAACCATTTAAGAAAGACTGTCCCCCACCACCCACCTCAGAAGCCCCTTCTAGAGGAAAGACGATATGAAATTGCCAAATTTACAATATAGAGACAATTCTCTTCACCTAAGGCTGTAGATTACTGAAAAAGGTTAAATGTTTTTGTAGCTGTCACCACAGAATGATAAGCAAAATTTTAAAAACTTCAAATGCTCAGAAACAGACTGCTGAACAAACGTAAGCATGGATGAGAGAAATCACTCATTTTCATCACTTAGGAAGATATATCTAGGTCACCACCTATCTGTGCACATATATAGTATGCAGCATATCTAGCCAAAAGAATGACACGAACCCTTCAAAATACCACTTGCACAAACTTCCCCCCATCTCCATTTCCATTGACGTCCCCACAAGTATGTGACTTGTCAATCTGGGTCCCCTAAGATATCCATGTATTTACTGTTTCCCTCAAAGGCAAAGTCCTTTCTACAAAGATGCAGTACATATATTCTTTTTTTTTTTTTTAAGAGAGAAGAACAGTGAGAGAGGAGAGAGAGAGAGAGAGAATCAATCTTATTGAGTTTTTCACATGGCTTTTGTGGCTCTGACACTTAGTTGTGTATGTGGGTGCTAGGGTTTGAACCAGTGTATTTGTGTATACCGGGCAAGTGCCATAACTGCCGAGCCACCACTCCAGCCCAGCGGTACATATATTCTTATTGGGATATAATCTCCAAGTACTACAGGGACAGGTGTATCTTTGAAAAGCTGTGGGTGGCAATGAGTTAAACACTCAGACTTTTCTTCCCAAATATATTTGTATTTTTCAATTGTGATCTAATTTCAAAGGCTCATGTTAAAATTACAATGTAGGAGCTGGGCATGATGGCACACACCTATAATCCCAGTGGCTCTGGAGGCTGAGGCAGAAGGATCACAAGTTCAAAGCCAGCCTTAGCAATATAGTGAGGCCCTGAACACCTGAGTGAAAACCTGTCTCACAATTAAAAAAAAAAAATTACAAAAGGGCTGGAGATGTGGCTCAATGGTTAAGCACCCCTGTGTTTAATCCCTCTTATGATCTGAATTGGAGGTGTCCCCCAAAAAGTTCATGTGTGACAACTTGAATGCTAAGGTACAGAAGCTTTGATTCAATCATTGAGTTGATCCCCTTATAGGGATTAACTGGCAACTGTGGGCTGGGAGGGTATGGCTGGAGCAGGTGGGCCATGGGGGACATTCCTTGGGGATATATATTCTGTATCTGGCTTGGACTTTCTCTGCTCTGCTTCTTGAAGTGATACCTTGAGCTTCCTGCTGCCTGGAGCCATGCCTGTTGCCCTAATGATGTTCAGCCTTACCTCTAGCCCTTAGGATGAAGCTGGCCTTCCATGCACTAAGACCTCTGAAACCGTGAACCCTAAAATAAACTTTTCCTCATAAAAATTGTTCTTTTCAGGTCCTTGGGTCACAGCAGCAAAAAAGCTAACTAAAATAATCCCCAATACCAAAATAAATAAATAAATTACAATGCAGGTTAATGGACCTGGGTATAATTCATCTAATTATCTTTCTACTCTTTAATAAACCTTCACATTAATGTGACTGCATAAACACGCCTTTAATACACCACCACAATTTACATAAATGAATATAAATAATGGCATTTTAATATGTAAAGTTGTCTTGGTTTTATAAAAATAGAATTAGAAAGATTATTGAAATCTTAGAAAGAAATATAATTCAAGCATCAACAGATAGGGTATTTATTCCCTTTCACAGGCCAGCTACGGTTAGTGACTTGATCAGGTAAAATAAATGAATAAGAATGAGCCAGGCACACACCTGTAATCCCAGTGTACTGGGAGGCTGAGGCAGGAGGACTGCAAGTTCAAGACCAGCCACAGCAACTTAGCAAGGCCCTAAAAAACTTAGCAAGACCCTGTTTCAAAATAAAATATAAAAAGGGATGTTGATGTAACTCAGTGGCAAAGTGCCTCTGGGTTCAATCTCAAGTACCTCCCACCCACAAAAAGAATGAGCCAGATGAGAATTAGGTAGAACAGATACAAGTATTAAGGAAACAAAAACTAATGTAAGAGTTACATTCTTTCTCTTAGTTATATAGCACAACTATACATAATGTGATTGTTATTTTTCACATGTAAATTAGAAGGTACTTTAAAGTTTAGTTTTCTTCAGAAAGAGAATGCCAAGCCCATTAGACAATTAGTAAAGTATACAAGGATCAATATTCTAACAGAATGCTAAAATATTTTCTAATAATTATTATTGATTATTTACTTTAAGCCAGAATTGATAATTCACAAAAGTATGTGAGATAGAATAGAACTCTATTACATATAGCTATTAGGCTGCACAACTCCAGAGGGCACCATTCACAGAAAAACTGTGTAAATGGTGTGCCTAGGAATTATGTAATGCTCACTATGCATTATTATACGTGACAGCCCAAGTGTTCTGAGAACATCGAACATTCCTCACTCCATAAAATATCAGGCTCAGGCTGGAGCAGTGGCCCAGGGTTAAGGTACTTGCTTGGCATGTGGGAGTGCACAAGTTCAAACCCCAGCCCCAGGTACACAACAAAGTCTCAGAGCACTGAAGACCACATGAAAAACTAAATAAAAAACTGCTTGTCTCTCTCTCTCTCACTGTCCCCTCTTTAAAATAAAATAAAATGTCAGGCTCCTTTCTTTCTGTCCTAAAGTTAAATCTAAATACTAGAATAGGGAATATAACAAAGCCCTTCAGAATATAATCAGTTGCAGTTACATAGTTATAGGAAAAGATGATCAGATTAGGAAGAGCTTTAGTTGTCAAAAAAAAAGTGGCAAAATTCAATAAAAAGATGAAAATAATCAAGTACTTTAGAGAAACATTAACATTTATTTCATTAAGTTTATTTTGCATTGACACTAAGCTTATATTGCCTTATTAAGGTAGATTATTTTCTGGATTTTTTTTAAATTAAAGTAGAATAATTTCCAGAATGTTTCTTACTGAAATCAGGGCTAGCTAAGAACCCCAATTATTTAAAACCTCTATGAATTGGCACCTTAATGAGCCAGTGTATAAGTGTCTATCATCTCACTGGGTTTAGGGCCATTTTAATGTAAACTGGATCAATGTCAATAAAATAATGCTAGTTTTAAAAAGAAAAACTGTCACAATGCAATCATGCTAGAAAAATTCCCCACTTTCTATCTTACCCACTTTCTTGTGACAATACCTGATAAATCTTGATGACCTCAACAGAAGTCTGTAATAAATTCCTCTAGCTAGAGCAGAGTTCTAAAACCCAGAAAAATTTTGCACATCATATTTTGTTCTTAAAATTTTATATTAACAGTATTTTTTAACTCCTGTATCTGGCAAGCTTCTACTTCTATATTTGTAGATTAAAAATTCATGGCAGACATTAGCTACAACTTAAATAAATGGTAACCCCTTAAAAGCAGTAAACATTTTCTGTGCACTGTCAGCTGGAAGATAAAAGCGCTCAAGTTCTAGAAGGGTTTCACTTTCTGTATAAATCTTGATGAAATAATGTTCAGGTACTATAGGGTATCATGCAATGTAAGAGAATGCTTTATCTCACAAACTGAAATCTATGCTGCCTTCATGCAGATAGATAGCAAAAATATTAACTAAAACCTCTTCTTACCAAGTACCAACCATAAGTCAAGAGCAGGTGATCTCCGCTCTATGCTGCCTTAATGAAAAGGAAAAAGAAAAACAAAAAGCCTTCGATTTTGTGGATCTCAGCAGAGGAGACATTTTCTAAAGCAGAGTCCTTCCTTTGTTGAGGCCTCACAGGGAAATTGTGTATGATCTTGAGACACTAGAGTAGTATAGATTTTATTTAATTATGTAATACTTTGTTCCATGTAGTTAAAAGTTTCTGCATTATACTGTTAAGTGTATATGTTTATACCTTTTAAAGCCATGTAAATACCCATTTTCAATTAATTATTCCTTAGGACATTTTATAAAACTAATTTTGCAACCCAGTGAATCATTCAAGAAATGATCCTCAGCTTTCCCTGGCTATTTTCATTTCTTTATTCTTGTAGCCTTTTTGCCAGAGAATAAATAAAGTATAGCAAAAATAAAAATCTGATGTAAATTATACTATCACTTAAAACTCTTACAGACAACTACAAAAAGCTTACTGGAATAGAAATTATGAAATACAAAAAATATATTAAAATAGGTAACATTCGTTGCTTTAGCCTACTCTGCACTTTAACTGTGCTTTTTTATATATTATCATGAGGCCTCAATAACACTGCCATGCTTGAACACTATTATAATTGTAAAGATGAAGAAATTAAGTCTTGCCTACTCGAGTAAATGCTGACTTCTAAGGTAATGATCTTTTCACTACATGGCATTTCTTCCACAATGTCTAACGGGCTACTATTACAGTATGATCAAAGTACTAATTAACCCTGCCTGGGAGGATTAAGGATTTCATTAAGGGTTCAATGAAGATCTACTGTATAAGTCACATGAGGACAAGGGTTTGTGTCTATCCAATTTACTGACCAAGTACAGTAACTTTTCTAAAATAAACAATAAATTAAAAAAATGAACAGATGACTTCTGAACAGAAACTATGATGGTGAACAGGAATCTGATGGACAAAATTAAAAAGGCATTACAAACCAAAGAAATAGTCCAGGTGAAGGCATTCAGACATGAAGGACACTTTTACCTGAGGAAGTTCAGGTGTGAAGTATGGCAGCAAGGGGCCTCAGAATGGCAAAAGAAGGGGCAAGAAATGGAGCTTTAGTAGATTCTGTTTTCAAAATGCCTTGTAGAGTTAACTCAACTAGCTCCCTTTATACCTTAGAATATGTAATCTGAGGCTTGCAACAGGGGATTGGGTGTTACATGGCAGCAATATAAGAGTCATGGACTGAGACAATGGGAATGGAGCCTAGAGGGCAATACTTGAGACAGATTTAAAGTTGAAGACAATATGGGAGGGGAGGGAAAAAAGGATTTAGAATAAAACTTAGGGCTATGACAAATGGGAAATGTGAGAATAAAGATGCTATTTAACTTAACTGAATGTAGATTAAGCAAGTGTAGTTGGAAAGAATAACCGTTTACGGGATACGTAAAAACATCGAAGCAGGCACTTGTAAGTAATACAACTCTGGAACTTTAAAGAGAGACCTACACTATAGATTCAAAACTGGGCAGCCCTGGGAGTCAGTGAATTTAGACATTTATGTAACAACAACCTTACGAGTGTTTATTATAAGTTTGGTATTGCACTAGACTCCAGAGAAAAGCATATTTAAAGTAAAGGTGGGGATGAAATCTGCAAAATGCAAATACTTTAAAAATTGCAGAAGATGCAAGGGGCAGTAAAAGAAAAAGGAAGTAATTGTTCCTTATAATCCTTAAGATAACAGGAGAAACAAACCAGATGGTGCCAACAAAGACAAATGAATAAAGACTTTTCAAAGTAAAGTGGGCACCAATATTGTGCTTGAACATATCCAGGAACTGTCCAGATATCTTTTATACAAAAATGTAAGTATTTTACATATTAAGGAGTACCACATGATGTTTTGATACATGTAAACATTGTGTAATGTTTCAATCTTGTTAAAAGATACCTATTGCCTCAAAAATTGATCATTTCTTCAGGAAAAATCTTCAAAACTCTTTTTTTCTTTTTGAAATACACAGGCATTTCATTATCTGTATCTATAGCCACCCTACTGTGCAACAGCACACCAGAACTTCTTACTGCTATCTAACTGTAACTTAATAGCCACTGATTACCTTCCACTTTCCTCCCTAAGCCTTCAGTAACCAACAATTTACTCTCAACTTCTATGTGATCAACTTTTTAAATTCCACACAGTGCCATCATGCAGTAGTTATCTGTGCTTGGCTTATTTCAGTTAACATAATGACCTCTAATTCCATCCATGCTATTGCAAATAAGAAAATGTTCTTCTTTTTATGGCTGAATAGTGTGTGTGTGTGTGTGTGTGTGTGTGTGAATATATACATATGTATATTGTGTGTGTATAAATATACATATATATAAATACATATATACATATACATATATAAATACATATGTATATATACATATATATAAATACATATATACATATGTATATATTTATACACACACACACATATATGTATGCATTCATAACATTTTCTTTTATTTCCTACTATATTTTATTCTGAGATAGGGTCTCCCTAAGTTGCTTGGGGCCTTGCTAAGTTTCTGCAGCTGGCTTGGAATTTGCCTCAGCCTCCCAAGGCCTTGGTAGGAGTGCACCACTCTGCTTGGCTCATAACATTTTCTTTACCTATTCATCAGCCTATGAACTGTTTGCACTTTTTGTCTTTTGTGAAGAGTAATGCAATTAACGTTATGAGCGGGTATCTCTTTGACATACTAATTTCATTTCCTTTGGGAAAACAGTAGTAGGAGAGCTGAATTATATAGTACATCTCTTCAGTTTTAAGGAGGAATCTCCACACTTTTTCTATAATGCCTGTACTAATTTACATTCCCACCAACAGTGCGCAAGTAGTCCTATTTCTCCACATCTTCACTAACACTTTCTATCGTTAACCATTTGTACCCATTGTGGTTTTGATACGCATTTCCCTCATGATGAAGAACGCTGAGCATTTTTTTTAAATACCTATAGGCCATTTATATGCCTTGAGAAATATCTGCTTAGGTCATAGCTTATTTTTTAATCAGGTTATTTTTGCTAATGAGTTTTTGGAGATGCTTATTTGTTGTTTTGTTTTGTTTTTGTTTCGGTAGCAGGACTGAACCCAAGGATACTTAACCACTGAGCAACATCTCCAGTCTTTTTTAAATTTTATTTTGGGACAGGGTCTCATTAAGTTTCTTAGGGCCTAAGTTGCTGAGGCTGACTTTGAACTTGCAATCTTCCTGCTTCAGCCTCCTGAGTCACTGGGATTACAGGTATGCACCTTCATGTCCTGCTGGAGATCCTTATACATCCTGAATATTAAGCCCTGCCACACGTATAGTTTGAAAATATTTTCTCTCATTCTGCAGATTTTCTCTTCATTCTGATGATTGTTTCCTTTGTCAGGCACAAGCTTTTGGTTTCATGGAATCCTATTTGCCCATTTTTGCTTTTGTTCCCCGTGCATTAGGGACCTGGTCCAAAAAAATCCTAGCTGGTTACAATATCATGAAGCATTTCCCTTACATTTTCTTCTAGTGGTTTCACAGATTCAGGTCTTACATTTAAGTCTTCAATCCATTTTGAGTTGATTTTTGAAGTGGTTAGAGATAGGGAATCTAGTTTCTTTGCTCTGCCAGTAGATATCTAATTTCCTAGCACCATTTATTGAACAGACTGTCCATCCTCCAATGTGTGTTCTTAGCACCTTAGTCAAAAATCACTTGGCTTATAAATCTGTGGGTTTGGGGCTGGAGTGGTGGCTCAGCGGTTTTGGCGCTTGCCTGGCAAGCATGAGGACCCGGGTTCAAACCCCAGCACCATGTACACAACTAAGTGTTGGAGCAACTAAGGCCATGTGAAAAACTAAATAAAGTTGTTTCTCTCTTTCTCTTTCTCATTGTCCCTCTCTCTTTAAAAAAAAAAATATGTGGGCTTACTTCTAGGCTGTCTTCTGTTCTATTGCTTTACATGTCTGTTTTTATACCAGTTCCTTACTGTTTGATTATTACAGCTTTGTAGTGTATTTTTGTTGGGGGTGGGTAACCAAGGATTGAACCCAGGGATGCTTACCCAATGAGACATATCCCCTAGTCCTTTTCATATTTTATTTTGATACAGGGTCTCTAAATTGCTTAGGACCTCATTAAGTTGCTGAAGCAGGCTTTGAACTTGAGATCTTCCTGCCTCAGCCTCTGGAGTCACTGGGATTAAAGGCATGCCTGGCATGGAGTATAATGCCACCTGCTCTGTTCTTTCAGCTCAAGATGGGTTGGACTACCTCCAGTCTTTTGTGGTTCCATGCAAATTTTATGATTGCTTTATTCCAGTTCTACAAAGAATGGCACTGGTATTTTGATCGGGACTGCAAACATTTTACTCGTACTGATTCTTCCAATCATGAACACATGATGTCTTTCCATTCTGGAGGTTCCTCTTCAATTTCTTTTATCAATACTTCGTAATTTTCATTGTAGGTTTTATTAGACATTGATTCATTAGGAAACTAAACTTATTCTGCTTCCCAAACTACTCATATTGATGATAATTAACCCAAATATCTTGTGAAGCAGAGTAATTTTGGTTTTCCAATAGATCTATTGATATGTCTGTTAGAATGTTTGGTCAATCTACCTAATTCCCTTATTTAGTAGTGTTGTGAGTTTTCAACTTGTAACAAAACATTCCTAGAATAAAAGAATGGAGCTTATGCTACTCTTGAAAACTTTCCTCAGTCTTCAAGTTATAGGATCACTCACCAAGGGATGGGGATTGGAAGGAGGTGTCTATGGTAAATAATCATAAAGCTGGAAAATGTGCATGCACAGAATGATCTAAAGTCTTAGGCAGACAGCATCTCACTCTTTTGAGAAGTGTATTACACTATGCTTCAGGAAGGGGCATGGAACTGCAATTTACTGATGGCCCATAATGTATCAGGTGCACTATTAAGTGTTTTACATGTAACCTCATTTAATTCTGAAGACAAACCTATAAATTAGGGCTGTAACTCCCACTTTATGGGTGAAGAATTAAGGTTCAAATGTCAAATGATTTAGCTACTAATAAACAGAAATAGCCCTCCTATCTGGAATTTGCCATTACCAAAATCATTTTAGGCTACTCTGGCTAAGAAGGTCATACCAAACACATTCATGACAGTTTATTGTATTGATATGAGTTTAAATTTCTCTTTTATAACGTGACAGGTTTGAATGGGAACAAGAAAATTCTTTATAAATTAAATGAAAAATTATCAGTACACATTGCAACAAAAACTTATTAATAATTTTTCCATCATTAGTATTACTTAAAATTGAAACTGAAAGGGTGTTAAACTGGGGAAAACGAGTTAAAAGTTTCTGTTGTTTTAAGAGATAAATAAAATCAAGGTAAATAACTACATACCATGAGCACTGGTATCTGAGTAGCCTGGAAATTGTTACCACTCAAGGAATACTTCTAGTAAACCTATCACTTGCCCCAAATAAGGAAGAACTAGATGCTCTGATGAGCATATTCATGAAGCAATCTCATATCAAAGAATCACTGCTGTGATATTTAAAACCTTAATTTCTCTTAAATTCAGGGCCTATCCTACATTCCTTGTTGTTCTTAAGAGAGTTTACAAATAATACAGAAGGAAGGAAAAAACAAAGATGTATCACTCTCTATAATGCAATATTTTTATCTTTAAATAACTTAAAAGCTCACACTGAGCAACAACCCAGCAAAATCCAATACTCCCTTTCTTTAATTCAAAACTTTCAGGAAAAAACAGAGAGCAACTATCTGATTCTCACTAGCATAAAAGAAATACACATGCACACACTGTACTTTGCAATCTAGATAAATTAAACCATCAGCAAAACGTATGTTCTCCTTATCCACAGGGGGAAACAGACTTCTTATGTTTCACTTCCAGGGTTTTAAGACAGTTGGAAGCCAGTCCTCTGAATAGTTCCTGTCATCTCCTAGAAACTTTCTAGTACTTTCAATTTTGAAGCCATTATTCACATTCTGTAGTGATTTATTTTACTCCCTCTCTTTCCTGCATTTCATTTTTTCTGGTTTTCAATTACCAATCCTGCTTTGACTTCCTTGTCTACAGATATTTTCTAAGTACCCACTGCTATGTGAAAACTGCTGGTTGAGGTGCTATGAGATATACTCACATGAAAACAACATGTTCACTAATCTCAAGACATCTGAGATCTAATAAAAGGGATGAAATAAGCAAACAGCTCTATGACATAAAATCCAAGTTATAACAAAACTAAAAACCAGAATTATGAAAATTCAAAGAAAGGAGTGATCATGTCTGTTTGGAAGGGATGGAGAAAAGCTTCAAAGAGCAAGAGAGTTTTGAGAAAGATCCTTCAGGGGGATGGGGGTCAAGTTTGAATTAATCCAGAATTAAGGAAATGACACTGCAGCTTTTCTTTTTTAAAGAGATTCATTTTTATTTTTCATCTGGTTTTTGTTTTTCCAACACTTAGTTGTATATGTGGTGCTGGGGATTGAACCTGGGTTGTTGTGCATGCCAGGCAAGCACTCCACTGCTGAGCCACCTCTCTAGCTCCACACTACAGCTTTTCAAAGAGCATAAGTAAATGTGAAGAGGTCAAAACTGGAAGCAGTTTATTTAGGGGGTGCAGTAGGAAAAGACACATGAAAGACAGGGTCAGTCCAAAAGGCCAAGGATGAAAAACTAAGAAGCTTAAATTTCACTTGTACACTCACTTATTCACTTAAATAACAAGGACTTTATTAATGATGTACAAGGAATTGTGTGCTTGGCACTGGAGATTCAAGGTTTTAATATTAAAGAGTTATTATTCTCAAAGACCTCCCAAACCAATGAAATAGATATACGAAAAGACAATTACAATATATGCAAAAGGTAACAGGAACACAGTGGAAGGTCATTGTCCAAAGTAACAGAAGGGATTCCTAGCCCACAATTTGACTCAAATTATAAACAGATGTTCATTAGGAGATAATGAAAAGTAAAAGTATTCTTTCTCAGGCAACAGCACTACCAAAGTTAAAAAAGAAACAAAGAAAAAGAAACAATTTGGGTATAGGCTAAAGTTAAGTGTTTCCAGAAATTTGGAGAGTGTAAAGTAAGAAGTGGCCAACCAAGAGTCCACAGAATACAAAGGGGCAGACCATGAAGAATCATCCGAGGAGTCTGGCTCCTGGTTAAAAACACATGTGTGTTTTCTCAGGCATGACTAAAAGCTTTACCTGGCAGATCCCACTGGGGAAAGCTGCCCTCTCTGCACCGGACTTGAACAGCCAATTCTTTGCAGTCTCTGGAAAGAGTCAGAGTCAAGGTCTCAGCCCACTATGGCAAGTCCTGCTCTTTGCATATTTGCCTTTCTAAACCTGATGACGTCATTCCTAGGTCTCTCTCAGCCCTGGGCTGAGGTCCTCTTCAGGCACCTCTGCCAAGTTTCCTTACTGGAAAAGAATGGAAAAACCTTGAAGACATATTTTCCCTTCTCAGATTCAGCCTATTCCAAGACCACGCCATCCCCTCAACCACTCCCTCCCACCTCAGGGTCCATAAAACTGAGTCTTTAGTGTCAGGCTCCCAAAAACATGAGATGATCCCTATATTTTCAATGACTCACATTGAACTTCAGCAGATATGCCATTCTATAGAGGCAAATGTAATGAGGAGAGGGAAGAGGATGGAAGGTGGAAAGGAACAAAGGAAAGAGAAGAAGGGAAGAAATTTACTTTGCAACATGTTTCATCTGAAGTGCCTGTAATGGTTTCCATCTGGAATGTCCCCCAGAGGCTCAAGTGTTGAAGGCTTCATCCCCAATGCAGCAACATTCAGAGGTAGGGTATTGTGAAATAACTGAATTGTAGGGGCTCCAACATCATTTGTGGATTAATACATAGATGGATTCATAATTTGATGGTATTATTGGGACATGATAGAAACTAAAGGAAGTGGGGCCAATTTGGAGGACACAGGTCTCGTAGGGCATGTCCTGGAGGGTTCATCTTTTCCTTGGCATCTTCCTCCCGCGGCAATCCCCTTCTCTCTTTCCTTCCTAGTCACTATGAGGTGAGTAAATCTGCTCCTCCATACCTTTCCTCCATGATATACTGCCTTATCACAGGTTCAGAAACAATGCAACCAGCTGAACATGGACTGAAACCTCTGAAACTATGAGCCAAAACAAAATTTTCTACTCTAACTTGCTTTTCTTGGGTATTTTGTCATAACAACAAAAAGCTGACTAATACAGTACCTGTTAGAAATTGCTGGCATAAAAGGTTAGCAATTCATCCAACTACTTTTCTTCTTTTTCCTAGTCACAAAGTGAGGCCATATTTCCTACTCTCCTTTAGAATTAAGTGTGGCTCTACAACTGAGCTCTAGCTATTAGCATGCAAGCAGAAGTGATTTGAGCCACTTCTTTCTAAGTGTAGACCATAAAATTTTGCCTACAACTCTCCGTGCTCTTTTGCCTTCCATGGGGATGAATGTATCAATCACAGAAACTAAGAACTAAAGTACAGGATAAATGAAATCACCTATCACAAGTATGTCTTATAATTTATATGAAAAAGAAATGGGCCAGAAGGTGCTCAGGACACCACCATTAGGACCCCCATCTGGAGCAGCCATGCTCAGGACAAACTAGGGAAGGTTCCCCAGATGGAGCAATCTACCTAACTATCCCCCACATTCCTGTTGGGGCCTGTTTAACTCCTGCGGGAAGGTGCTCAGGACACCACCAGTAGGATCCCCATCCAGAGCTACCCTGCTCAGGACCCAGGGGAGGTTCCCTGCATGGAGCACCCCTGTCTAAGGATGCTCCACAATCCTGCTGGGGCCTGTTTGAACCCCCTGAAAGATAGGGCTACACATTGGTAGGTTCAGATTTGTAACCTTGAGCCTAGAAACAAAAGGTACAGCAACACGAGGACCCAGGCAGAAATAGCATCTGGAAGAAGGTGATCATTAAAGAGTTGGTGGCTGATCTGACCCTTTGATTTGCAAGGAAAAACCATCTGAAGAACTGCCTACCTTCCCCTGAGGAAATCTCCATTCAGAGATCCACAAGAAGTTCTCCAAAATGAAGAATCAAACAAGGAAAGGATCACCTCAAACACAAAACTCCCCCAGAAAGGATAACACGGATAGGGGTCGAGATGAAAACCTTGAAAATATTATCAATGATATGATTACTAAAAGGAACAATAACCTAAAAGAAGATATAATGAAGGGACTAAGTGAGAAAACTCAAGATGAAGAACTCTATTATCAAAGAAATATACATACTCAAAAAGGAAGCAACAGAGCTAGAATCTAGAGTCAATGACATGAAAGGAGCCATGGAAGAATTTAATAATAGACTAACTTCTATAAAAAACAGAACCTCAGCTTTTGAAGAAAGAACTTTGGACAATGAGGAAAGGCTGAGCAAGCTAGAGATCACAGATGACCCCCCCCCCCCGCAAAAAAAAAATCAAACTCACAGAACTTAACAGAATTTTAAAAATGTCTTCAACAAAATGAGAAGAAACAATGTAAGAGTCATTGGGATACAGGAAGAAATCGAAACACAAATGAATAGGATATGGAACATTCTTAAGAAAATTGCTAAAAATAGAGTCAGATATGCTCATCTAGGAAGCTTATAGGACACTCAATAGATCTAATCAAATGAGAAACTCACCAGGACACATCATATTCAAAATGTACAACAGGGAAATCAAGGACAGAATAGTGAAAGCAGCAAAGGAGAAACACCAAATCACATTCAGAGACAGACCAATAAGAATCACATCTGACTTTTCATTTCAGACTCTGGAAGCGAGAACATCCCGGAAGGAGATTTTCAATGCCTGAATGAACACAACATGCAGCCAAGAATACTATAGTCAGTAAAACTCAGCTTCAAATTTGAGGGAGAAATGAGAACTTTTCATGATAAGAACCAACTTGCAGCATTCGTGAACAGAAATACAGCATTACAAAGAACCCTTAAAGATAAACTCCAGATAGAACAGGCAAACATTCCTGAAAACACACAGAGGAAATTCAGTAAAGGTACATGCTATCAATAGACAACTAAGACAACATGGAATTTACTAATAAAACACAATGAATATGAACAACAAACATATAACAATTCTAACACTGAGTTTGAATGGTCTCAATGCACCAATAAAAAGACACAGACCAGAAGATTGGATCAAAAAACAAAATTCAACAATATGCTGCCTAAAGGAAACTCACCTTACAGCCAGTGACACCCACAGATTAATGGTGAAAGGACAGAAAAAATCTGCCAGGCATACAGCTCAAGAAAGCAAGCTGGGGTTGCAATTCTTATATCTGCCAAAGTGGACTTCAAACATAAATTAACCAAAAGAGATAAAGAAGGCCACTATATCCTAGTAAAGGGAACAATGCTACAGGAAGACATAACCATAGCAAATATATATTCTCCACACACCAATGCTCCCAACTATGTGGAAAAAATACTCCAAGATGTAAAACCACATGGGAACCTCAATACAATAGTACTGGGAGTCTTTAACACTCCTCTTTCACCAATAGACAGATCATCAAAACAAAGAAACAATAATGAGATATCCACTCTAAACAACATCATAAATGAAACAGATTTACCAGACATCTGCAGAATATTAGGTCCCAAAATGGAAGAGCATATGTTCTTCTCAGCAGCACATGGATCCTTCTCCAAAATAGATCATATTCTAGTTCACAAAAGAAATCTCAGCAAATATAGAAAAGTAGATATTATTCTGTGTATCCTATCAGACCATGATGCCATGACCCTAATAATTAATAGCAAAAACCATGACATAAAACACACACATATGTAGAGACTGAATAATACCCTATTAAATGAAGAATGGATCCAAGAAGACATGAGAACAGTAATTAAGGAATTCTTGGTAGAGAATGAAAATGAAGACACAACATATCAAAACCTCTGGGACACCATGAAAGATTCTTAAGGGGTAAATTTATTGCACTGAGTGTCCACATTAAGAATCAGGAGAGATCTCTAAAAAGTAAACTTATGATCCACATCAAATCTATACAAAAGGAGGAAAAATCTAATATTAAAGCCAGCAGAAGACAGGATATAATCAAGATCAAAGCTGAAATCAAGAAAAAAAATAATAAAAAGAATTGACAAAACAAAGAGCTGGTTCCTCAAAAAAATAAATAAAATTGACAGACCCCTAGCTAATTTAATTAAAAGAAGAAGAAAAGCAAAGCAAATCAATAAAATATCCAAAAAAATGGGGAAATATCATCACTGACCACACTGAAATCAAACAGATTATGAGAACATTCTTTGAAAAACTATACTCCTCTAAATCTGATAATCTAGAGGACATAGACAAATTTCTAGACACACACAACATCCCCAAATTCACATAGGATGAAACTGAAATTCTAAACAGCCTAATAACAGGCACTGAAATCCATACAGCAATTAGAAGTATTCCAAAGAAGAAAAGCACAAGACTTGATGGATTCACTGCTGAGTATTACCACACCTTTGAAGAAGAGCTAACACCTCTTCTTATCAAGCTATTCCAAGAAAATTAAAAAGAGATAACTCTCCCAAACACTTTTTATGAAGCAACCATAACCCTGATACCAAAATCCAACAAAGACACATCAAAAAAAGAAAACTACAGACCAACATCCCTCATGAACATTGATACTTAACAAAATTCTCACAAACCTCATTAAAAAACACATCAAGAAGATAACTCATCATGATCAAGTAGGCTTCATTCCAGGTATGCAAGGCTGGTTCAACATATGCAAATCAACAAATGTGATTCATCACTTAAACAGAATTAAGGACAAAAAACATACGATCATCTCAATAGATGCAGAAAAGGCCTCTGATAAAATCCAGCATCCATTTATTCTCAAAACTCTAAGAGAAAATAGGGATGAAAGGAACTTATCTTAACCTGTAAAGGCTATATATGCCAAACCCTCAGCTAGTCTAATAATAAACGGAGGAAGGTTGAAAGCATTTACACTTAACTAGGGAACAAGAAAAGGCTTCCACTTTCACCACATTTATTCAATATAGTTCTCGAGGCTCTGGCTGGAATAATCAGGCAAGAGGAAGAAATCAAAGGGACAAGAATAGGAAGGGAGGAAGTCAAACTATCCCTTTTTGCTGATGACACGATCCTATAACTGAAAGATCCAAAACATTCCACCAGAAAACTGCGAGAGCTAATAAACAGATTTGGCAAAGTAGCAGGCTACAAGATCAATACCCATAAATCAATAGCTTTCCTATATACTAACAACATTAGGGCAGAAGAAGAAATTAGGAAATTGGTCCCATTCACAATATCCTCTAAAAGAATAAAATACTTGGGAATTAATCTAACAAGAGAAGTAAAAGACCTCTACAAGTAAAATTAATCAAACACTGAAAACAGATATTGCAGAAGTCCTGAGAAGATGGAAAGATGTTCCGTGCTCTAGGTTAGGCAGAATTAATATAATTAAAATGGCCATTCTACTAACAGCACTATACAGATTCAATGCCATCCCCATCAAGATGCCAATGTCATTCTTTGTACATACAGAAAAACCAATTCTCAAATTATTTGGAACAACAAGACACCCAGAATAGCCAAAACATTACTAAGCAAGAAAGATGAAACAGTTGGCTTTGCAATATCAGATCTAAAATTATACTATAGAGCTGTAGTATTAAAAACAGCATGATACTGGTATCAAAACAGGAATGAAGACCAATGGAATAGAATAGAAGACTCTGAGACAAACTCACTAATCTTTAAACATCTGATCTTTGACAAAGGGGGTCAAAATATAACAGGGAAGAGAGACAGCCTATTCAACAAATGGTCCTGGAAAAAGTGGACATCCACTTGCAGAAAACTGAAATTGGATCCTTCTCTCTCACCTTGCACAAAAACCAAATTTAAATGGATCAAGGATCTAGGAATTAAAGCAGCTACCATACAACTTCTAGAAGAAAAATTAGGACCAATGTTCCAGCATATGGGAGTAGGCAACAACTTTCTCAACAAGAATCCTAAAGTGAAAGAATTATAGTCGAAAATCATTGGGTGGGAAGCCATTAAATCAAAAAGTTTCTGTACAGCCAAGGAAACAGTCAAAACAGTCAAGAGACAACCTACAGAATGGGAGAGAATCATGGCCTGTGATCCCTCGGACAGGGGACTAATATCTAAAATTTACAAAGAACTCAAAAAAATAACAAAAACACAAACAATTCAATCAATAAATGGGCCAGAGAGCTAAACAGAAACTTCTCAACAGAGGACGTTGATCAAACTAATGAATACATGGGAAAGTGTTCTAAATCACTGGCAATCAGAGAAATACAAATCAAAACTATATTAAAATTTCACCTCAGTCCAGTCAGACTGGCAAAGATGAAGAATTCAAAAAACAGCAAATGCTGGATGGGTTGTGGAGAGATAGGAACACTAGCACACTGTTGGTGGAATTGCAGACTGGTCTAGCTGCTCTGGAAAGCAGTGTGGAGACTCCTCAAAAAATTAGGGTTGAATCCACCATATGACCCAGCTATCCCTCTTCTGGGTATTTTCCCTGAGGTGTCAGAATCAGCACATTGTAACAACAAAGTAAAATCCAAGTTCGTAGCACCTCAATTTACAATAACTAAAATTACGGAACCAACCCAGATGCTCCTCACTGGATGAACAGATCCAAAAGCTCTGGTATATATATACAATGGAGTTCTACTCAGTTATTAGAAACAATGATATTTCATCCATTGAAGGTAAATGGATGGCACTGGAAGAAATCATGATGACTGAAGTTACCAAACCCAAAGAGTTAAGGGCCAAATGGTATACCTCATATGTGGAGGCTGGACCTAAACCCTGGGATTAAGGTAGACAAACTTATGTATTAGATCCATAGAACAAAAATGCCAAATGTTAATATTTATGAGATATAGTTTCAATATACTTCATAAGATATTTAAACAAGCTATGCTGCATACCTGTACAAAAACATAAATGTTTAATCCCATTGTCAAATATTTTGAAGAATAACAAGGAATGATAGGAAGGGAGGAGAAGGGGAAATGTTGGAACTGAGATAAAGCAAGGTACATTCAAATCAGTTATAAATGTCACAGTATATACTATAGCGATATATGTGTAAAATGTTCTTCATATTATCACTGTATTTGGGTTTTTAGGAACAATATAGGACCCAGAAGAAAGTCAAGGGATCAGGGGATGGAAGGAGAGACGTACAGGGGTGTGTGTGGAGGGATATTGAATACATTGTATTGCTGATTTGTGTGCATCTATGAATATGTGACAAATAATCCCATCATTATGTAAAACTATAATGCACTAATATATATATATTAAATGAAGTACTACTAAGGTCAGTCAGTAATACAATGTGAGTCACAGAAGAAAAGAAAAAAGGAAAAGCCCAAAGCTAATGCTTGGATCATCCCAATAAAAGGAGGCTGAAAAGAGGACGAGGAACCAATAAAAATTGTTGAGCAGAGGCTAACAATCAGAGGAAAACCTCAAATGTAGAACACAGGATCCCAGGACCCAAATGGAAAAGTGTTTCAAGGAGAAAACGGAAATGAGCTACATCAAAGAAACGCAAGGGTCAAGACAAAGTTTAAGAACTGAAGTAGCAATATGTCACTGGTAATGACGAAAACAATAGTTTCAGAAAAATAGTGGGGAAAAAAGCCTAAGTGAAGTGAGTTCAAGCAAGAATGAGGGAAGAGAAACTCAGCAAGTAGAAATACTTCTTTCAAAGTTCTTCAAGTACAGTAGAGAAGCTATTTATAATCTCAATGAATTTAGAACATTATAAACATTGGCGGAAAACACATGAAAGCAAATAGTCCTACCAAATGACATTGTATAGATGCCACACAACTTTATAATATAAAGAGATTCTACTGGACATTGACACATCAGAAGAGTACCCTTGATAAGGACAAAAATCATTAAAAAAGACCAAAATCAATATAGAGGCTTCTAAGAGATCATTCATGTTCACTTCATTAATCTACAGAGGTAAAGAGATTAGCATATTCTCTTAATAACATTGTCAGCAAGAACTTATGCTTCAATTATTCACAGTATCAATATTCAACTTTGAATAGGAAGAGCAATATTAAGATGAAATGGTTTCTAAAAAAAAAGTTGACTAATGGGAACTGAAATAGCTCTAACAAGCAGTGTTATTATATATCCTAGTTTTCTTTTTTTTCTTTTTTTTGGTGGTATTAGGAGTCGAACTCAGGACCTCACACAAAGTAAGTGCTCTACCACTGAGCTATAGACCCAGCCTGTGTTTGGGATTTTTATGCTTTTGTTTTTTTGGTACTGGAGATTGAATCCTGGGTCTCACACATGCACCCCTGAGCTAAATCTCCAGCCCTTATACTAATTCAACAACTAAAATATGTTCTGTTTCCAAAATCCCACAATGAATAAAATAAGTATTTTTAAACATTAAAACCCTTAACCTTATCTAATTACAATATTAAAATAGATTGGCAAAAAAAAAGCTACAAATGGGATGAAAGTGGAGTTCTGGACATTTACAATAAATAACAAACAGCATTACCAATTTGGACAATTTAATGCCTGTGTCGGAGATTTCTAACTGGATTACAGACAAACCATACAGGCTACATATCTATTTTGTTCTAAAAGTTCTTTCTACAGCCACTAAATCTCATCTCATAACTGTATTAGAATGCTAACAAAATAAAATGCACTATTGACTCTGATAGTTCCTATCCTTGCCTTTTTACCCATATAATCAGATTTTGTAAATTACTTAAAAATTTACTCTTCATTATCACCTTCATTCACATGCTTACATGTGCTGAGTTAGGGAAATGGCATGGAAAAATAAAACCAAACCAGACCCTATTCTCAGATCACTTACATTCTCTCTGAATGACTGTCTATCCCAAGAAAGACTTCACCAGAGAACCAAGTCATTCTTAGTAAATGAGAATTACTCAGGGTAACAAAAATACAAATGAAATGTAGAAATCTTCCACGGGGTTCATGAGTTCACCTAAACCTTTTCACTAGAAAACAGGAAAATTAAAGTTATTTGAGTTGTGACTCTTCCCTTTCAATTCTTACTTTAAAATGTGGCTCAGGGGCTGGAGCAGTGACTCAACAGTTAAAGCCCTTGCCTGGAATGCAGGAGGACTAGAGTTTGAATCCCAGCACCATGTACACAACAAAGTGTCAGAACAAGGAAAGCCACATGAAAAACAAAATAGAAGTGATTTTTTCTCTCTCTCTAAGTGTGGCTCATTTTTTTTAAAGTTAAAAGCTATAAGCCTCTAAGTTTAAAAATAATATATATAAAAGAAACTGCATCTTCTTGGGAGGCTGAGGCAGGAGGATCAGAAGTTCAAAGCCAACCTCAGTAACTTAGCAAGGCCCTGACTCAAAATGAAAGAAAGACAGATAGACAGACAAAAGAAATAGAAAATGCACCTTCTCACTAACGACCAATGCTTTCTTTCCTTTTTTTTTTTTGTTGGCGTTTATTATTTGTTTTTTTTTGGAACTGGGGGTCGTACCCAGGACGTTGCAAATGAATGCTATGCAAGCACTTTGCCACTGAGTTACATCCCAGCCCACAACCAATGCTTTCAAAGAAATATAAGCTATGCTAGTTAAGTTTCCTTTCTTCTGTCATATTCAATTAACTGGTTTTACTGTAAATATGGCAAATAAGTATCCTGGTTTGCCATATGATTTTCTTGGGTTATGGAAGTGTTAATAAGTTTATTTTAAAAATTCACAGCAGGGTTGGAGCAGTAGCTCAGCGGTTACAGCTCTTGCCTTGCATGCGCGAGTACACGGGTTCAAACCCCAGCACTACTTACACAACACAATGAAGTGTTGCAGCAATGACAGTCACATGAAAAACTAAATAAAATTGCTTCTCTCTTTCTCTCTCTCTCTCTCTGTCCCTCTCTCTTTAAAAAAAAAAAAAATCACAGCAAATATAGATGCCAAGTGAGCGGTTTACATCAAAAGACAATTAAGTATCAATTTAAAATCCACTAAAATAAAATCATCATATTAGATTAAAACCAAGAATAATTGTGTATTTTCATATCCTAGGAAAATATGCAGAGCCATCCCTGAAATAAATACATCATATTTTAAAAGAGAAAGCATTATTTCTACATTTTATAAGATTATTATTAATCTAAGTTGGAAAAAATCATAGAGAAGTACAAGACATTTAAATACCTTATGGTTTCATTTTACACTTCTCATATCAGGATGAAGTCTTAAAAATAATTCAAAAGGAAAATGAAAGTATTTTACTCAGAAGATAGACTCCATATGTTCTTCAATCTGGAAACCTATTGGGAAAAAGACTTGAGTTTTTGGAAACTAAATTTTGACAATTGGAAGCTGATGTGGCTCGCTCTCTCTCTCTCACTCTCTCTCCTTGAAGATTAGAATCACTCTCATAGGGAATGAAATAAACCTTTACCAAATAAAACAAAGCTTAACAACTGCTGAACTCCAAATTACTTAGAAACCATGAACGAGTTAAGTTTTCACAATCTCACCAAGAATGTTTGTAATATATAATTAACACTTATAAAAGGGGTAAATCTAATTTTCAGAATATATATATATAATTTCATTAGAAGCTTGTTTGCTTGTTCAACAAATAAATTTCTGAATAAAATAAATAAATTACCAAATCCAAAAAAAAGTTTTCACAAGTTTAGCAAAAGAAAGCATACCTATATAATTGGGTCTCTTTGTAGCCCCCCTACATCTCAAATCTCTCATAATCAGCCTATTATAATACAAATTCATAATCTTATTTCAATTGGTAAGATTATAAAATTGGCTGTAATTAGCTATCTGTATATCTGTAACACTACTGGGCTCTAAAACTGATGGCAGAGTCTTCTCATTTCTTTCACGTTTTATGACTACCAAGCTCTAGCACAATGCCAGCATCAAGTGAGCACTTAATATACAAAGTCCACAAAATGATAAATATGTATGTACTTTATTGTAATCATTCTTCATTAGATCTGAAGTTGATCTATTCAGAGTTAAATACTCTCACAGTTAAGATGCAAAATGGACTGAAGTTCTTGGAGGAGCCTCAATCTTACACAGTTCAACCACAACTGCTCTACCACTAATGCATACGATTCTAGCTGAAGGTAATTTAACCCCCCCCCCAAAAAAAAAGCATTCCACATCTATTATATAAAAGGCCATTTGACAAGATATACGGACACTTTTAGTTACATTCTTAGATTAAGAACAGATATTTAGGTTTTCAAAAGTACTCTAAGAGTTAAACAAGGATGTAATTGGGCTGGAAATGTGGCTCAGTTGGTAGTGTTTGCCAAGCATATTTGAAGCCCCAGGTTCTATCCCCAGAAACATTACAAAAAAGAAAAAAACAGAAGAAGATGGTAACCAAGATAGTGTATTATTTAAAACAAATGTTTCTTTTACTTTTTCGTTGGAGGAATTTAATTTTATTCTGTTGTAAGAAAAAAGTTCTCAACAGGAACCTCTTATTTTGGGGTTCTTCCTCTCTAAAGTCTTTACCTATTTTGAGGAGAAATACAGTGGAATAGAAGATAAAGACAACAAAGGATTTTTGTTTTAAGAACAAGATATTTCAGTAAAAATAACTGAAAAAAAATCACATGAAAGTGGTCCCCAAACAGAATTTATTTATTTGGGGACCATGAGAGGTCCCTAAACATTTGCTTTAAAAGCAAATCACTTTGTGATGATTCAAATGCTATTTTTATACGTGCCACCTCTACCATTTAAACTACTGTGTTTAACTTTTCCAAGTTCCATTATAAAAAACCGTACTTTCTAAGTATTTCTTTCTTTATTCCTTAACAAACTTTTGTATATTCTGTGTTGTATGCCTGTATTCATATGTTTTTTAAAAGCTTAATTATGTCACTATGTAACAGTATTATAAAAGCCAGATAGTGTGTGGAAAAACAGCATCAGATTGGGTTAAATAACATGATTCTGGGGCTGGAGCAGTGGCTTAATGGTTACAGCACTTGCCTGGCATGCTCAAGGAAGCGGGTTCAAATCTCAGCACCACATACACAGTGAAGTAAGTATCATAGCAACAAAGTCGACATGACAAACTAAATAAAAATTTATTCTCCTTCTCTTTCACTGTCCCTCTCTCTCTTAAAAAAAAAAAACTACTACAACTAGTAATATCTAGATTCAAGTTTGGACTTCATAATTCATTACCTGTTGGATCCTCAGCAAACCTATTTAATTTTTAGGCCTCAGTTTCCTCATCTACAAGATAAATGTGCTGAATTAAAGAATCTGGAAGTCCCCACCACCTTCAAAATACTATTATTTTGATATACTACTGTTAAAAAATATATTTTACTCTTAGTGTATTCCTTATAACTGTCTGAGTGTTTGTTCAAAATCTTATTACTTCCAGTTCCTCAGAAATCTCAAAGAATACTGCTTAAGGAAATGTATGGTATTAATTCTTTTACTTCCTAACCATATACTTCTCTTGGGAGTATGGAAGACAGAAAGCAATAAAACACATCGCTTGTGCAGTTGTGCTAAGTCTTAGCTTTACTGAGGGTAATGCTGCACCCTTTTGATCAGAGTAGAGTATGAACACAGACAAACTCTAGCATACATGGAGCCCTAGATGGAGACCAAGAGCACTTGGGTTGATTCCTTATCCTTGCCTCTCTGAGACTGTAGGACATAGTGTGGGTGAAAAAATATGGGTAAATTAAACTTCAGTAAGCATATGGAGAAGGAGAAGACAGCATGTTTATTTTTATTCATCCTGCTAGAAGACAGGGTACAAGCACACTGAAGTCCGTAGGGAAGGTAGCTAACAAGGTCAAGAAACTCAATATCTGCTTTTATAATCCAACGGTCACTGTTTTTCAATACAGAAGCTAAAGATACATACTTGAGATAATACTGAATACATGCAAATAGTGTACAATCAACATAACAGAAATTATGAGGAATTCCTGAAAGACAAAGTTGGTAGGATCAAACTGACAAGTAAAAGTCTAGACACATGCAGAAAGGAGTAATATTAGGGGGAAACTGTGAAAGCACCAGCCTAACTTCAAAAAATAAAAGTACTAGAAAGAGACAATGGTCTCCTACGACAGTATTTAGCCTGATTTCACCTCTCCCATCTCCTTACTTTTGCTGAGCAGCAGTCATACAATTGCCCAGTTGTGGTTAAAGAGATGTGGACTTTGGTTTGGAGGAAAAGCTAGTTACTGACAGATATCAAAACAGAATAAATGTTTTCATAGGTAAGAGACCATTGCTGGCAAACCCTGCCAGGCAGCTTGCCTTGCCCCATCAATGCATTTGACAGTATTGAGGGGAATTTTTATTGCATACCATACCACTTCTTATACTTCTAAGTATAGATCCTACAGAAATGCTGACATATTCTTCCAGGGTTGTAGCATCTTTACAATAAATAAGTATTAGAAACAAGCTAAAATATCTACCAGTAGAAAAAACTCAAATATCATTACATATGGTACATATGTATCAAATCATTATGCAGTACCCCATAAAATGTATAAGAAAAATAAAAAATCTTAAACAAAGCACAGTATTTTTGTGATCCAAAATATTACTTACCTGATAAAAAAAATGAGGTAGCTATATGAAAAACAGAATTGAATATAAATGAAAAGTTTAAAAAACACATCAGGGCTCCATTTATATAAAAATATATGGTTTAGGAAGAAACCAAAAGATGGCATTTAAAACACTTTAGCTCCTCACCATAGGGAGACTCTCTAGGGAAGGAGAGGGATAATGAATGGTAATTTCAAATAACGACTGAATATTTTACAATGAGTATGTATTTTTATAGTCTGTATAACTGAAAAAATAAAACAAAGATTGCTAATTGGAATCTTTTCTGGTGGTGTTAGGAATACAATCCAGGGCCTTCAGTGTTCTGTCCAGTCCTCCAATTTGAATCTTGACCTAAGAAAAATGTTTTCCACATAGATGAGAAAATTTTGTAAAGCTTAGAAATCAAAGACTTTTGAAACAATCTCCATAGCACTCTATTACCTTCAGTATACCTGAACTACCCTCTTAACGTAACATACAGACCAAAAACAAAAACAATTTGGACAGATTACATCTTTGTTTTCACTTATAAACAGATATATTCAAGTAAAATGTTAAAAAATTATATTAAAATTTTGAATATAAATTTTGCATTGATGCAAATATTCCATGGTAGCTATGTTCTACTCTGAATTCTCACTATGGTTTCTTGATAAAAGCCAAGTTTTTATAAGCCAAGTTTGTAAAGCTGGGCCAGGCCATTTCTCAAACAGTTGAAATTCAGACTGTGAAAACAGTTATTCACATGCCCTTCTCTCTGAACAACAATGCCAACTCTGCTTCATAAGCAAGAAAAATCTGATACAAAAACTTTACCACTAGCCTGAAAAATATCTGACTTTAATTCACAATACTTATGTTGGTAGGCACTCATAACTTATACTAAACAAGCAAACAAAAGAAAACCATTCATTTTCAAGAAAGCTCCTTTCAATCAACAATGGTAAGGATATTATATAGGTTAATCATCAAAGGGAATCATAATTACATTTTCTATTGCAAACACTAATCATTATTTGTACTAACTTACCTGTGTATTTAAGATGATTGAGGCAATACTAAATAGAATATAAGTATTTTTTAAAAGCTTACAGGAGGGACTGGAGTGGTGGCTTGGCAGTTACAGTACTTGCCTGGCATGCACAAGGACATGGGTTCGAACCCCAGCACCACATACGCAATGAAGGGTTGGAGCAACGAAAGCCACCAGAAAAACTAAGTAAAACTGATTCTTTCTCTCTCCCTCTCACTGTCCTTCTCTCTTAAAAAAAAAAAAAAGTTTACAGGATTTCTCATTAAAAAATTGTGCAGAATACTATCAAAATTCTGATATGGCTCTATAAATTTCTTGTACTAATAATTACACAGTAAATTCTTACAAATAACATAATCCTATCTTCTTACTGAGGCTCAACCACTTATTCAACAACTACTGTTTCTCTTCATAAAGAAGAAGACATAAGGATAATTTTTTGTGAAAACAACTATAATGATGGAAAATCTTTCCCATATGATTCACTTGATCCCTATTTTCTTAATATTCCTTACTGTTAAATAAAAACCCACAGAAACATTACTCACTTTGCTTACCACTCCTAGAAGATTCTACATGCTTTCTCCTCTCCATAACCTCTGCCTTCTCCTGCTACAGTCTTACTCCTTTGTCACCATATAGACCAAAACAACATATCAAACCAAAAATTATGCCCATTTATATTCAAAGGGAGAAGAAAAATATTCTTGTTGTAATTTTGGCCAAGAAATTTGTTTAAATATTTGCAGTAGACTTTCATACTAATGCTTTACATATTTATAAACTGCACATATTTTTACAACTAATGCGCATATACAAATGCATGCTAAGCAAAAGTAGATAAAGCTAAGGAATTAAAACATGTCAAAGCCACACACACAAATAAGCATGTGAAGTAGTGCATATGCTGCTCAGTTCATTTTAGACATTCCTCAATGTGTACACACTTTAAAACACCACGTGGCAAATGATAAATATATACACCTCTTTTTTATCAAGTTGATTTTTAAAATACTGAATAATTTTTAAATGATTTTAGATAATGAAGAAGGAAGACAAACCCTCAAACCAAGTATCTGCAGTGACTTTCAGGAAGAAATATTGCCCCCTTTTCCTGTAGTTGTTGGCTCCCCTGCCCCTGCCTCCACTCTTATTTCAAAGAGATCTTTGTAATCAAGGGAAATAACCACAAAATAAATTTTGGGAAGATACAAACTGAAAAATGTGTAAGTTGTTGCTTTAGAACAATTAGAAGACTTTACCACTGTTTATTTAAAACGGGGAGAGGGAGACAAGGAGAAGGGGTGCTGTGTCAAGTGAGGTGTGTGTCAAAATCTCCACTAATGCAAACTATACAGGCCACCTGTTCTCCTCACAACCACCTTCTGAGAGCTGCTACAGAACAGCCAGCACATGTAATTCATGCAGATGACCTGTGCAGAGGCAGCATGGACACCAACTACTGCTTCAGACTCCAAGTGATTGACCACAGAAAGCCAGGCCTTCAAAGTTTTCTCAAGGAGTGGCCAGAACTACATCTTGCCTTGTATGACCAAAAATAACATTTTAGACCTAAATATAAAATCACCATGCTGTTATTTAAAATTTCTTCTAAAATACTATATACAGCTATGCTCATTTTTAACCTAAAAACCCACTCTACTGATCACACAATAACTTGGGCTGCACAGATACTGATATGATTTAACTCAGTTGTTCCCAGTCTTGTAGAAGCATAAAATTTACCTGAAAATCTTTTAAAACACTTATTCCCTATCAGTATCTCTTGAAGTGAAACTCTGATACCAAAATATTTTTCAAAGTTTTCCATATGATTCTAATACACATCCAGGATCAAACAAACCCAAACTGGATTAACCTAAGTACTTTCCTGAGTGCTCTGTGTTCATTTTTTATTTTTCTATGCTACTTAGCTGTTGTGAAATCATGGGGCTTTAACACAACTATATGAGTATTAATTCTCTCAGTCTGCACAACAAATTGAACTGGCCTACATGATGTCCAGTAATCCTTTTGGCTTTAAAGTTGCTTGCTTAAATTATCCAAAATTGGCAATTTCAGTCTGTATAATTTGAGATTAATATACTTATTTGATAAAATAAAGACAATAAAATATTATATTCTTTTTAAAAAGACTGTAACCAAGGGCTTGAGCAGTTTCCCAGTGGTTAAAGCACTTGCCTGGCATGCACAGGGACCTGAGTTCAAACCCTAACACCACACACATGATTAAATGTCAGAGAAATGAAGGCCAGATGAAAAAAACAAATAAAAATTCATTCTCTCTTTCTCTATCTCTCTTTCTCTCCCCCCTCATCTCTCCTTAAAAAGAAAAAAAGATTGTAATCATAATTTTCATTTTTAAAAAAGACTAGTTCACTTATTTGGAAATCATACACACAGCAAGATGATAGAATTTAGTTTCTTAAAACTACAGAATCCTTTTTCATTTATCATTGCTATTTTAATAGCAATATTTCAATCATATAGTTTTGTAAAAATAAAATATAAATTTATTTTCATCTTCTCACATTAGCCCTAGAAAAATAAATCTGAAAGAAACTACAACACATTTTAAAGCTAGACACAAATCATGGTCTACTTGGTATTACTGGTCCCATACCAATGGAACAAAAAGTGAGAGCCAGACTGTATAATGAAAATCAAAACATGTATAAATAATGAAATACTAAAGTGAGGTTCCAAGCTTTTATTCTAACAAAATTCTATAGTAAAATGACATAAAGTAAGCCTTCACCTACTTTAATGTTTATGGTATTAATGTCACTATTAACATTAATACAAGGGTACTTGAAATTATTTTCTAAAGAACATTATTTGCATTTTGAGTTATTTCCAAACATGACTCTGACATAAACCAAAACTAGCAATTTAAACTAATATAATTAAAAGATAACAGATCTCCAAAATTAAATAAGTATATTCAGCCCTTATATGATACATCAAATATTTATATAATACACAAAATAATTTATTGCAATAAATTACTAACAGTCCGAATTTTTCTTGATGCAAAATACTATTTATCAATTCTGCCTTTTAATATATCATAGTCCTAACATTTTCTTTATATTTCCAAATCAAAACAAGATTATCTGATAGACAAAAAAATAAAGTTGTCCCAGTTTTTTTCCCCTAATATTTGGGGGAAAAAAACCAGAATTTCAGATAAGATATATAGTAAAAATGTGTTTCCTCTTCTACTTCAACCTTCTTTCAAGTTAACCTTTCAAGGTCCAATACCAGCAGGAATGCAGTAGTAAAGGTTTTATGACACTATACTAAATTTTTATTATTTCATTGAGAATAATAATAATAATAAAAAGGATTGAGATGTTTCCTTTTTCACCATTTTAAGCTTTTGCTTTTGCTTTCATCAGTTCCAGTCTGCCATAAATCAAAAGTATTCTTTTAATCCCAACAGTAGACAAAATAATGCATTTTACACTTAAATATGCTCAAGGAAAAAATTAACATTCTTTATCATTTCCCAACAGAGACAGTTAATACTCTAAGGCCACATTAATAGAATCTTTCTGCCATTGTAGAAAGTTTGATAGCACTCCTATTTCAATGTCTGAATTTTTTCTCCTTTTTTTTGACAAAGACAAATGATTGCCATCAATCAAGATCCAATCGGGTATACAGAGAGTCAGGCAAATGCATCACTCTTTACTGGTTTTCCTGTTATTTGAGCAGGCTTTGCTCCATATTATTTTATAAAATGATCAGAAATTCAGCCATAAGATAGATCATTCACACCCACTGTAAAATTAACTTTCATGAATAATGAGAGTTTTAAACCTCAGATAATGTATATGTTATACCAAGGATATTACTGAGTTCATTTCTGGCTAGAGATTATGTAAATGATACTATATGACCTTTATCATTATAACAGGACATGCAAAACACATATTATTTCATACATCATTTTAAAGCAAGTCAGTCTGTAAAGGGAAAAAAGTAATTTATAATGTTCATAGTCAAGAGTTAAAGTTTTGAATAAAAGAAATGAAGTACTTATGATCATTTTGAATCCTTATTTCTTTAACCTGTTACTTCTGTTGAACATATCACAGGACAATAAAACATATTTTTTCAAAAATCAAATACTTGATTTCACTATTTCTTTGGTGAACTACTGATTAACTTGAATCATGTTTGTTAATTAGTACCAAAATTTTAATGTTTGTGTTAGCAAGTATTAATACATATTTCTAAGTCATTCCACTCAAAATCTAAAGAGTTAAAAAAAAGTCAGCCAATGTAATGCATAAGAAAATGAAGGAAAATATTCCAATACTGTTTCTTTAGAACTATACCATTAATTTTAAAACACTGAAAATGTAAGCATAAACTAAAATGAGCCACTATCATATAATAGCTCTTTGTTGAAAAAGTACAAAAAGAAATGCGAATTTCAAAAGCAGTTCCTTTCTATTATATTCCCTCTCTATATAATGATAGCACAATTGTCCATGAGGTCACCCAAGAAAGAAGTCTAGGATCATCTTTGATCCTTCCCTCTCCTTAACCTTTATACGCATTAGGACACAGGTCCCAAGTCCTAATTAATTTCATGCTTACTACCACAGTTCTATAACATCTCCTGACTAGAGTACTGCTACTATGACACCTTTCTATAGTTTCATTTTATCCACAGTATTTTTCTTCTTCAAATCTATAATCAAAAAGAGCTGCTAGAAGGGCTGGAGCAGTGGCTTGGCAGTTAAGGGCAAGAGCGAGTACACAGGTTCAAACCCCAGCACCCACGTACATAACTAAATGTTAGAGCAATGAAAGCCATGTGAAAAACTCAATAAAAACTGATTCTCTTTCTCTCTCTCTCTCTGTCTCACTGTCCTTCTCTCTTAAAAAAAAAAAGCTGCTAGAATGATCTACTTAAAAAAAATAATCTGTTGATATTGTTAGTTTATGCCAGATACTTCAATAGCATCCCATCCCTTACAGCAGCAAACCTCTAAAGCATGCTGTGTTTACCCAAGGGATACATAAGGTAATTCAAGTAGATGTCAAAAGATACAAGTACAATGTCTATTTACATTTATTTACAGGAGGAAAATGCAAAAACTGAGATTTTACCAAGGTTTAACTCTGGCATCCTTATTCAGGCTACTGTCAGTAATCAAGTCACCTGTGGTATGCAGTTTTAGCAGACTGACACCATACTGTGGTGCATTTATTTATTCAGTCAAATACATTCACAAATTAGAATATCTTAATATGGTATTTATAATATTTAGCAATAAGATGAAAGACACCAAAAATTACCTGATAATGATTAAACAGTAATGATGACATACTATTTTCTTACAAAGACCATCATTCCAAATGTGCTAGACTTGTCTGTGGCAGTATGCTACATAAAAGCTACCGGAGATAAAGATGTCTAACACACACATACACCTGTAACATAATGGTGGCATTTTAACAATGAAGAAAGTACTTTGAAAAGTACACCAGGGTAAATTTTCATCGTGTGATTTCTGTTGCCAAAAACTATCTGAATCACTTACCAAAACTTTAGTTGAAGCAAGCTAGAAATAGAGTTTCATAACCTAGTGTTTTAGTGGATTCTTTACATCTTTGATAAAAAAAATTTAAATATTAATAATAATCATGAAGAGAACAAAGAGTTTTATCCAGTTAAATAATAATGCTTTTTAAAAATTTTCTTCGGCTTTCTTTTTTTCCTAGAAATAGTGGCAACCTTGAACACTTTTATGAAAGTGTTCCCAGTGTTGAAACTATTACGGCTCAGTATCTTAAAACAAACAAATCAAAAAAGTAAATGCAGGGGACAAAACTGTAGTTCATAAGAATTAATAAAGCTTATTATTAGTAAAGTGATCTGTAACTAATAAGTTGCCACTGCTGCTGCACCACCACCTCTAACAATCTTATCAGAATAATTGTGCACAATATGAAACACATGTCTAAGAAAATTCAGCTGAAGGCATCCAATTTGAGAGCAGGGTAGGCACCAAAAGAAAAAATGAACTTGTATAGATATTACTTAATCACATTTCCAAAAATGTGCCAATCAATTCACCTTTCTACCAAAAATGTATGAGAGTGTCTATCTGCCAACTGTCACCCACACCAAGTATTGCTGGTATAATAGGTTTTTCTTGGTGTTTTTTTAGTATTTTTGCCAAACTTATAAGTTAGGAATATGAAACAAAGTATTGAATATGAATCCATTCCCTTGAACTTAGATTTCAAAGCTGATTTCATAATAAAATCAGGAAACACAGAAATGAGAAGCTTACAAAAGAAGATAATCTTGAGGGGTCAGAAGTATATCCACATGGAAATCTCTGGAAGAACTTTAAAAATAGAGACTCGAAGCTTAAAAGAGAGCTAAAGACCAGAGATGATGATCTGAGACATCTGAACAGAAGTGACAGCTGAAGTGCTAGATTAAATTAAGATCATAAAAGAATAAATTTTAAAAACAACAGCTTTTTTTTTCAGAGATGACTCCAAAAAATAAAGTTAAGAAAAGGTTAAAATACGCAGAGTCAAAAGTAGTGCTCATCTTTTTAGTCTCTGTCACACTATCATCTGGAAAAAGCCTTCTTGAGAGTAGGTATTCAATAGACATTTGTTAAATGGTTAGGCATTCCTGTAGTGCTAGCTACTTGGGAGGCTGAAGCAGAAAGATTGCTGAAGCCCAGTAGTTCAGGGTAACCTGGGCAACAGAGAGAGACTCACCTCTTTTAAAAACTGAATTCAGTACTAAGAGAAAGAGCCATCAGAACAGAGAGGATCAGAAGCAAACGAGTTGAGACACAATGGCAATGAGCCATTAGTCTCAAGGTTATCCAGGCTCTCCAGCAGCAACCTTGAGCAATAATGAATTACTTTTCATTCCATTCATTCTCTCTCCCCCTCGCTTCCTGTTTTCCTTCTCTCCTGCTCCCATTTTCTTTCTCTTCCTCTTTTCCTCTTTCTGATGACTCAGGAGTACACTACATACTTGCCTTGTCTGTTAACTAGTATCATCCAGCAACTCACACTCAGTTTTGACATCAGCACCCAGAGATAATTTTCATCTCAGCAATATGTACTTCCTGCATAAGAGCAGTTATAAAGTCAGCTATTCTATAATTGCCTGTACATGTTTTCCCCCACCAAAACTATAAGGTTTATGGTTTTGTAAGCTAGTCATCTTAGTCACTAAATGTTAGTTTAATGCCATTTCTCTTCTTACCCAGTACTCACTCTTGATCTCATCTAAGTTTATGAACACAAATACCCATAAACTGGTGAACCCAAAAATTTATATACCCAGCTAAGGCTGTTTCTGAGCTCTAGACCCATATATCTAAATGCTTACTTGCTATACATTTTAGCAGTTAAGAGAACAGAATTTGGTGTCAGATCATCAAGTTCTGGGTTTGTCAGTCTATTAGTTACATGATCATGGATAAAACATTTACCCTCTCTGTACTTCAGTTGTCTTATAAAATGATAATAAGTATATCTAATTCTTAAGGTCTACGTGCAGATTATGTAACATAGTGTCTATAAAGTGCTTCTTGAGTGTAATCTTCAGTGAGGGCAGTGATTTTCATTCCTATTGTTCTCCGCCCAATCCCCCGATCTATGGACAATGGCTAGCACAATACTCAAAAAATATTTAAATAAATGAATAAATCCACTCCAAATTCGACACAGTCAACACTGACTGAGTGAGTGACCTTCCCTCGCAATCAGTCCCCTTCGAGTCTGGATTTCTCCATTTCTGTGAATGTCACCTCACTTCATCCAGTGCTGAAAGGGTACACAATCTATACTATTCACTGTAGTCACAAAGCTTCCAAAGCATAAAACTGACCATAAACCCTAAACGTTTAATGGTTCCCCATTCCTCTTCAGATAAAAACTAACTCTGTATGGCCTGGTTAGTACCAACATCTCCAAGGTCTATGCTTCCCCTCAAAAACCACATTCCAGCCACATACTACCCTTCTGGTCCTTGTAGTCACCGTGCTTGTTTTGAACCTGTGTACATGCTGCTCCCTCCACCTAGAAACAGTTACTTCCCCACTGAATCACTTTTAATCTTCAGATTTCAATTCAACTGTTACTTCAATGACAACTTTCCTGAACTCCTTAACTAAGTTAAATATACTGATTAAAGGGATTCACAATAAAACTCTGCTCTTTTTCACAACATTTTCACAACAGCAACTTTATGTCTGTTTGTAATACTAAGAGTCATCTCTCCCTCTGGAGTGTGAAATCTATGTGGACTAGCAGAATGTCTACTTTTTGTTTATTATGGCAGCTCTGAGTAATAACACAGAGAAGACTGGTACTTGGCAGATACTAAAGAAATCTTCATTGGTTATTTGATGACAAAGATAAAATCCAAGGAACAAGAGGATTGAAGAAAGCAGCTAAAGGATTAGGAAGAAAATGATACCTTTATGATCAGAATTTTTACAATAAAGGCATTACCATATCACTGTTGGATCTGATACTACCTGATCACATCTTCCTCTATTGGACTATCTTGTCAGATACAGGTTCTTCCTTTTCTTCTTCCTCATTTTGCATTGTTTTGTGTTGGCTTCTCTACCTGTCCTTTAAGTTTCTACTCCGAGGGTCTACCACAATCCCTCTGTTCTTACAAACCACCAAGACCAATGACACGTGTAACTAAAACTACCTCCTAGGACAATAGCACCACATCTATACTCTAGATCTTGCTCACAAAACCGCATTTCCGAATACCTAAGGACATTACCATTTTTATTATTCACAGGTGCCCCAATGTGAAAAACAAAGCTTCCCTTCCTAACTTGTTCTTCTTCTGTACTCCCCTTCATCATTAATTCTCTCCACCTCTCTCACTCTGTTTCTAATACAAAGCTCCTCAATGCTCTCTTTTCTTCTTACCAGTGTTTCTTTCTCAGCTCCACAGTTTCAAAGGTCTGATGTTATGTCTGAACTTGCTGAAATCCTATTTATGTTGAAAATTTTAAACATTTACACAAAAGTTAACAAATGTCACAGGATACTGCCAACACAATACCTATGGACTACAAATATTATAGTATGTATTTTTCCTAAGATAAGGACTTTGTCTTATGTAATAATCCTAAAATAAATGAAAGTGGGGAAACTAAAATGGATAAATTACATCCAATTTGCAACCATGGCTCAAGTTCAACTAATTACCAAAGTAATCTTTATATTAAACAGATCCAGCTCAGAATTCTCGCTGGCATTTGGTTATCATGTCTATTTCCTCTCAATCTGGGAAGAACAGTTACTAAATCCTTTCTGAAATTTCAAATCCATGACATTTTAGAAGATTACAGGTCAACTACTTTCTAGACTGACTCTCAACTTTGGTTTACCTAATATTTCTACATGATTAGACTCAGATTAGGCATTTGGGCAAGAGTATCACAGTGATACTAAGATCTCAATGCATCCTATTAAGCAAGTAGCATGTGATTTCAGTTTGTGTCATTACTGATAATGTACATTTTGAACATCAACAATACTGTACCTACAACAAATTTCTTTACTGTAAATTACTGTTTTCTCTTTGAAATTATGAACAATTTTATTAAGAAATTTAGTTATTGTACAATCAAAAATGCTTCCAATGAAACAATATGATATGTATATATTCTTAAAATTAGATTTGCCCCCTAGAGTCTACCCTAATTTCCCACCCTTACCCTTCCCCCACCCCATCCCTCCTCTATGAACTTTTTTATTTTTTTTTTAAAGACAGAGGGATAGTGTGAGAGAGAGAGAGAGAGAGAGAGAGGGAAACAATGTTTATTGAGTTTTTCACATGGCCTTCATTGCTCTGAGACTTTGATGTGTACGTGGGTGCTAGGGTTTGAACACGTGTACTCGTGCATGCTGGGCAAGTGCCCTAACTGCTGAGCCACCGCTCCAGGCCCCTCTATGAACATTTTTTGAGGAAGTACTTTGGAACTATATATTCTGATCATCAAACTTACAATTTGTTTATTTATGAATACAGTCCCCTATTTTATTCAATGGGTTATAATTTACTACTATCATATTTTGAAAGTTCAAATCACTGATTTGGCCAGGAGGATTCTTGGAACCTGACTTTTCCCTTCTTACCTGTGCCTATCAATCTGGGAGCCCCCTCATGACTTCCTAGCACACCAAGATGCTGCACACTCACATTATAGTTTCCCTGCCACAGCCCTGAAAGCAGCCATTGTGAAACACAGTCTAGTTTCAATGGAGAATCTTACTTCATAAGCAAGACCAGGCATGGGCTGAGGTTATAACTCAGTGGCAGAGTACAAGTTTACTGTCTTTGAGGCCCTGAATTCAATCCAATCCCCAGCACCACACAAATTCAGGATTTTAGGTGCATTTCCTGCTATAGAGATGTCATGGCTCCCAGTCTCTCAGCAGGCAAAGCTAGGGAACAAGTCTTAGAATATGTATCTACACACAAAGTTTTATATCTATATTTATTTCTATGTCTATCTGTATTTATTTCAGTATCATTATGTATTAAAACCAAAATAAAGATTGAACAACAAGGTTCATTCCAGTTGTCTTGCTTTCCTTATTTATGATTCCCTTATTTAACAAAGAGAAATCTGGTTCCCATTTGATCAATCCCTGTGAATGTGACCAGTCTCATCACCACCCCTGCCTCCTTCCACACAGGTGACTTCTTCAGCCCTTGTGGGTTCAATCATCCCATGCAGGGTCTTCTGCATAAATGCTCTCCACACACTCACTCCTCAGGCACTGACAACTCCCGTGAGACCCCAGGCCCTGACGTCATGCACAGCCCTCCCTGTTATATGCACACCCTCTTTGCCCCACAATGGGTCCAACATCCATCCTCTGACACATCCTTCTTACTCTGTCAGATTTTGATGCCCTGCAACCATCCCTCCCACCCTGGCCCATGGTGAGGACTGTCTCCTTAACCTGCTTGGGCCCTAGCATCATAGGATGAGCCACTCCTCTGAAGAAGCGGTCTCCTCCTCTACTTACATACCACCTTGCTTGACCCCACTTTCCTTCTCACTTGGACATCTACCTTTCTCAGCCCACCTAATGTCTTCTGGGATGAACCTAAAAGGAATGGGATAGAAAGAAAGAGGACATGGAAACAGACATCAAACTTTTTGTGGTATGTTTAACTTATCTTTAAAGGGACAGTTTGCTGATTTGGGGTAAATTTATAAAATTTTACAGTCAACATCAAAATCCACTTTTGGAATGCTTTCATCACCCAAAAAGTTCCCTTGTGCCCATCTGAGATCAAAATCACTTTTAAATCCAATCTCAATTACACAATGTTCTCCTTGTCTTTATTCAATCTTGTAGAAATTTCACATAAATGGAGTCATATAGTATACAGTCTTTTTGTGTCTGGCTTCTCTCACATAGAATGATGTCACGTTTTATCCCTGTTGTTATGTGTATCAGATATGTTTTTTTTTGCATTGCTAGTAGTATTTAATTTAGTGGACATATCACATTTTGTTAAAGGATAAATATTTGAGTTGTTTCCAGTTTTTGTCTATTATAAATAGTGTTGCTATGAAAATACGCATATAAGACTTAGTGTGGGCACATGCTTTCATATCTCTTGTGAAGATAACAATGAAATTGCTGCGTTGTGTGTTATACGCACGTTTAAGTTTTTTAAACACCAAAATGTTTTCCAAAATGCTCTGCCTACATACATTCCTACCATCAAAAGATTCCATTTTCTCTACATTCTGTCAACACTTGACAGTGTCAAATCTTCTGTCTTTACCCATTCTAGTGGGTTTGTATTAGCATGCCATTTAATTTTAATTTGCATTTTCCTAATGCAAATTAGGAATGTTGAGCACTCTCTCATAGGTTTATTAGCTACATGTATCTTTGGCGAAAATTTTTCTTTGCCATTTGGGCAATGGGAGGCAGTGCTAGGGTACGAACCTAACTAAGGTTTTGTGCTTTTCTTCATTTTTACTGGGTTGTCTTACACTGACTTATAGGAGTTCTTTATACATACTACATTTAAGTCCTTAATTTAAATACATGCTATGTTTTATCATAGTGTGTACCTTATCTTTTCATTTTCACTTTATTAACCATGTTTTTTGAAGAGCAAAACTAACATCCAATTTATCATTTTCCTTCTGCACACTATACTTCTAATATATGTAAGAAACCTTGGTTTAATCCAAGGCCACAAATATTTTGTCATTTTCTTTGTGAAGTAATAGAACTGGAGCTGTTATATGTAGGCCTACACATTTTGAGTTTGTTTTTGTACATGGAACAAGATAATGTTAAAAGACTTTTTTTCCCCCATATGGATATGCAGTTGTTGTAGCACCATTTGTTAGAAACATTAAGTCCTTGTAACACTATTTAACTGTGTTTTAAAAACTGGGTATGATAGTAAATTTTTTTTTTCAGGGCTGAGGACGGAACTCTGGGCCTTGCGCATGCTAGGCAAACGCTCTGCCACCGAGCTAAATCCCCAACCCCGTATGATAGTAAATTTTATGTGAATTTTACCACAATTAGTTTTTCTTAATACCAAGAATATGTCTTCTACACACTGGACTAGAACACCAATAATGGACTGGAAAGGTTGATGGGATTATAGTCATTTTTTTGTTGTTCTATCTCTAATGCATTTATGTTCTCTGTAGTAAAAATGCATTACTCTTATCATAATGACTTAATACATTTAGGACACACAGGGATGTCTGGCATACAAAATAAATAAAATCAAAATGATCTTCTTTCTTAAAAAGAAGTCCAAGCTTTCCACATGGCATTTTATTGGAACCTTTGTCAAATATCAACTCACCATAAAAATGAAGGTTTATTTCTGGATTTTCTGTTCTGTTTCACTAATCTTCATATCTAGGCTATGCCAATACCATGCTGTCTTAATTATCTTTAAGTTTTGAAATTACAAAGTTTACATCCTCAATTTTGCTGTTCTTCTTAAAATTGTTTTGGTTATTATGGAAGTTTTTTAAAAAGCCAAATGTTCCCTATCTTCTGCTATTCATGGTAATACCTCCAGGTAATCCCTCCTGGAGTAACTTGTTCTAACAAGTGGTTGATCATGGCACCTTCAAAATTAGGTCACAAAAGATTTTTATTTCTACATTGGTAGCTCACTCCCACTTGCTGGCTTGCAAGTAAGTATATCTATCACATGTTAAAGAGGTCCCTATGGCAAAGCACTGAGGCCCCCAGTCCAAAGGCCTTCAAAAGACTGAATTCCAACATCAACTACATAAGTAAACATGAAACTGAATCATTCCCAGTTAGTCCTTCCAATGAGATCTTGACAAGCCTTATCAGTGACAATGGATCAGAGAACATAGCTAAGCCATGCCTGGATTGTTTTTTTGTTTGTTTGTTTGTTTTGTTTTGTTTTAAGAGGGGTAGGTGGGAAGAAAGAGAAAGAGAGACTCAACTTTATTTAGTTTTTCATCTGGCCTATTTCTCCAACACTTAGTTTTGTACGTGGTGCTGGGTTTCAAACCTGGGTCCTGGTGGATGCCAGGCAAGTGCTCCAACCACTGAGCCATCATTCCAGCCGCCATGCCTGGATTTTTGACCCAATGAACTATTAGTAGCATCCTACATTGTATGGTATAACATTCCAACTATTCAGAATGTATGCAATTGCTATCAATTTTTTCTTAATAGTTTTCAGTGTCTTTGAATTACAATTATTATTATTCTATTACAAAAAATGTATTTTTGTTACAATGAACAAAGTTAATTTCTTAATTTCATTCTGGATTGTTCATTGCTAGAATATGGAAACACAATTTGAATTTTGCATAATAAACTTGCATTCTCTGATCTTGTTAAACAGGCATATTAGTCCTAGTGGTTGTTTTGTAGAATTCTTAGAATTTCTACATTCAAAACTAGAGAGCATTCAGATTTTCACCATGGGGTAGGATGTTAAGCAAATTTGTCAGTTCAATTTGATCAATTTGAGGAAGATTCCTTCTATCCCTAATTATTGACAGTTTTTAATCACGAAGTGTAATTTTCTGTGTCAGTTGAGATAATCTGATCATGTGATTTTCCTCCTTCACTAATGTTTTTATATATTAATTGATTTTTTAATGTTAATCTTGTGTTCCTCCAATAAATTCTCCTTGATATAATATATAATCATTTTATTTTTTATTTTAATCTTATTTTTATGAACATTTTTATCTGTTATTGAATTTGGCTTACTTATATTTTATGGAAAAATTTTGCATCTGTATTTATGAGGAGCTTCATTTACTATTTTCAAGAGGTTCAGAGAGAACTTTAAAGATAATACAAGCAAGAAATGGGGAGAATGACATCTAATTTTCAAGCATCTGAAAATTGTGCTCTGCCCTTCACAACAGTAATTCTCAATAGACTCAGTGCTGTTCCTAATTCGCAGTTTATCCCAATGACTGAGAAATTCTACCCTGATGTATCAGCAGAGGTGACCAAAGAAGCAAACATCCTGCAAAAACAGTCTTAGAATAATAATGTTCCCAGGTCCTGAAAGACTTTAAGAATTCTACAGGCTCAAGGAAAATGGCAAATTGTATCTGAGCCTATACCTCAAATACTTCTGCTTTTTTATTTCCCTCAAAAATGAAATCATTTGGTAAATTAAGGTTAAACTACATTTCATTTCATTCAGAACTATACTGAGAAAGATTGCATACACGGTAAACAGGATAAAAATATTGCATTCTTGTTCTAAAGGAGTCTAAATACATTTAGGATCTCTTATGATACGATTCCCCCTTGCCCTCTTATTACCTCTTTCTAGATTTATCTACAGCCACTTCTGACCACACATTATGTACCTAAATCATACTTTCTCTTTGGACATTTTCAAATTTCCAAATCTTTTCAAAACATGAGACTGTATAATTTATCAGATCATTTCCCTGTTCTGACATGACATCCGAACCTTATTCTCATTCACATCTTCAAAGAGATTCAGAAGCACCCATTCAGACGTTCTGCAATAAGTTAATCGTCATCATAGGTATGGATGGGGTGGGGACATAGTTTACGTAGGGCTTAGTACTCTCTGTGCTTTAAGGCTGCCACACAATGACAGGGAAGAAGGAACCTGCCTTTCAATGACAGGGGAGAATACTAGATGTCATGACAGAAATATGTAACTCGTCTTGTTACTCACTTCCCTGTTTAAAATACAATCTCTGCACACCTGTTACATGCTTAAGAATACAATGTTTGGTAGCAAGCCTTCATTTGTCGACTTGTTTTTCTTCTAGGAGAAAGATTAAAACAAATTCTAGGCCTTTGATATTTGAGTTCAAATGAAACTAAACATCACATAACATAAATCAATATGCTTATATGTTCTTCATTATACACACAACAGGAAGAATCAGTTTAGTAGTACTGGAGTTGGTTACAGTCATTATGCTAAAACATTGCAAATATTATAAAGTCAATTTTAGTAAATTCTGAAGAGTTATGAGATCAAAATATAAGACTGCAATATTTATCAGGTCATGCAAATTATTTTAAAAGTACAGAGTTAGATGCAGCATTAGACTACCACTGTAATTTATGAATAAAGATTAATATGAATGTTTATCCAATTACACACAGGATGGCATTGGTTATACAAACATTACTCATTTAAAAAAGTATTTCTTGACACTGAAATAATTTAAGTCATTGAATCAAATTAAATTCACAGCACATTGTTGCCTAATACAAATATTTATTGCTCTAAGTTTCAAACAAAAAATTTAAATTGCTATAGACATTTTAATTAGTAAAATCTCACTTTGGCACAAAGACACAAACAATTCAAAAACCCTAGGAGTACATTCATATGGACATTCTTCCTACAATTCAATGCTGTGGTTTGTTATTTGGTATTACTTTGTTTCATTTCATAATTCTGCATAGTATTTTTTTCATTCAAAAGAATTACAGAATTGGGGAAGAAAAATATAAAGTACAGGACCGTCAAAGAAAAAGGACAATTTTAAAGTCTGTTGTTACTTTTGACTTGATTAAAGAAAATGAATGTACTTTCCTATAAATTAATATTATATTTAAAACTATATATTTCATCTTCTAAAGTAAATATTAAATAAAAATATGACTAATGGATTAGGTAAAACATGGTAGTATTCACAAGACAGATCATAAAAGATCAATTCTCTGTTATTTTCCCATTTTATTCTGCATATATATCAAGAAAAGAATTATTTCAGTTGAATCCAATGAGACGAGATACTAAGATTTTAAAATTAATGCTCTGTAGTCAAATTATTTTAAGTAGAAGCTCATAGTAATAGGAAAAAGCATCACATTGTATTGAAGCAGATGTTTTACACTGCAAAACTATTTTAATTGCAAATTATAACTAAGAAAAGAGAAAATCTCAAAGAAAGGACTATCTGTGGAACAATGTCTAATAAGATAAGATAGCATGTTTTTTTTAATTTTTTTTTTTTAGTAGTGCTGGGGACTGAACCCAGGGTTTTATACATGCTAGCTATGTGAGTACTCTTATCACTGAACCACATCCCTAGCCTAAGATTATGCTTTTTCAGAGAGAATGATAACTCATATCATATATGAATTAGGTAAATATATTTATCCAAAGCACAAATAGAATGGAAAACAAAGTCCTCCAGCACCAGAACTGTTCTTCCTCTAATCCATTCATCAGCAAAATCAGTATTTTAGTAATATTTGGATTTTAATAGTGGTGGTCCAGCTCATATTTTTCCATCATGAACAAGGACAGCTCCAAAAGTAAATACCTTAAACAGTTTGTCAATACATACAAAGACCTGTTTAAAAAAAATTCATGTTCTCTGATTCAGTAATTATTTTGCTGAGATTCAACCCTGAAAAGTTAATCTAAAATAGGAAAATATTTTACAGCCAAAGAAAAGAGCCCTTTTTCAGATTATATTTCACAATGCTTTCCTTTATACTTTACACCAACCTAACCAAAGTTCTATAAAGATGTGACACTGATTCACACTCCTTGTACAACACCCTCAGCCTGATTTGAAAAAAAGTTAACTGGTCACTACTTTCACAGACATCTCTATATACTAGATATTTCTCGACACCTTTTATTGTGTTTTTTTACACTGTGTAATGTTTATTATTAACTGTCATTCTCTTATATTTGCAAATATCCCTGAGAGCAGAGTTCTATGCCTAGCAAAACAGAAAGTTCAGTAAGTATTCATAAGATTCAATTTTCAAATAAGCAATAGATAATATAAGTCATACTTTGAATTCAGAGAATGGGATAGAAGATTCAAGAAAAGAGTTTCTGGGGTTGGAGCCATGGCTCAGTGGTTACAGCACTTCCCCCAGCATACGTGAGAATGCAGGTTCAAATCTCAGCACCATGTACACAATGAAGTGTTGGAGCAACGAAAGCCACATGAAAACTAAATAAAATTGACTCTGTCTTTCTCTATCTCCTGTCCCTCTTTCTTTCTCTCTCTCTTTTTTTTAAAGAAAGAGGGGATAGTGAGAGAGAGAGAGAGAGAAGCAATTTTTCTTTCATTTTTCAAGTAACCTTCATTACTCAGACACTTTGCTGTGTACGTGGGTGCTGGGGTTTGAACTCACGTACTTGCGCATGCCAGGCAAGTGCCATAACTGCCAAGCCACAGCTCCAGACCCTCTTTCTCTCTCTTAAAAATATATTAAAAAATGCTTCTTAGACTTAGTAAGTTTCTTAGCAATAAAAACTCCAAAACATAGAAAAGGGCATGTGACCAGGGAATTAAAATACATATGAATAAGAAGTTTTAACATTACTATTTCAAAACTATGTATACCATAACTTACACACAATTAAATAAGAAGACTGAATTAGGTGTGAAACTTTTAAATCCTCCTCCATGTCTGCTCTATCAACAATCCTCAATTGCACTGAAATTGTTTCTCACAGCAAAAGAAATCAAAAAACAAAAGAAAATTTCTAGCTACTACCTCTCACAGAGGTCACAGTTGTAATTTAATGTTTTATGAATAGCAGGCATTTCAGGTGTGTCTGGAGCATAAGGCAAATGTAGGGGACTGGCAGAAAAGAGACACCAACAGATACTTGAGGAATGCTCATGGAGGCAATGAAGTCAGGTGAGCACCAGGATCTCGGGTAGGAGAAAAACCACAATAGAGTGAGATGAGCCAGGCATGGTGGCACTCCCCTGTAATCCCAGTGGCTTGGAGGCTGAGGCAGGAAGATTACAAGCTCAAAGACAACCTTAGCAACTAAGTGAGGCCCTAAGGAACTTAGTGAAAACCTGTCACAAAATTAAAAATAAAAAGGGCTGGGGATGTGCTCAGTAGCTAAGCTCCTCTGGGTTCAATCCATGCATGGTAGGTAGGCAGGCAAGTAGGTAGGTAGGTCGGAAGGAAGGAAGGAAGGAAGGAAGGAAGAAAAGAAGGAAGGAAGGAAGAAAAAAGTGAGATAAAGCAGAAATGGAGGGACAATATTCAAAAAGAATTACTCTGGCAAACATCATTGGTCACTTCTCCTTCCTAAAGCCAATTATTATTCTGCCACCATCCTACTTCAGGCACTGCTTTTTTTCTTCTTTTTTTAAAGAGAGAGTGACAGTGAGAGAGACAGAGAAAGAGAGAAAAAACTTTATTCAGGTTTTCACATGGCCTTAGTTGCTCCAACACTTAGTTGTGTACGTGGTGCTGGCGTTTAAACCCGGGTCCTCGTGCTTGCCAGGCAAGCGCTGAAACCGCTGAGCCACCGCTCCAGCCCACCAGCACTGCTTTTTTGAGCACTAAAATACTACTTCCGTGTGTCTTCCTGCCTTCTTCCAAAACTTATCCATTTGCAGATACAAGATCACCTTATAGAAACATAGTTCTTAAGTCACTGCTGATTCAACTCAAAATGACTGACGGAATAAGGCCAAAATATCTTTGCCCTAATATTGAAAATCCTTGACAATCAAGCCTCAGCGTATCTTTCTAATCTTATCTGTCTATACCATTCATTCTAGACAAACATGGAACTGCTATGTGTTCTCTGTACATGTTCTTCTATCTCCTATGAGCCTCAATTATATTCCTTCCTCTAAACCAATGCCTTTCCAGCGCATGACCATATATATACCCAGTTCTTTCTCACACTTTGAGTACTAACTTCTGTGTGAGGGCTTCCCTGACTGTTCACGTGTTAGCAATAGACCTACCTCTCCTGAATTTCAAAAACAATAGATCTGTACCTTTTTATGTCACATATATTTTCATATAAATGTCATGTCTCTAATACAAACTTCATTAATAACTACTATTTCCTAGGTATTAATAGTAGGTACTACCATATATTACAATATATTCTCTCAATAAGTCTATGAGTTATCCTAATCTAATGACTGCAAAAAATGGTCAGGAATTAAGAAAACTAGCAGGCACAGTGATGCACACCTCTATTCTTAAACAACTAAGGAAGTTTAAGCAATAGGATCACAAGTTTGAAGCCAGCCTGAACAAGTTAGCAAGACCCTGTCTCTAAATAAATAAATAAAAAGGGCTGGGAATGTACCTCAATGGATAGGTCTTCCTGGGTTCTACGATACAAGAAGGAAGGAAGGAAGGAAGGAAGGAAGGAAGGAAGGAAGGAAGGAAGGAAAGAATTAAATTCAGAAAATTGCATAGATCAGCAAGAACACACTAAGTATGTTTAAATTAATAAATGGTTATCACAAGATGAAGTATCACTCTATATGTTTACAAATATATAGATATGTTTTATTTTAAGTGAATGAAAAGTAGGCTGGGTGAAGTGGTACATGCCCGTAATCCCAGTGACTTGGGAGGCTGAGGCAGGAGGTTTTCAAGTTCAAAGCCAGCCTCAGCAACTTAGCAAGGTCCCAAGCAACTGAATTGAGTCCCTGTCTCAAAATAAGAAAGAAAACAAAAAGGCTGGAAATTTAGTTTACAAAAAGAAGTGGAAGGGGAAGAAGTAGGGGAAGAAGATAGGGAAGGGGAAAAGGAGAAAGAAAAGGAGAGGAGGAAGAGGAGGAGGAGAAATTATTATTATTATTAAAAGTGATCCTCCAAATATCAAAATTATATAAGAAAAAAGCATATATTAGATAGGATGTTGTGTTCAAATATAATATACTAACAGTTTTTTGTGAGCATGTGTTGTTTGCCAGGCACTGTGCAGAGAACTTCCCATATGCTACAGCATTTTATATTCATAACAATCTTTAAGAACAAACATGGTTTTCATTGATCAAGATATAGTGAGATTAAGTCACTAGTCCAAAGTCTAAAAGCCAGGAGACATTTAAATCCAGTCATTTCAAACTTTAAATCCTTTGCTCTAGAATGGTTAGTAAGAAAACCCAACATAACGAAATATGTCATTCACTAATGAACAAAACGTTTTATTTTTCCTAAGATCCCAAGCAGAGTTGGAGGACTGTAAAGCCTATAAAAATATATTAAAAAGTGTTATTTGGAGGGAATATTTGATTTCCAAAAAAGTACATACTAAATTATAAAGCTCCAAATATAGTAAGATATCTCAAACTAGAAATTGAAAAGCACTGGAAATACCTCTTTACTTCAAAATACAGCCAAAGTCAGCAAAAGAATACCAAAAAAAAAAAAAAATGTTAATTATACAAATACACTCCTTGTAGGACTTTTCTGTAAAAGTTTTTGATAATAAACTATCACTATTTGAATTGAAGTTCATGCATACACCATACAAAATAAAATTTACATTAGCAAAATTAAAATTAATTGCCATCACTGTCAGTACTACTTAACATGATGTTTTACTTCATTAGAGTTAAAAGACCAAGAAAAATACTCTACTTCTATTCACAATAAATAAAAGTAACCGATGTCATAATCCTTGCACACGAATCATTGGAACTCTGGGAGAGAGCTAAATAGGAGAAAACATCATGTCAATTATTACTGCGACTAAATGGGATTAACTAATCCTCATGAGATAAAGTTATGAATTAAGTGAAGCTCAGAACACTAAGAAAATTTGTGGGGAGAGAATGCAAATAGCTCCCTAATTATCTACAGCCTATTAACAAGCAATTCTTATTACTGGCAATTAAAATCCTCTTAAATTTTATGGCAAAAGTTCATTGAAATGTTGAAAATTACATGCTAATTATTGTACTGTAAAGCACATGTGCAGTGTGTACTTTTACTATGGGCTCAATAAATAAGAAAGTATCAAATTCTAGGTCGAAAGTGACTATTTTACTAAATGGAAATCACATGTGGTATGAAGCCAGCAGGAGCTCTTGCAACAACTTCACAGAGCTATGGTACTGGTATACCACAAGAACTGAGAGCTGTATAGGGCTGGAGGTATGACAGGATCCCCAACACCATCACAGTGCCTAGTGTATATAAGTACTGAAGTATTTATTACAGAAATTATTTTGGTGGATGAAAATATGTATTTGGCAATTAATTTGCATCACATACTTTCAGGGTCTGGGTTTTAAAGTGCTACCACACAGCTCATTCACCGATTGGTTTTTGTCCCCAACTCCCAAACTAAAGATCTAAACAACCGTAATTATTTTATAAAGAACAGCTCCATGGACCACTAGAACAAGTTTGACTTATTCTTAATTGTATCACAGCACCTAACACAAATCAAGCAGTCCACAAATACTTATGAAATGAATGTGTGAATGCATAGATGAATAAAAGGGATTCTGCTACAGATTGCAATTTCTTGGTGCATCACAGTCTTCAGTAGGCAATATATACAATCTAAACAATAAGCGGACACATATGAATGGTATGAGTCATGAAGCAGCATCCACAGATGGCTCTTTTAACTGAGGACTCCCTACCCCTACTCCAATATCATTTTCATACCTATGTAAATAAGGGGGAAACCCTTAACCTAGCAAATAACCAATCAACATTCGACTTTGCTAATAAGCCCCCCCTTCTCTTCTTATTCAAATCAGGATCCAAGCAAGGTTCATACTATACTTGTTGAGAACTTTAAGTTTCTTCTATAAGCTCCCCTTTTGTTTTTATACTTTTGGCATCTATTTGTTGCAGAAACTGCACTGCTTATACTATAGATTTTTCTACATTATAGGGTTTACTAATTACACACTTGTAGTGTGATTTAACATGTTTCCTTGCCCCTGTATTTCCTATATACTGGTTATTAGATATAGAAAAGTAATGTCCAATAGAAATACAATTAAACTACCTATGTAGTTGTCAAATAGTTACCAATAATAGTAAAAATAATTAAAAACAGAAAGAGGTGAAATTCTTATTTCATTTTACTCAATATATCCAAATATTATTTCAACATGTAGTCAACATAAAAATATTAATGAGAGAATTTATATTCCCTTTCTTCATCCTGTGATTATTTGGATTTCATCCCAAATCCTCTGTCTTTCATACACAGCACACCTCAATTTAGACTAATCACATTTCAGTTGTTCCACAGCCACATACAGACACAACGCTAGAGTACACAGATACAGAACCTTGATCAAACTGAGGATGGACACATAATGTCTGATTTTACTCTTTTTATAATATTCATATTGGCCTGTGAATCTAGATATCATCAGCCTAATAAATCCATTAGAAAATCTGGCAGCACCGTTTTACCTACTGACCCCAGTAGCTACAGATGTCATGCCCAACTTTCATTTTTGCTATTCTAAAACTATTAAACTATTATTCCTTTTCCATTTATTAACTGCAACTCTTCTCTTAAAAAGAACTTTCTCTCATGGATGTGATAACAATGTGCCATAGCTTATACAGGCACAATGGAAGAAACATGTGATGTCTCACTTTAATAATAAATTTCCAGAATTATAAGCCTCTTCACCAGAATCCGGAAAGTTCATATGATGATCATTATGAACTTCTGGGTTTAAACGTAATGTTTCCTGCTTCAATCTATAGCAGTTATTGTTCTTCTCAACTTTTAGCCTCTTTCATCTCCAGCCAGTGCAAGCTCCCTTCACTTTAGCTCCTCGAGTCTTTTCTACTTGACTCCAGGAAACTCTGATTGTTCCTGGGCCTTCTGTTATAACTGATTGCTCCAAGATGACCGTGCCCAGGCCTAGAATCAGTCATACATCCCAAAAGTACTCATTATTTCTATTGGCCTTGACTCTTTTCTTTCAGTACTTGGGACCACAGTCTGGATGTGAGGGTACTCACTGCTACTGGATTGTCATTTCTATGGTATTCCAGTGGACAAAACTGGAAAAGGTACTTTCTAATAAAATGTATGATGTCTATAGATACTTTCAAATCAATTTAGGATACATATGTATAATCAAATTTAGGATATATATGTATATATAATTATATATAAAATATATGTATATATATTAAATTATATATATAATTACATATAAAAAAAATATATATATACTTATAGTTCACCACATATCAGGAACTCATTCAATGAGTATTTGTGAAATAACTGAATGAACGAAATAAAACAATGTCACTTGTGAAAACATTATTTGAATTAAATTCAAAGCAACAGTACCAATATTACCAAAAACAGTTATATATTTCTTTACAGTTCTTTTGGTATTTTTGTTTCTATTATTTTATTTATTAGAATGTGTGGGGGGAAAGGAGATGAGGAGAGGAAAAAGGTCTTCCTACAAATCTTCAAATTACTGTGTTCTAAAGTCACTGGAAACAATTTCTATGTAGTATTATAATATCCGGTTTACATCTTTTGGTTTCCAATTTAGCCACTGATTTTGTTTCTAAAGGGAGAGAGAGAAGAGTTTATTTTTTTCATCTTTTTTTATTTTTGTTTGTTTGTGTGTGTGTTTTCCTCCACTTAGTTGTGTATGTGGTGTTGGAGATCAAATCTGGGTCCCCACATAGGCTAGGCAAACACTCTACCATTGAGTCACCTCTCCAACCCCAAGCCACTGTTTTTTTGTTTTTGTTTTTGAAGAGAGGGAGAGAGGGAGGGGGGAAGGGGGAGAGGGAGGGAGATGGAGAGAGAGAGAGAGAGAGACAGAGAGACAGAGAGACAGAGAGAGACAGAGACAAAGAGAGACAGAGACAGAAGCAATTTTTTATTTAGTTTTTCATGTGGACTTTGTTGCTCCAAGACTTCATTGTGTATGTGGTGCTTGGGTTTGAACCCACATGCCTGGGAATGCCGGGCAAACGCCGCAACCACTGAGCCACCACTCCACCCCCGCAAGACACTGATTTTTAAGATATTTAATTTTATTTTATAATCATGGATTAAAAGTCAAATAAATAAGGTATATTGACAAAAGTTTATTTTTCAACTCCTGTCTTTTTACCTTGTCTTGCTTCCCCTCTAAGGTCGTTTTTATTAGTTTTTGGTTAAACCTTTCATTTTTAAAATATCAAAAAAAATTATATTTTCTATCCTTCCCTATAAAGAGTAACATAGTACACATACCTTTCTTCTACCTTCTTTGATACTGGTGATCACTAAGGCAGTTTATGGACATATTCTTCATTGTGTAGATATACCATAGCTTATTTAATCTGTTTCCTGTAATGGTGGAATTTTTTTTTAAACATGGTCTCGCTATGTTGCCCAGGTCAACCTCAAATTCAAATAATCTTCCTGCCAGAGGTTGTCAAGGAGATGGGAGCACAGGTATGGACCATCAAGCCCAGCTGTTCAAATCAACATTCTGCTGTTCATGGACTTTCTGCTGTTACAAACACTTCTGTGATAATCAGCCTGGTGTAAGCATCTTTCCCACTATTTTTTGGTACTTAATGCTTAAATCAATGCTAGAATTGGAGCTGCTGGGTAAAGAAGTAAATACATATGTAATTTTGGTAGATACAGCTAAATTACTCTTCATACAAGTTTACTTTCACTAGCAACGTATGCCTCTTAACAAGGTCAATCCAGTCAATGGGCATGGACTCAAAAATTCACACGTCAAACCAAAACTTACTTCCAAAAGCAATGCTTACACATTTACTCAAAAGACAGAAACAATGAAGAATGATAATGAAAACTATCATTTAGAATTTTTGGCATAATGATGAGGTTTTCATATGATTTTAATTCTATTTAATAAAAAAAATCCCAGTGACGTGTAACTTCAAAGTTCTCCAAATAGGTTTTTTCGAAAGGTTCTATTCTGGTTTATGGCCAACAATCACTCCTCAAATAACTTATATTCCCTCCCTACCCCATTTGTAAACTGTCTTGTAGGATCTTCACATTGAGAAGAGATTAAGATAGAGAATATGTGAAAAGATTCTGGCATTTTTTGCTTCTGTTTGTCAAATGCCTCACTTTTGTGCTTTCAAAATAATCTGTCATTTACAATCCTCATCACTAATCTTAATTGTAGCTGCCATTGCTGGTAAGAGACACTACTCTTCCAACTTTTACAACTTCTCTAATATCTTTTTGGTATTGGTTTTATCCTCTATCATGCTTCTCAGCCTCAGGTGAAAGGTCTATACTTTCAAATAATGGAATCAACAAAATTATTAATTTTCATTTATTTGCATGAATTGCATTCAATACTCTTCTTAAGGACACTAATTTCTGCTCATCAGCTGATTTTTATATTGTTAGGGAAGGATCATTTTGACTGTCTATTTGTTATGGTTTTTTCTATTTTCATATCTAGAAATTATGTAAGGTCATTCATTATAGTTTACCATTTCTGTTCATATAAAATAAATACTTAACATGAAGGGCTTAAACTGCCTGATCTCTGCCTGTACAACATAATGTAAAACCATCTTCTACGGCTGCTATGTCACTGTTGAGAACAATACTGTCTATACAAATAATTGATAGCATTTACTACGATGAAATTCCTTATGTGATTCAAATCATTCTAAGTGGAATTACAAAAAGTAACATCCATGAAGGCAGGGATTTTTGTCTGATTTGCTAATTGATATTCAGCACTTAGAACAGTGTATGCAAACAGTACAATAATGAATCTTACAAATATTTATTGAATGAAAAAGAAATGAGCATTATAAAAGGTATTGTGAAAGTATCAAGGATAAATTTTCTGCCCTTAAGGAAAAGCTAATCTGATTGGAATATGTTGAACATTTGAAAAGGCAAATAAGTAACGAATGAATGGTGCGGACCATCAGTGTTCTAAGAGTTCACAGAACGCAAATACCATGACCTAGAACAGAAATTTCTATTCACTCTTGGCTTTTAATATAAGATAGGGCTCAGACAAGTATTGAAGACAGAAATACAGGTTGATGTTACAATGTATACAATAATCAGGAAAGCATGGGCAGAATTCCATTAGGCAAACTCCACTTAGGAAGTAGAAAAGTGTTTTATTTTTAAGATCAAGCACATGTTAAACTTAAACTGCACATTAAAAGAAAACACAGCCAGGCATGGTGTCACATGCCTATAATTCCAGCTACTTGAGAGGCTGAAGCAAGAGTACTGTGAGGTCAAAAATACCTGGGCAACATGAGATTCTGTCTCAAAAAAAGGAGAAAAGAAAACGAAAACCTAGCATTTTCTTTATAATTAAAGTTTTCTTTATAATTAACTGAAAACAGCCAGACAGTAGTAGTAGGTTCTAGTGTTATATAGCACAGTGGGTGACTACAGTTCACAATCACCCAATACATATTTTATAAATATAAAAAAGAAGTTTGCTGGCTATTAAAACAAAATAATAATAAAGACATGGAAGCACTAGTTATCCTGATTTGATCATGGTACACATTGTATAAATGTACTGAAATACACTGCACCTCACGAATACAATTACTATGTGCTCATCAAAAAATATTTTTAAATTTTAAGGAAATGGAAATAACTGCCCTGATTTATCATACTTTATATCCCTGTATCAAATTCTCACAAGTATCCCATAAAATATGTACAATTAAAATTACAATTAATGAAAAGTAATCATGCTAAAATGTTTCAATGTCACATGAGCAAAAAATTTCTGTAATAATCTCTATGGATTATAATTTTAGTATTTTAGTATTAATGTGTCTTATCAGTCAGTGTATTGTGTCATATCAGAAGCAGGTCTATATATAAAATTAAAAATTATATATTCTAATTTCTTGAGAAGATTAGCATCTCAAATTGTAGATAAAATAATTAAGTTCCCAATAAACATCTTAAAAATTAAATTATTATTCTTTCATCATTTCTGATATGTGAAAACATTTAACATGGTATTTATATGCAAAACTAAAGAATCCACACAAGAATCCATAGCAGGCTTCCTCTAAAAACTAAGATTATTTTAAAAGGAATGGTATTAACTTTTTTTTTTTGTAGGTAAAACAGAGCAAAACAACATACTTCTGTTTCACTTCCCCCAAATATTAAAAATTTATATTTTCAACTTAATAAATGAAAATAATAAGTACCAGGGGTGTGCTTACTATGTGTCTGGCACCATCCCAAGTGCTTTACATTCATCTGTTACCATATGAGAAGCACAACAAGTAACAGTTTGCTTTTGTAAAAGTTATTCTCTTAATAATTTTAAGGTGCTTAGTTCTTACATCTAATGTTTTATGTGCCATTATTTTGCTTTTACTGCAAAAGAAAGATCTGGCTCCCAAAGATAAAGGAGATTTTTGGTAAATGGTGAAGGTAAAGAAATAAATGACCCACTTGGCTAGTGTGTAATTACACTGCCTGAGATTGTAACAATCTATCACATGAAGGAGGATGACACCACGCTAAGGGGTGAGTCAAAGGAGATAGCCTTTGACTAACTACGGGACCCCTACGATCGATACTCCACAGATATTGTGCTCTCAAAAACAATTGAATTCTAAAAAAGTTTGAAAATAGATTCCCCTCTTCTTCTGATACTGATCAGAGACCTATCTTGACCTTATTCTGGAAGAGCAATACTTTCTTTAAAAAGGTATATGAAACACATAAATCCTTTCTATCTCTGGATTGTTCTTTCAAATGGATATTTAACACATTCCTATTAAAATGACAGTCCTTAAAGCAAAAAACCTGCTGAAATCCTCATTTCTTTATAATGTAAACATGCCTTCACAATTGGGTGTAACCAAGATATCACAATACTTCACACATGAAAGTATTTCTCAGGCTGAAAACTTGAAAAATCAGAAAATTAAAATTTCCAAATGAGGTCCGCACACCCGGAACTTGAACACCATTCAATAGGAAGTCATTTGGCTAAGTAAAAACCAAGCATAAAGAGTCTTTTAAAATAAAAATAAGGAACTTTATATCCAGGAAATATTTTACAAAATGATTTTATAGACTAAACAATAGAATTATCTTAATGTGCTATATCATATTTCTTTTTACATCCCTGAACTGTATCTCAGAATAATTCATGAAGCTATATCAAAAGTTAGAGTTCTTCCCTTTCACTCTCAAATTATATCACTGTATACACTATTTAATATATCTGTAACTAGAAAAATAAATACCTAAACCACACTTGAAAATCTAAAAAAGATAACTAAGTAAAAAAGCAAAACCTAAGTTCCATTACTTTTTTCCTTTTCACTGAGGCTTATATAACAGGAAACTAATGTAGTCCATGAAAAACTGCAACTGTTGTAAAAAATTATAAAATTAGACTTCACAGGAAGCTTACAACTTTGTATTGATATCATAACATCTGCTACGGGCAGAAGATGACAGAGTGAACACATGAAAGAATGCATTCTATAGAAGCAAAATGCTGTTATGCAAAAAATGTCACTCTAGGAAAGGATACAACAAGAAACCACAGGGAATGACCTCTATTCTACGAGGTTGTAGGAATTCATTCCTTCCCAAAGCACGAACATTATAACACCTCCAAAAGCGAGATAAACAGAATATGTCTCTGATCAATTAAATATCTGGGGGTGAAATTCAGGAAATAGGATTTCTTAAAGCTTCCCACATTCAAATATGTACACAAGACTGAAAATCATCACTGTTTGGTGTAGATTTGTTTCCAAAGATGAAGAAAGTTTGAAAGAAAGGCACCAAAAAATATATAGCAAAGAGTGTGAACGAAATGGGAATATGGTCTGATAACAAATATGATTTCTGTATTCCACTCCAAATTTACGAAGGATAAAGAGGGTTGCCCCCGTGTACTTTATAAACTAGCAAATTAATTAGATTAACAGTTCCATTAGAATACAATACAGCTTAAATAGTTGAATTTATTTAATTGTTCATATTTGTACTTCAGTATAACTAATTTAACAAAAGGTAACCTAGCTAAAACAAGTCTCAAAGAGTTAAAGGAAATCGAGATTGGAAAGAATTGGTCATTTTAGAAAAGAAATGGATCTAGGACAAATATTTTGAGTTTCTAGAGAAAATTTTGAATGCACTGCTTCTCTATGAAGGTAAAAGAGTCTAAACAATACCAGGGTCAAATAAGATGGCAAAATATGTCAAAGTAATGACAGAAGGTATGTGAATGAAAATCATCTCCATTACTGCCCACCCAGATTTGGTATGACAGCAAATATGATATGAAAATAATAGAAACATTTCAAATAAAAGTGCCAGAAGCGATATCCATATAATCTCATGTCAATGTTTTTTCTTTTATTCACTGTCAAATATTTAAGATCCAGGAGTATATCTCAGTTAGTGATTCAAGGATTGAGTACAATGAGTCAATTGTACTACAATGAGTAAATTATGGTCTTCCATACCAAAAGTACCTTACAGCATACTGGGGCTGGAGACTATAATTGCTTTGATACAGACATTTACAAAATGCCATGAGAACACAAATGTGCAAGGAAACAATTGAAAGAGTAATGCTTCTAGGTAAAAATCAAAACAAGACAAAGGCTCATAGGCACCAAGACACAGCCATATTTTAGAAGAAGAGTTTTCAAAGGTAAGGAGGAATTCATCAAGCAGATAAGAGTGGAATAGCACTAAAGACACAAGGAAGCTCACAAGACAAGACAAAGGAAAAGATGTGAGATGTGTCTGGAATGGAGTTGCCAGTGTGGCTAAGGCTCAAAGGCAGAGTAGATTGAGGGTTTGGAACTGGGAGAACCAGAATACCACACTTCCCACACACATCAGGTTTTCAATAGCATGAGTTCAATAACAGTACCATTACAGCTGTGGCACTGTTAGGACAGGGTGGAAAAAGAAAACCCAATTGGTAGGCTACTTGCAGACTTCCAGAACCATGAGTTCAGTGACTCTAGGTTGTAAATATAACCAGAGAATATACTACACATACTGATTACTATTCTGATCTTAGAATAGTTTTTTCTCTTTTCAGCAAGTACCCATATATGGTCTGACACATTATCTAAGGCAGAGTATGGGAGATATAATGGTACTACCCAATATAAGCATAGCCTACACTATAGTAGTATATCACTAAATTGCATTTGTGTCAGGACCCTTCTTGAAACCCAGAGCAGCAAAAGCCCCAGTATATTGTTTACCCCACCCAAAGAAAAAGCTTGAAGGACTTAACGAGAGGGTTGGAACATTTTGTTGCTCATGTATTCCTCCACACTAGGACAATACTGGAGGGCTGTACCATGATTACAAACAGGGGGAGCAGATGCAGGATACCCTGTGCTCCTGTTGCACAAATGGATTCCAACAGGTATTTATGATGTTTTATACTCCTTTACCTCACCACCAAACTTATTCTGGCTTTGATCCCCATCTAAACATTGGAGATGAGGGAAGTGGCCAGTTTCCCTCTTCCTTGCCCATGATAACACATTCTTTCAAGTCCTTTTTATCTCAGCACCAGGAACAATAGGGCTTCCTAGGCACTGACCAGTGTTAAACCTCAATACCACTTAAGGCTCCCTTCAGATTCAGTGATTCACTGGGTGAAGCATACAGTCAGACTGAGTTAGCATACAGTCATCATCCTCATGACTCTCATCTTTTAAAGCAAATGATACAAGACAAGATCAACAAAGGGTAAAGGCACATTAAGGCCAAATCTGGAGAAACCAGACCCAAGTGTCCAAGAGTCCTTGCCCTGCAGAGTCTCACAAGATGTGTTTAATTCTTCCTACAATGAGTTGTGCTAACATGTGTGAAATGTTTCTCCAGGGAAGCCCATTGGAGATTCCACTCCCAGGGTTTTTAATTGAAGCTGATAACTCAGGCATCCTCTGTCGAGCACATGCCATAATTATCAACTCCCTGGGGAAAAAAATCTAATTTTTAACAATCAGCTACACTGCTCAGGCATACTCAGTTTAGGCACAGTGAGCCACTTTTATCATCTAAGGAGAGTTTCAGTCAGCATAGGGAACTCTGTGCCATTCAAATTCACAGATGTCAGCCAAGGGTCTACCTTCTAATTATCCCTTTCTAAGAAAGAGAGTCTGCTATGTTAACTCTTCTGCATAGTTTTACAACCACAACACAATCAAGACACAGAACACTTCCATCTTACCATGAGGAAAAAAAGTTCTTTCCCATTGTTATCAACCTCTATAACTAGTCTGAGATCTATGCCAGAATGTCATACAAATGGGATTATGTAGCAAATAACCACTTGAGTCTGGCTTTTTATTGTAATTCAATTCAGATTCATCCACAGATTCTTCCATCCATACATTACCTGTGCCCAAAACTGTTCTTATATATTACTGAGTGATACTGTGTATTGGACACACCACAGATAATCTCATCTGCCGCAAACATACACATACATTTTTTTTTCTGTGAACTACCTAAGAAAAAGACTGTTGGGTTACATGAACTTCATAAGAAACTGCTGTACAGGTTTCCAAAGTGGCAATACCAATGGCATTCCATTCTGCATTCCCACTAGCAATGTATAAAAGTTTCATAATAATATGGTATAGAAGTATTCAATGGCTACCTCATTTGTGTAGCACTAGAAAAGAAAACTAATGAGGCTGGGTGATGATTCACACAACCAAAAGCGAATACCAACTTGTTCTTTTTCCACCTGGGAGTATTCTCTCACCTTTTGAAACCTAGTTTAAATGTCATTGTTCCCCTATAAACCTATATAAAACTGATTACTCTTTAGTGTTATCATATCATTTTATTGACAGGACTACAGTTTGAACAGAATTTGTTATGTGATATTATAGTTATATGTATCCTCTTTCCTGTTTGTGAATTCCTTGGTATCATATGAGGACTTACTCAACTCTGTATTACTGTTATGTCAGACAGTAACATGCACCTTGCAATCAACAATTTTTGTCAAAATAAATAAGGGAAAAGCTAATAATTCTGGCCAACACAGGGTAATTGATTTACTGTACAGATGAAAAAAGCCAAAAACACCAGAAAAAATAAATGCAACCATGGACATCAGACAACAAAACAAGAAGTCTCTGAGATGTAAGAAACAAAGAAAGTGCTCCTACAATTTCCCCAGCTCACAGCTTTGAAAGAATACAGTGAAGAGGAACCTAAGCTGAAGCCAACACAATCTGTGAGGTGAAGAGGGATAATGCAAGTGACTAGGAGCAGTTGGATAAATTTAGTATGACAAAGTACTCAAGGGCAGAAAGCTTCACAGAAAAGTAACACCAGAGATGTGCTGAAGATAGCCCTCAAGTATGTTGCCGTGAAATAATCACTGCATGCATTTGAGGAAACTACTCAAGGCCAGAGAAAGAATTAAAATAAGAGCATTCAATATCTCTCTTTCTCTCTCAAAATAATTAATAGGACAGTGGGGTGTGGTGGCACATACCTGTAATCCAAGCAACTAGGGAGGCTGAGGCCCTAAGCAACGTAGAGAGACCCTGTCTCAAAATGAAAAGGGCCAGGGATGTGGCTCAGTGGTTAAGCACACTAGGTTCAATCCCTGGTACAAAATATATATAATATATAGGATAAGCAGACAGAAACTCATGAAGGTTTTATAATACTTGAAGAACACCATCGACCAACTTGATTGCAACAAAACAACACTGATGAAACACTATGTTATATGACAGCAGAATATACATTTTTTTCAGATGCACTTGGAACATCCACCAAGACAGACTATATTCCTAGTCACAGGCAAATTTCAACTGATCAACAAGAATTCAAATCATGTGTTTTCCAAAACATAGATTTAAATTATAAATCATCAATTCAAAGATATTTAAAATGTCCCCAAATATTTTCAAACTTACACCTTTCTAAATAACCCTGGATCAAACAAGCAAAAAAATGAGAAATTTGAACTGAATGAAAATGAAAATGCAAGCAATCAAAATATGTGGAATGCTACTACAGCTGCACCTCAGGACTAAATTCATAAGACTAAAAGTTTATTTTAAAACAGGAAAAAAGTCTCAAAAATCATTGAACATAAGAAAAGAAACAATTAAATCCAAAATAAACAGAAGTAAAGAAACAGTACTGATCTTAACAAAAATCAATAAAACAAAAAGCTGATTAGACAAAAACAACATAAAACAAGAAGAGATAAGATAAAAATTGTAATAGGAGTGATATCACTAAACAGTTTGCAAATGTTAAAAGCATAATAAGGCAGTACTATGAATAATGTGATCCTTCTAAATTGAATAGTTAAACAGTGATAAACAAATAGCTCTATCTATTTTAAAAAGCTGAATTTGTAACTTGAAAATCCCCATAAAGAAACTACAGAGTCCACGCAGCTTAACCCCTTAGTTCTAATAACATTAAAGGACAAAATATCAATTTTATGTAAATTATTTATCTTTTAATGAGGAAGAAATGTTTCTCATTTTATGAGGCTAACATTATCCTGAAACCAAAACTCAACAAAAGCATTACAAGAAAACTAAAGGTATGCTGCATAAATGTAGACGGAAAAACTCTAACCAAAATTTTAGCAAATCAAGTTTGTAATATATAAAAAGAATAATAAATTCAAGAGGAATTCACCTCTACAGTGCAAGATTCATGGAATCCCTACAAAGCAAAATTCCATACAGGAGATTCTATCCAGTACAAACAAGCAAAACAAAACAAAACAAAAAAAGATGGGGAAAAAAGCTAGGTGAAGAAAAAAATGTTTTACAGACAACACAATTGGCTATGTAGAAAATCAGACTATAGCTACAAAAATTAGGTTAAAATAATTGAGCTGAAGCAAGTTGCAGAGTATATAAGCTGTATTTCTATACACTAGGAATAAAACCATCAGGAACAGAACTAAAAACATGTTCTATTGAAAAAAATCTGAAACAGGAAGAAATTTAGAAGGATATGCAAGATGTGTGGTGACTACTACAATTATTGAAATTAAAAACTTAAATAAAAGTAGACGTATTCCTTCTGCATGGGATGATGGACTCAATATTATCATGATGGTATCAAACTACCCAAATTCATCCGTAGATTAAACAAAGCCCAATTAAGATACCAGAACTTTAATAAAGAAATTGGCAACTTGATTATAAAATTCATTTGGAAATTCCAAAACCTAGAATATCTAAAAAAATAACTGTGAAGAATAATAGAACTGGAAAACTAATGCAACTCAATCTGACTCCTAGATTCACTGTAGCAAAACAGGATCAAAACCAATAAACAGGTCATTGGCTGGGGGCATGGCTCAGTGATAGAGCGTTTGCCCAGCATGTGCTAGGCCCTAAGGTCATCCCTGGTACTACAACAACCACCACCATCACCAGCTGGTATGGACACAAAGACAGCCAGAGTTAACAGAATGGAAGAGAAAGACCAGGAAAAGATTCACATGTGCCTGCCTACATGGATAACAGATTTTAGAGCAAAGGTAATTAATTCAGTACATACAGGACTATTCTTTTAATAAATGGAACTAGAATAACTGGATATTCAAAATATGCTTTTCAACCCATGCTTTGTATCATTATAAAATTAATTTGAAATGGATTTTGAACTAAATGTAAACTATAAAGCTATAAAAGTTCTAGGGAAAAAAAAGAGGTCAAAATCTTTATGAAAGAGCGGGAGCAGCGGCTCAGCAGTTGGAGCACTTGCCTGGTATGCTCAACAACCCTGGTCCAACTTGCCTGGTATGCTCAACAACCCTGGTTCAAACCCCAGCACCACATACACAACTGTCAGAGAAACAAAGATAAGATGGAAAAATAAATAAAACTGATTCTTTGTCTCTCTCTCTCTCATCTCTCCCTCTTTAAAAGTTAAAAAAAAACTTTGATTCTGAATTAAGCAAAAGAATTTTAGACATGATACCAAAAAGCCACGATCCGCAAAATGATAATAAATAAAAAAGAATCACAAACTAGCTTCACCAAGGTTAAAAAAAAAAAATTCTCTTCAAAAGAACCTTTTTTTTTTTTAAAGGAAAAGTTGAACTACAGACTTAAGAGAATTATCTGCAAGGCATATATTGAGAAGATTTGCATCATGAATATAAAAGAATTTTCAAAATTTAATAATAAAAAGACAAAAATTTCAAATTAAAAACAGGTGAAAGATGCGAATAGGTATTTCACCAATGAAGATTTATGAACAATTATGAAAACTGAAGATATATGAACATACGAAAATATATTAAAGATCATTAGTTATTAGCAGTGTAAACTAAAACTACAATGAAATATTGGAATATATCTATTAGACTTCCTAAAATCCAAACTTGATAACAAGTGTTGTTGAGGATGTAGAGGAACTAGAACTCTAATACACCACAGGTAAGAATACGAAATAGCAAAACTACTTTGGAAAACTGTATGGAACTTTATTTAAAAAGAAAAATTTAAATAAACCTTGCACAAGTCAGTTATTCCATTACTATGTATTTACAGAAGGCAAAACAAGGCATGTATACACAAAAAGACTGCCACACAAATATTCATAGGAGTATTATTTATAATACTAAAACACTGGAAACAACCATCAACTCAAATGAATAAACAAATTGTAATATATCTACATAATAGAACACTACTTAGAAATAAAAACAAATGAGCTACCAATACTAGCAACATGTGGATAAATCTCAAAATAATTATGATGAATTTAAAAAGCCAGAAAACAACTAAGTATGAACTAGATAGATTCGTGTATTGAAAAGGCAAGAAAATGTAAGCTAATCAATAATGACAACAGATCAATACTTGCCTTGGGCCTAGAGGGGTGGGAGAGAAAGACCACAAAAGGGCAGAAGAAAACCTTTGGATAGCAGTGATGGTTAAAAGGAGATACATGTGCCCAAACCTACTAAATCGTACACTTTAAATAGGTGCAGTTCATTGCATTTCAATCATACTTCCATAAAAATACAAAAAGTCCTAATCCTGTCCATTGTTTCCATTCTATTTTATGTTAATGTGCCTAACATTTTTTCTCTGACCAGCACTATTCAAAGTGCTTCATAATAACATTTAATATTTAACCCTATGAATTAACATCCCTATTTTACTAATGAAAATAAAAGGGAACTAAAGCCCATAGAGGCTAAGTATTGCTGGAAAATAATTAGGAACCAAGTGCTCTGTCAACGTCACTCATCTAATCAGTAAAGAGTTGCAAGCTCAGGGCTGCTTTATTTAAAAGCCAATGGTCTTAATTATTATTCTATACAATATTGATATATGTTTCTTTTTGTTTTGTAGTACTGGATATTCAGATATTCAACTCAGGGCTTCTCACATACTAGACAAGCATTACATCCCTGTTTTCTTGACATATTATTTTAAAGCAAGGATTAAGGGGCTAGAGGGCTCACCAGGCATTTGAACACGGGTTCAAATCCTAGCACCCACGTACATAACTGTCTGAGCAACGAAAGTCATGTGAAAAACTCAATAAAAACTGATTCTCTCTCTGTCCTTTTTGCTTAAAAAAAAAAAAAAAGGATTAAGAAGACAGAACTGTGTGAGGGTGAATAAGGGCCTGCCAAAATATCTGCATATTAATCCTCAGAAACTGCATATTACTTTATGAGCGACTTTGCAGATGTGATTAAATTTAGCATCTAGGGATGAGGACCTTATCCTGGTTGGGCCATTATAATTATAAGGGTACTGATCAGAGGGAGTGGAAAAAACTACAAGAAGAAAAGGCAGTGTGATGACAGAGGGAAAAGTGACTTACAAACAGGAGCAATCATAACGAGATCTGAAGATGCAAGGCTGAGGGTTTTGAAGACAGGACAGCACTGTGACCAAGAAATGTGAGTAGCCTTTAGCAGCAAGAAAAGTCAAGGAAATGAATTCTTCTCAAGAAACTTGAAATTGACAAGATCTGTGTGCCCCCAAATTTATCTTTAAATCTTGACTTGTAATGAGATGATATTTGGAGGTGGGGCCTGTGGGTAGTAATTAAGTCATGAGTGTAGAGCCCTAGAGCTCCCTTTACACCATATGAGGATAAATTGAGAAGTCTTTGACCTTGAAGAGCGCTTTGCAATAATTTAAACATGCTATCTGGCACCATGATCTCAAACTTCCAGTCTCTAAAACTACTGAGGAATACATGTTTGTTGTTTGAGCCACTCAGTTTATAGTGGCTCAGATATAGAGAAGCCGGCAGAAGGAATGGAGCCCTGCCAACACTTTACAGACTTCTGAACCTCCAAACAATATTATTATTTATGTCAATAAATATCTGTTAGTTCATTATAGCACCAATGAGAAACTAATACAGGCTCTACAGTCAATGTAGTTCTTTCTTCCTAACAATTAGCAGCCCATATGGTTAAACCTAAACCAAAAACTCCTGATAAGGATTTTCTAAAACTAGATACTGGAAGTTTGGGTATGGAAAGAAATAAGAAAGGCAGTACACTAGGCATTTATTTATGTGGTCTCCAGAGTTCTAGACAAGTCTGTTCCAACAGCATGAAGGCTCCCTTTGGAAACTTTTAAAGAAAATGTCAAAGTAAACGATTCTCTAGGCCAATATTTAAATAATCTGAATTCTTTGGTGCATTTAGGAGGACAAGTCCATGTCAAAGCACTCAGAGTAAGCACAGAAATGATTTGGTGTCCCAAATCATACTAAGCACAGGTTGGAATAAAGCAAACTCTCGACAGTATATATAAAGAAATTCACCGTTGTATTTTTGTTATATTTTTGCTTTAATTATCCATGTGGCATAGGTCCCATAAGGCAGACAGACAGTTAACTTAAACTAATTTGAAACCTTAGTCAATTTTCTGGATTCCTTCTATCTACATTTAGCATGTTTTTATTTTTTTTAAAAATTATTTTAAAGAGAGAGGGACAGAGATAGAGAGAGAGAGAGAGAGAGAATCAATTTTATTTAGTTTTTCATGTAGCTTTTGTTGCTCTGACACTTTGTTGTATACATGGTGCTGGAGTTTGAACCCACGTCCTCAAGCATGACAGGCAAGCATGTAACCACTGAGCCACGGCTCCAGCACCTAGTATGTTTTAACTTTGAAACATATGCTCTTTCATTCATTCAACAAATGTTTTCTATTTTTTCCATACTTTATTGGTACATGATAATTGTGCATAATTGTGGAATTCTTTGTTATATATTTGTACATGCACACAATATAAAAATATAATTTGGTCAATATCATTCCCCACTATGTCCCTTTTTCCTCCCCTCCAGTCCTTGCCTGTTCCCATTCCTCTACTCTACTGATGTACCTATGACTTTCATGGAATTCCCCTAACTCCCATTCCCTCCAACACACATCATTTGTTTCTTTTTCCCTCTCCAACATCGACTTACGACCCTTGACTTATTTGTGTTTTTTCACTTAGCATAATGATCTCAAATTTCATCTATTTTCCTGCAAATATCATAATTTCATTTTTCTTTATGGCTGAATAAAACTCTATTGTGTATATATACATTTTCTTTATTCATTCATCCATTGATGCTGCTATAAACACATGTATGCACAGATCAATATAGTATGATGATTCCTTTAGTATTAATACTGAGGGGTGCTATGGCTGGGGGTAAACTGTTTCCATGCCAAGTCTTTTGAGTAACCTCCATACTGATTTTCATAGTGATTGCACTAAGTTACAGTTCCACAAAGAGTACAAATGTCATCCCTTATCTCCACAGCTTTGCCAGTATTCATTATTTTTTTTGTATTTTTGATGGCTCCCATTCTGACTGGACTGAGATGATATTTCACTATAGTTTTTTGATTTGCATTTCCCTGATTGCCAGTGATGTTGAGCATTTTTTCATATATTTGCTGGCTATTTGTATTTCTTATTTTGAGAAGTATCTAGCTCATTTTTCCATTTATGGGGTTAACTGTTTTTCTGGTGTTAAGTTTTTAAATTTATATATTCTAGATATTAATCTTCTGTCAGAAGAGTTGGTAGAAAAGATTTTCTTCCATTCTACAGGTTCTCAGTTCACATTCTTATTGTTTCCTTTACCATGCAGAAGCTTTTTAATTTGATGCAATCCTACTTACTAACTCTTGGCATTACTGCCTGAGCATTAGGCATCTTATTGAGAAAGTACTGCCTACATGCTGAAGTGTTGACCCTACATCTTCTTCTGGGGCTTGCAAGGTATCTGGTCAAATTCACAGAATGCAGTTTTCAGTTGATTTTTGTGCAGGGTGAGAGATAAAGATATAGTTTCATTCTACTACATATGGATAATCAATTTTCCCAGCACATCTTGTTCAAGAGGCTGTCTTTACTCAAACATATGTTTAGGGCACCTTTGTCATGGATCAGATGACCACAGATGGGTGGATTTATCTCTCTCTTTTATTCTGTGCCATTAGTCTATGTGTCTGTTTCTATGCCAATACCATGTACAATAGCTTTGCAGCATAATTTGAAGTGAGCTACTTTGATGCCTGTAGCATTGCTTTTCAACATTTATTACATATCTAAAATATTACAGACAATATTCCCAGCACATATTATTAAATATAAATAAGTAATCCTTTTCCTAATGGCATGTAAAGAGATAAGAAGATGATTTCAAAAGTAATTCCTATATGGTGTCAGAGGGCCACCATAACATGGGGAGTGGAGCATATCGGGACACCTAAGCCAAGCAGAGAAACAGAATATGGAAAAGCTTAGAGGTGGAAAAGAGCATGAAACACAAGAAAGTGTCAGAATGTGTAAGTGAGTAAGTACTGGAAGTAAAGAGTTAAAAAGAGGAACAGAGAGAGAAAGAAGGAAGGACGGCTAATTAAAAGCACTCTGTGAGGAAGATCCTAAGTTAGGTTCATATTCTATTAGCATGCCCAGAGATAGCCTTGTCATCATGGTGATTATCAACCCTGGCTGCATATCTAGAGGGCCCAGTAGAGGCCTCTATTTTACTACAGCCTGACTAAACAGTTCATAAAAAAAAAAAATGTATAAAGTTAGAGTTAGAACCCTGAGTACTAACGGTCTTATGCATAGGCAGTAATACTAACAAAAATATTTAAACTTTTATTTTGAAATTTTAGATTTACAATAAATGTTTAAAATGTTACCGTTTCTATATACCCTTTACTTAGCTTCCCCTAATGTTATCTCCTTATCACATTATAACTATCTACATTTGAAAAAGTAACAGCCAGGCACGGTTGTACAGGCTTGTAATCTCAGTGAATCAGGAGGCTGAGCCAGGAGGATCGCAAGTTCTAAGTCAGCCTCACCAACTTAATAAGTCCCTAAGCAGCTAACCCTGTCTCAAAATTAAAAAACTAAACAAGAGTAGGGATTGTGACTCAATGGTTAAGCATCCCTGAGTTCAATCACCATAATTAAAAAAAAAAAAAAGTTAACAGTGATGCAATACTATTAACAAACTTAGAGTGTGTTTGAATTTTGCCAATTTTTCTATTAACTCCAATTTTTTTTTTTTGTTTATCCACTATCTAATCCAGAATCCTAAACTACATTTGATTGTCACGCATTTGTTAGTCTGCCCAAATCTGGTACTACTCCTTTAAGGAGTAGTAGGAGTCAGGAGTCTTTCCTGACCTTATACATTTGGAGACTACCACCACTTATTTTTGTAGAATTTCCCCTCATTTTGGGTATGTCTGATGTTTTAGATAGCAGATTTGGAATTTGGGCAGGAAGATCATACAAGCACTCTTGCGCTCTTCTCAGGGCATCACATCAGGTGTTTTATGGTATCAATGTCTTTTTACTGGTGATAATAACTTTGATCATTTTAACACAGTGGCCACTCATTTTCTCCACAATGAAGTGTTTCCTTGTAATTAATAATCCTTTTGCAGGGACATACACATGGTGTGTCAAAGATTCATACAGTCCTAAGAAACTAAAGCATACAAAAAGTGGTCACAAAATGACACTCCCTTTCTTGAACTCAGTTCCCCTTCCCTATGCTTACTAGCACACTCTTGCCCACCTGCTCCAGATAATCAATATCATGACAGTTTACCCTTCCCATGTTTCATTTTGAGCAAATGAATAGCTAACAATTACCAAAAACCTTCTATGTGCTGGGCACTGCCCTCTGTGTCTTTTTTCCATAATAACTTCTGCAATTTCCACAACTGCCTCAGCTCTCGGGGTATATATACTCTGAAATATCTTTTTCATCAAGGATCATTTCCTTAATAGGTATTCTGAGTTGTTTTAAACATACCCAAGAGACATTATAGAATAAGGTAACAAAACAAGTACATTATGAAGTACTACATTTTGTTCAGATAATAATAATATTTAATAGCAATTCGCATTTTCTCAGTTGAAAAATTCACAAAAAATCAGTCAGTAAGTACCCATTAAAGAACACAAAATTTCTCATTTATCACATTATTCCCAAAATATCACAAGGACAGTACCACATAAGAAAAATTAAAAACTTGTGGAAAATAAAAAGTACCACTGCACTCCTTCTATTACCTAATCCTAGTGAGTATCTCCATGGAAGGCTTCAGTCCTCAGGAAAAAGAAACACAGACAAGAACAGACAGCAAGAAAGAACTGCCCTGAGCATTCGGACCAAGAGGAGAATGAATCAACACAGGTAAAGCAGGATCGATGAATGCCCAAGAACAGTCACCGGGCAACAGATGACAACTGTAAATTGTTGATTAGCACAGGGAGATGAAGAAAAGTGATTAGGAACACAGTGAGTAAAATGCACTAAACAATGGAGACACTGGAAACAAGAACACCATATAAAATTTCTGAAAAAGCTAAAGAAAGGTATAAAGCAAAGCATTAAAAGCCCCTTTCCAACATCAATGTCTAGGAATGCCCATTTTATTAGTGAAAACAAATTAAGAGAAAAATCTAACCCCTTTGGTTATATTTGGCTAACCTGAAGAGCCTCTTAAAAATACCAATGCTTGGAGAAGAGTGTAGCTCACTGGTAAAGCACTTGTCTATCATTCAACAAGGCCCCGAGTTAGATGCAAAAATAAAAAACGAAAAAAAACACAACAGCAGCAGCAAACCAAAACCAAAATTCAAGTCCTCTTCCAACCAACTAAATCAGAATCCTAAGGGAGGAGTCCAATGACCCCATAATAATACATCTAAGATATAGCTAAAGCTGAGAATCACTGGACTAGAGGAGTGACAGATATATGGGAGGCATTGACAAGAGGATGCTCACAGAAAATGGTGTCTCTATTCTTTTTTATTGTAAACCCAAGAAATATAAAACTAAGAAAATGTACACTTATAATTTCCTAATTTGTTTTTATAAACAATATTAGAAAAGTAATTTTAAATATATCATTAATTCTTCGGTATTCTAAAACTTCACATTTTTAGAACATTTTTGAGACTATATACTTCTTATTAACAAAACACCCCAGAAATTTCCAAATTATAATCCAGATAAGAGACAGAAGCAACAATATTCTAAATATACAATGCTACAGGATTGGTTTAGCATGATACCAGTAGAACCAGAAAGAAGGATGAAATCCAGGCCATACTAAAAATAACAATCAGTTAATTCTAAGCTATTTGAGGACAGTGTACATGCCTGTGTTTTCCAATGTTATATCTTCAGCAATCAGCATAAAATCTGGCATATAATAAGTGCCCAATAATTACTAGTTCCATAATTAAAATGCTCCATTAGGATTTTATTGTATCAGGCTGCCATTGGAACCTATCCTTTTAATAGAACGGAAAGTGATTTTCATATTGTGGAATGTCTTGAGCAACAAGGATTAAGAAATCCATGAGCTCCTGATATCAACTATTTTGGTACCCTTTTTAATGCACCTTATATGGTGGAGTTCTCATTAAAAACAGTATTCATAAAAAATATTTCTGCTGATGTTATGTTTCTTGACTTTTCTCCATAAAAATAAGTTTGAAATAAACAGAGTAAATAAGGGAAAGATAAGTTGAGAGAGTAGGAAAAAGGGAAAATATCAAATTCTCAAAAGAGTAAGAGGGATCCTTAGATGTATGTCAGAAAATAAAAAGTTAAATGTGGATATAACCTTTCATTGTTGACCACAGCTGAAATAGTAAATTATAAGGCTTTGTAAAAACATGGATTCCATCATTTGAAAAATCATGAATGTCTCTATGCCTTCATTTATTCCATTATAAAATGGAAATAATAGTATCTACCATAAAGACTGAGGAGTCAATGAAATAATATTTGCAAGGGTGTCAGACAATCCACAGCAGATTTTAAGGACTCAAAAAAAAAAAAAAACCTAATACCAACGACTAATATTAAGAAATTGCAAGACTGTTATTAAGTATGGGCTCTGAAATCAGAATGCCTGGTGTTATAATTTGGATATGTGGTGTGTGTAAGACAATGCAGAAGGTTCAAATCTGATATGATTAGAATGTGAGGGCTGTAACCTAATTGGTGGATTAATTATTTGAAAGGACTACTGAACTGGGTCTAACTATAGGCTGGCAGGAGATGGCTGGAGGCATCAGGTCACCGGGGGTGTGCCTTTGGAGTTTATATTTTGTCCTTAGCAAGTGGAGCACTCTCTCTGCTTCCTGGTTGTCACCAACTGAGCAGCTTTTCCTTGTCATGCCTTTTTGCCATGATGTTCTGCCTTGCCTCAGGCTCAGAGTTATAGAGTCGTCCAACCAAGGACTAGCCCTCTGAAACCATGAGCCGAAATAAAAATTTTCCATCTCTATGTTGTTCCTGTCAGGTCTTTTGGTCACAGTGACACAATGCTGACTAATACAATGGGTTCAAATATAAACTACATCAATTAGTGGGCCTCTGATTTGGTCAAATGACAAACTTTTAAAGTTCTAGTTTCAAAAAAAAATAAAGTTCTAGTTTCTTCATTCCCAAAACAATGCAAATTAAACTATCTCACTGTTTTAAGATAAAGTGACATAATCTTTATAAAATACTTGGCACAGTGACTAGCTCAAAATCAATTGCTCAGCAAGTGCTTGCTATTATTCTTGTTATCATTTAAAATACAATATTTATATATTATTCATTATAAATACAAAATATCTATAGATGTTAGCATATGAAACTACTTTTGTAATTCTTGAATAAGCTTTTAAACTCTTACAGCAAAAGAGGACCTTATTAACCAATGAATTTATTTTAGTAGCAACACTCCCCATATTTGCAATAGTTCATGTTAACATTTCCCTTATTTCAACTTCAGCTCTATGAAAACAGACTGTTATCTTCTTCTCACTTGTAATCCGTCTGGAATAAATAGGTGTATATGGAAATGAAGATCTTATTATTTTTATAACTTATTCACTGTCATATAATCAGTAAATGAAAGAGCCAGGACAGAAATGCAGTGCTCTCTTCATGTGATCACAATGATCTTTTCCTACCAAGGGACTGAAATTTTTTAAAGTAATTTATATCCCCCAAATTATTTCCTTATTCATGTCTATTAACCATGTGATATCATAATCATTGCCTTCTAATCTACTTGTTTGTAATTATCTTTTCACTTTTCTGTTTTCCCTATTAGAAAATTCTATGAAGGCAAGAAACATATCTATCTTATTCACATTGATTCCTACAGCACCTTACTGTGCATAGTTGGGGGTGCACGGCTGGTATTAAATAAATATGAAAGAAAAATTACTCTAATAGGCAGGAGAAACGAAACATAAACAGTC
>PVKS010000520.1:152500-189302 GCA_004027875.1 Aplodontia rufa
TAGCCTCATTTGGGAAGAAAAAGTAAATTACATTTGGATTTTTAGAAATGCTAAAATTTTAGAATTTACTTCTATTATTTTTGATTGTATAGAATAACAGAGTTGATGCCTTTGAACAACTTTATTACATAAATACTAATTATTTCTAGATAAATAAATTTCATAATCCATTTATTTTTCCAAGCTATTTTATTATGGCAAAGCCACTTCAGAAAAACCAGTTTTCATTCTAATAGCACAAGTAAACCGTGCTACACAAAGATATATCTATCACTGGAAAGAATTCTGATGTCATAACAATGACGCAAATAATAAGTTACCTAAGGGTTTTTTTATTTTAAAATTGTAAAACCCCTTTTAGGCAGAAAAAAATGACTTCAAAAAAATTCAATAATTATACATCCATTTCCCACTATCTGCCAGGCACTATACCTCAAAGTAAAATACTAATTTATTCAGTGTCTGATGTCAAAGGACCACATCAGATCTATAACATTAAAGCACCACAAAATTCTAAAACCTTCAGAACACACACACACACACACACACACACTCCCTCTTTCGCCCAGTATTTGTATGTTGTACAAGGGACCAGAAATCACTGACCCCATAATATCCATCTTTCCATGACCACTCTTGCACCTCAGAGCCACTTGAATAGAAGAAAAAATTTAAAAATAAGCCATGGTTCCTATTTTTACTCTGGTGTTTTTGTCCTCAAATAGTTAACTTGCAACACCTGAAATCAAAAATTTTACAGTGAGAAATGTAATTCATTATATGTAAATATTATTTGTACTGAATAATGAACACAATAAAATGCATCTCAATATTATCGAACACTTTTACTAAAAAACATTGCAAGCTTTCAATTCAAATTTTCTTAAAGTTTACCTTTCAAAAACTCAAAATTATTTATTTTCACAGAAAAATTTCTAAACTGGAACATGACTGTGAGATACGTAAGTTGATTAAAACATAAGTGTAAGCAAATTACACTTATGAAATGCACAACTTACTATTTTCTTCAGCTCCTTTTTTTATTCTTCTAAGTTAAATATCATATCTTAATATTTAGCTGCTCTTAGCAAATGATCACACATTTTCTTCATGCGGAAGTGAGGAATTAAAAATTTTTTCTAGTGGGAGAACATAAAACTTTTTTCATTATTACATGGACGAATCATAGCATGTTTTATTTTGCAACATAAAATATTTCATAAGGAATAAATTTTACAGTTTTTCTAAGTTTCTTGGTCCTAAAAGGTAATTTAATTATTTTGTTCCTAGAAAGCAGAATTAAGAATAGTATGTGCAGTTTGTTTATCTTTTTTTTTTTTTTTTTAAAGAGAGAGGTACAGTGAGAGAGAGAGAAAGCGAGAAACAACTTTATTTAGTTTTTCATGTGGGCTTTGTTGCTCTGAGACTTCTCTGTGTCTCTGTGTACGTGGTGCTAGGGTTTGAACTCCTGTACTTGCGCATGCAAGGCAAACGCTGTAACCACTGAGCAACCGCTCCAGCCCTAGTTTGTTTATCTTAAAAGAAGGTACATATACTGAATAAAATTTAAAAAGGGCATTTACTGAATTTTACCATCAAAGTCCTGTAATTTGCAGCATGATTCAAGAAAACAAAACATTGCTTTGTGTTTTCAAATGTATGTGATAAAAACTCTAAAATGTAAAATAGGAACAGTTCTTTAAATAAAATAATGTATTTATAAAAATCCAATTAGTGTACCTAATAAAATACTTGGTTAACTGCTTCCTTTACAATTCACTTCAAGTGGAATAAACAGATAAAAGCAAATTTTCTTTTACAGGGGTCTGAAATATGTAGAAAGACTCATGACTATACCCATATTGATATTCTCATCTCCTTTGCTTTTAACAGTATATAATAAAATACAAAATTAAGATTACTCTGTTCTTCATCTAGCTTCAATAATATTCAAAGACATTTCTCTAAAGCCACCTAGATAAAACTAGGGGCCAAACCCTAAAGGTCTCCCTTTACCTCACTGCAGAATTTCCCCAGGCTCCATGCTTGTCTGTGAGAATGTTGATAATTTTCTGGATTAGTTGGGTTGCTGTCACATGGTCTCGATATTTAGCTGCTCTTATCAAATGATCACACATCTTCTCCTCTTCTCGTTTGTCTGCAGAATACTGGGCACAAAGTGACTTGAACAGAAACAAAAAGAAAAAAAAAGAAACATGCATTAATACTATAAAAATATGAGGGGGGCCTAAAAATGCATCATGAAATTACGTTTAGCATGAATCAAAGCAAACAAAATTTTAAAGATACCGTTATATCATTCTTTAATCTTCTAAGATTTAGTGATCTCCTTTCTTGATAAAACATCCAATAATTTACTTCTCTGAGGTCAACCATAAGATACACTCAGAAGTTGCTAACGTTTAAGCAGAAATCTGAACAGTAACAAGCAACTGGTCACATAAATACAGGGCCCAGCTTACAAACAGCACGAAGTGGTATTAAAAAAATTGAGATAGTGAATAAGGAGAACAATGGTATGAAATTAGTTTGGAGAGGTAAGAAGGAACAGCATCATTTACACCATGTAATTACATTGAGAGTTTATTAGACTTTATCCTAATGCAAGTGCATACCAGTGGAAGATTTTTAAGCTGTGATTGATGGACTAATTTATATATTAAACTGATCACCAGATCTACTATTTTGAGAATGAATTGTACTGCACAAAACAACTGAAGTGTGGAGACAAGTTATGTGGCCGATGCAGAGTTCCAGAAAAGACAAAATTAGCTTACTATAGCAAACCGAGCTAGTTGTCAACACATTTATAAATGTATTGCTGCATCTTTTAAATTCAAACTATGCAGTATGGACCAGCAACACAGAAATGACCTGTAAGATTAAAAATGCAGAATCTCAGGTCACATCCCAACCTACTAAATCAGTATCTGTATTTTAATAAAATCCCTGGGTGCTTTTTATGTGCATTGTAGCTTGTAAAGTACTATCTGAGATATGAAATTTGCCCCAAAAATCTTAATATTCTTTGGCAATAATCACATACACTGAAATTGCTAGTTTCCAAAATGCTTTTTTCTTTTCTATTTGAATTTAAGTATTTGTGGTGTTGTGTCTGTAATGCTACAGAAGAAGAAAACACAAAGATTGATGTTAATTTCTTCCTTTACAGGGTTTATTGGACTCCTGACTTTAACTTCCAAATATAAGTTCTCTCTTTCACACACACACACACACACACACACACACACACTTTGACAAGTAACCTAAATTGATATTGGAAGAAATATTACTATTTTATGTGTGTGATGCATTATATAGTTCCCCATCTTTCCTATTGTTTAACAGTTTGGAGAGATTGCTGCCACACACAACTATCATCAGGGGCCAGCAACACAACTACCATCAGGGGCCAGCAACAATATTGTCCTGATTGCCCTAAACCAGTCAGGGTAATAGTCACAACAACACTGCCGAGCTGGCTCAGGGAAAGGCACTCCATGCAACTGTTGCATTTAGTGCAAAGTGGAGGGTTTTGCTGGCTAGTTTGCTGCTTCCTTTTAGTATGTAAAAGAGGAAGTATGTAATTCCAGAAGTGTTGAAAGCTCTCTTTGCATCACTATGGAAGTTCGTCTGAAGACACAGCCAAAACCCAAGGACAGCAGACTATGAAAATAATAGAAAAACAGATCAAATCCTAAAGAACGGCCAATTTTCTATGAGGCTTTGTGTTTTAAACCTTTTATAAGGTCCAACAAAATTCTGATTATTGTGTACCTACATGAATTGGGTTTCCTGTTCCTTATACCAAAAGCAACTCAAAAGATATGGTGTATATGTATGTGCAAAAGGAATCAAATATCTCTCAGTCTGTGCAGTGTACCATATTATAGGGATCAAAGGTTGAGTTTAATAATGGAGGAATTTGAGGAGGTAAGTTACTTTTGAGTGGGAATAAAATGAACCTCTAAAAAAATTGAAGGTAAAAAATTTAAAAAGAAAATAAAAGGATTAATTTCAGGGAGAGGAAAAGCAATATAATTTGACCCAAGTACAAAATACAGTTGAAAAAGAAAATATATTCAAGAAATTCTAGAATACAGAATGAGATAGAAAAAAGTCACTAAGAGTTATGATGTGTTCATATGAACAATTTTAAGATTGGGAAGTAAAATCAAAACAAGATTACAATATCATCTTGCTGCTATCTTCTACCAGTCTTGTGCAACTACCATAATTACCTCTTTAGGTCTAAATGTCCTCATCTGCAAAATGAGGGGATTACTTTAGCTCTAAGAATCTGTCAATAACATATGTGGAGTAAACTTTGAAGGAGTCCTTGAAAACAATTAAGTACAAGTCTGAGATAAGAAAACTTATTTTATTTCATCTGAATATTGAACTGGAGAAAGTAAGTCGAATACTGGAAACTAGATTAATTTTATGACTGACTAAATGCAAATATCATATGCTAAATTTAAAATACAGGCATCAGCCAAATAAACCACAGAAGAACACAGTTGGTCAAAAATATGATTTGAACTAATAAAACAAAGAAAATAATTAAGAAATGTTTTAAGGGACAGTATTTAGGTGAAAATAACTAGGGAATTATTCCATTGTCACAAAAATGTTATTTTATATGCAATATTTTTATTTTTTATTTTTTTTAGAAAGAGGGACAGTGAGAGAGACAGAGAAAGAGAGAAACAACTTTATTTAGTTTTTCACATGGCCTTAGTTGCTCCAACACTCAGTTGTGTACGTGGTGCTGGGGTTTGAACCCGGGTCCTCGTGCTTGCCAGGCAAGCACCGAAACCACTGAGCTCCAGCCCCATATGCAATATTTTTAGACACTCATGCAAGAGCCAAGAAGCATTCAATAGGGTTCTTCATATCCAGTTTAACTATATCCTAAAAGGAATAGTACAGAATGGCAGGCAGATGTTTACACATTCAGCATTCCATACTAAATCCATAATCGACCTTTTTCTAACTATATCTAATAGGAGGCAATTCAAATTATTGGTACATTTTGGAAAATCATTGGTTTCAGTACTCCCCTGAAACATCACATACCTTCATATAAAAAAGTGCTAAAATCACCCAGTGAGAATATACTGAACAGTCTATTATTTCTATATTTTACTAATGACAGAATAATGTAACTATATCAAATTATATTTCATAAACATCTGATAAGCTATTAAAGTGTGCTTTAAAAGGCATAATTCTGAAAACAATGGCTCAAGGTAAGCTAAATAGTAAAATGGTTTTAAAGTGTTCTTTAATGGATCCTCCTTTACAATTTGAACAGCAACTTTTCATATCTGACATAAAATCTATAGATATAAATCACATTAAAGTACTATTCTTTCAATATTATCAATCTCTGTCTCTTTGTGGAACATTAGAGTCACATTTGACCTTAAAACATGATAAAAGGAAACCAAACAAGAATGTTTCTTAAAGATATAATGAACTTGTATCTATTCTAAAAAAAATATTTATAATGTAATTTGAAGAAGCTCCTGTTAAACATCGATAATAAATCCTATGTACAACGTATCATTCAATGTCAAATGCAGATGAGGAATATTTGTTTCAGGATCAAATGCATGCTATTTAGTAGTGCGACATATTCATATGTGCACTTGTCTTTGAAGGTTGAGCAGAGGTACCCCAAGAGACACCACCAAAAACTGCTATTTATAAAATAAAGGCATAAAGGGCATATAAAATAAAGGGTCAGATCTAAACCTTTCATTTAACTCTATTTTAGGCAGAATTTCATACTTTGCATTAACTTTTCTGTTTTCCTATTTTGTGCACCATATAAACTAGGTAATGTAACATTATGACTACAAAAATATCTAAATCTAACAACAAAAGAAATAAGCACCTTGGGAACTAACAACTCAGTTGTTTTTCACTATTGCTAAAGAAACCTAAGATTTATTACTGTGGAATGAATAAAGTAAATACAAGATAAATCAACTGTCTTCTTAGAAGAAGTTCAGTCACTTATAGAAAAAGATGGAAGAAATAACTGAAGAAAACAATTTAGAATGATCATTATAATTTTAGTGACTTTACTGGCTCCTTCAACGTAAGTGAAGAACTGGAGACAAGGCTATATTTAACCCCTCCATCCAGATTACAGGGGCTATCTAACTTTGCTATTTGCCCTTTGCATGAAAGTTCAGAGAGGAGTGATCTCAAAATTAAGTAGCTCACTCTCCTTTCCTTCCGTCATCAATCTGCTGGCCCTCTCGGTGATCAAGCCTTAATTATTCTCTTTTATGAAATGCTGGTATTTTTCCAAGGCTTTGATAAAATGTTCAACAGCGACATCATCCATCCCCACCCACTTAATCTATCTCATCAATTTAGGTCAAGCTTCAAATTTTCATACCTGATCCAGTTGTTTTTAAAAGGTAAGTGCAACTTTCTGCCTGTAGAATAACCTCCACTTGTGTAGAATTATCTCTACTTATCCAATAAGCACAAAAAATTTAAAAATGTACGAAACTGAACCTGCCACCTTCATCTCAAACATGTTATTAAAACTTGAGAGGGAAAGTTTCTGTATTTACTGTCATCTGTGAAATCTCAATTATCCTCAATTCACATCCCATTCATTGCATTATAATAAAACCTATTAATCCCTCACCATTGTATCTACACAGATCTGTTAGTTCATAATTCACCTCTAGAAATAATCTAACTGGCCTCTTCTGAAACATATCACAATTTTTTCCTTTTCTAGAAGAAATTATTTTGTTATATAGCACAGATATATTTATATATTCCACTCCTCCACTCCAAAAAGTGCATGACTATCAAAAGTACGTGGGAAAAAAGCTAGGACAAAATTTTATTAGCTAGAGCAAGTGACCTATAATTCCACAAAGTGAAACATTAGCATTTTTTCATACAGGCCTATGCCCCCCCCATTACACATATTCTGAAAATATACACTACTTCTCAAATATCCTTCAGATTTTTTTTTTTTTAAAGAAAGAGAGGGACAGTGAAAGAGAGAAAAAAAAATCAATTAATTTCGTTTTTCATGCGGCTGTCATTGCTCTGACACTTCATTGTGTATATGGCCTGGGATACGAATGTGTGAGAACACACATGCCAGGCAACCACCAAAACTAGTGAGCCATTGTTCCAGCCTTCCTCCAGATATTTTATTTTTTTAAAGAAAGAGGGGATAGTGAGAGAGAGAGAAGCAATTTTTATTTAGTCTTTCATGTGACTTTCATTCCTCAGATGTTCTGTTGTATACGTGGTGCTGGGGTTCAAACTCGTGTACTCCTGCATACCAGGTAACAGCCATAACCGCCAAGCCACTGCTCCAGCCCCTCCTCCAGATATTTTAGAAGAACAAGGAAATAAATTTTTCCTTTTTAAAAAGGTCTGTTGAGAAGGTGATGGCAAGAATTGAAATGACAAACTACTAGAGATTAGGAAGTTGTGCAGAGAAAAAAGATTTAGAATCAGAGGTCTTCTGACTCTTCCTAAATTCAGAGTGAAATACATACACATATTTCAAGTAACTGGAAATTAAGAAATTCCCTTCCAAATAACTTAAAAATCAAAGATGGAATCACAGGGACAATTAGGGGAAAATATCATAAATCCATAAATCAGCTAGAGGAGCATTTAAAGGAAAAATTATGGCTTTAAATACTATATCAGAAATTAAAAGAGTGCTGAAATCAATGATCCAAACTTCTATCTAAAAATCGATGACCTACAATGAATCCCACCATTATGTATAATTATAATGAATCAAAATGGAAAAAATAAAAAATAAAATCAATAACCTAAACATCTGTAAAAGAGAAATAAAGTCCCAAAATGAACAAAAAAGTTAATTATATGTAAAAATTGATTTTAAAACCATCAGTTAGTGCCTCGATAATATTAACAAAATTTACAAATATCTACCCAAGATGTTCAAGAACAAAAAGGAGAGACATATTATCAATATCATAAATGAAAAGAAGGGACACTTCAATACGTATCTTATAACTATTAAAAGATGAAAAAGAAAATTTCCAAATAGACATTAAAGGTGATACAAAAATATTAGAACATTATGCTAACTAATTCAATAATTTAGATGAAACTGAGAAGTCCTTGAAAGACACAAAATACCAAAAACAACTATTAAAAAAAAATGAAATATGTGAATAGGTCTTCATCTACTAAAGAAACTGGATTCAACTTAATCTCTTACTGCAAAGGAACCTCAGGACCAGACGCCTACACTGGTGAATCCTACTACATTTAAAGAAGAAATAATACCAATCATAAACTCTTCCAGATAATATAAGCTAATATATACATTGCAACTCACCTGACCTTCCAGAATAGAAAATTAAAAACCAATATAAAAGACAGGTCCAATGGTGCACACCTGTAATCCTAGCAGCTCACTGCAAGTTTAAAGCCAGCCTCAGCAATTTACCAAGGCCCAGAGCAACTTATGAGACCCTGTCTCAAAATTAAAAATAAAAAGGGCTCAGAATGTGCCTCAGTGGTTGAGCACCCCTGGGTTCAACTCCTACTACCAAAAAAAAAAAGCAAAATCAATGTGATTTATATAATGAACAAATTATAGGACCTTGTTACGATCCTTAACAAAACACTAGCATTTGGCTACAAAACTTAAATTATATATCATGATGAAGTAGAGCTTGATTTAATATTTGAAGATAAGTAAGTATATAATGTATCATCACACTGGAATTTTTGTAATGAAAGCATTTTTGCATCATTCATCAGTCTTTTGTGATTAAAACATTCTTCAAACTGGGACTAGCAGACAACCTCCTCAACCTCTGGAAGCATTCCTATGACACCCATTCAACTAAAAGTTTAAGGAAACAACGCAAGTATGTACTTTCTTATCTCTTCCATTCAATACTGTGAGACATAGAAATAAAGGTTAAAAATACAACATTTCAGGCTGGAGCAGTGGCTCAGTGGTCATGGCACTTGCCTGGCATGAGCAAGGACGCGGGTTCAAACCCCAGCACCACATACACAACAATGTGTTGGAGCAACAAAAACCACGTGAAAAACTAAATACAATTGATTTTCTCTCTCTGTCTTTCACTGTCTCCCTCTCTTAAAAAAAAAAAATACACACACACACACACACACACACATATATATATGTAAAAAACACTTCCAGAAGAAAACAGCAGAAATTGTTAATGTGCTTGCAATAGGCAGTGTTCTTACACTGAATACCATAAAAGGAAGCATAAAAGAAAATCATAAGCATGAAAAATTTATAAATTAGACTTCATCAAAATGTCTAACACTTACTTTTTAAAAGTCCATTTACAAAATGAAATCACAAAAAGGTAAAAAAAACAATTCCTCATACATATTATAACTGACAAAAGGTTTCTATATGGATGTATATAGAACTAGTACAACTGCAAAGACAATTCAATTTAAAATAGTATGCAAAGTATTGGAACAGACATTTCCCAAGAGATACACAAATAGTTAATAAGCATATCAGAAACAGTAGGGAATACAATAAAAATCACAAAAGCTATCACTACCCATTAAAAGGGCTAATACTCAAAAGACTGACTATACCTAGTATTGACGAGGATAAGGAACAACTGGAACTCTAATACCTACCTTGCTGGCTGAATGCATAATAAACAAAGTAATTTTACTCATCAATAAAGGAAACAAACTGGTAACGCATACAACTACATGAATGAATATAAAGCACTGACACTAATCAGAACAATCCAGTCCTTAGAATACCTACTCTATCATTCCACTTAGAAGTGCCTATACAATAGGCAAAACGATACTGAACAACATAATTAAATCAGTAATTGTCTAGGGGTGGTTGTGGGTATATGGAGAGGAACTGACCACAGGGGATCAAAGGGAACTCTATCTAGGATGGTAGAAATCTTCTCTCTTGATTGTGATGGTTACACAGGTACATACTTGGTCACAACTCACCGAACTGTATATTACAAACGGGTACATTTTATTATATGTAAACCATGATCAAATTCTATGACTTTTTAAAAAGTGCAAAAGTAAAGCAGAAACAGAAGTAATTAAAAAACTCATATAAAAAATAAGCTCATATGCCAAAAAGGTAAATACCACCTCCAGATCAATGAGGAAAAGAAAAATAACCAATTAATTAAGAGAGGAAGAAGTACTTTATAAAACTAAAAAGTAGGTACTTTATTATAAGCAACAAAAAAGATGGACAGTTTCAATTGCTTAAAAATATCCAAAATAAAAACACAAGTACCAGAACGCCACAATAAAAACCACCAATCAATTGTTAACAACAATGTGAGGTAATGGAACAGCTATGCATTAATGCTGGCAGTGGCACACACCTTTGTTAAGACAATGTGACAACTTGTATGAAAATGGAAAATGTGAGTTCTCCTGTAATTAACTAACTTCACCCCCCCATACACAGGCATGAGTGTGTACACCAAACAGAATGTAAAATGTTCAAAGCAGCACCAATCATAATAAGTTAAATACCAAAGTCAACCCAAATGCCCCCCAAATGAAAAACCAATGGTCTACTCATAATGGAATATTATTCGGCAACAAAAATGATCTGGGAAATCTTAAGAAAATGTGTGAATTTCACAAACAATGTTTAACTAAAGTGCCAGAATAAAACACATACTTCATGACTCCATTTAAATAAAAGGCAAAAATTGGTAAAGAAATGGCAGTACTAAAAGAAACAGTATTGGAGGAAACAAAGCAAATAGCTCATTCCATAACATTTAGAACAGAGGATCTTACCTCGGCAGAAACGGGTTGTGACAGGAAAGGCAGGGGGCTTCTCACAAACCCTTCCTTCCTCTCAAGAAAAAGAGGTAAATTAATTCTGTAACTCTGTTTCCAGAGTTAGTTTTTCAGGACAATATGTTTTATGACAGAAGGCTATACATTTTCTTTAATTTCCATATTAGTGTAAAATAAAAACAAATTACACTTGAAATTTTCAAAGCTAAAATGCTCAAAAATACTATAAAGGCTATTCTCCTAATTTAGTAATATATGTTAAATTAAAACTTTAAGTGTGCTGCTTTCAGTTTTTTGTTTAAAACTTCTTTTAAAGCACATACTTGCTTTTAAAAACAAATCAGAGTAATTGACATATGAAATACAAAAGTCCTCTCTTCTGTCTCCTACCATTTGGTCAACTGTTTTCCATGAAGTTAGTGACTGTTTAAGTAAGATGCCATTTCTACATAAACAGAATCAAACTGCGTCTTTCGTTTTCAACCTTCTTTATCTTACATGGCTACAAGTAGCACTGCATTTTAGTTAACTAAAAACATTGCTTCTGCTAAACTTTTAAATGTACTACTTCACTTCTCAATTTGTTTTAAAATCACTCCCACTATAAATCCTTGTCTCATGGGAAAGCATTTGAAAGGGAAAACACCTAAGGCACAACAAATGAAGTAGCTTCTCAATATTTCACTTTTGGAGGTCTTTGTACTTGATCCCTTACCTCACATTTAAGTCTGATCTTTAGGGGGCTGGGAAGGGGTGTCTACAGAAACCTCAGATAGACTCCTGAAAAAGACTTAGAAAAATGAAAGCTTAAAAACCTCAATACCAAACAAAAGTGAACCAATGACAATGTGTGACAGCCATCTTTAATTCTGACGTGATTTCTCTGTCATGCAATGCCTCAAAGTATTGATTTCTCTCAGCATGAAAAAGCCTAAACCAATGAAACAGATATACTACCATCCCCCTTCCCAGTCTGCCCATAATAGCATTCAAGGTTAAGACAGGCAGAACACTTATCAAAGTATCTCTTCCATTTCTTCTTGTTTTAATAGACTGGATGCAATATATTGGGTTCTTATCTCTACAAACTTCAATCCTCAATATTTTTAAGTGATTTGAAGATTAATATAGATTCTAATCTTTTACTTTAGGCTCTTGATAATAATAACTAGTTTGAAAATGCTTTGTATAATATTTGAAAAATCAAGTTAGCATTAAGAATGCTATGGGTCATATCTACACATACTTATCACTTTTTATTGTTTCATTACTTCACTCAAGAACTTATAATAATAAAAACCACAAAACTGTTGAGTAAATACCTTCCAAAATGACAACCTGAACCTTTAACAATGCCTGCATATGTCACACATCCAGTATAGTAAATTAAGTGTGTTGGATAAAATTAACATGGAATTTAAATAATGCAAAAGGTAGAACACAAAACATTTTTTAAAAATTAATGTATTGTATTTTTTTTATAAAACATACAAAACTAGGGTCTCTTACTTAAACTTCAGTTTCTTACTTAAATGATTAAATTATTTACTGCTACAAATAGGTAAATTTTACATTTAAATGTCAAATAAAAGCATTCAAGAACAAACATTAAAATGAGCAAAAAAATCATTAATCCAATCTTTAAAAAGGTAATTAATATTTTAATTAAGAGCACAAAATCTAGAGTTAGATAATTTGAATTTAAATCTTGACTTTGACATATTCTTGCTTGAGCAAGTTATTGAAAGTCCTGTGCTTTAGTTTCCTCATTTAAAAAGGAGGTAATGTATTAAGCTTTCCAGGAGTACCAAATAAGAACAGATGGGAACTAATTAAAATGTTACCAACTTATACTAGTTACACCTCACATATATTACAGGTTTAGTCATTACATTGCCAAAATACACAGCAAAAACTCCCTCTATTTCTAGCATCTCAGTGTATTTGAGCAAAATAATTTTAAGCTAAAAATAATCTTGATATGAGATAACTGCTCTGAGAGTTATATATACAGTATGTTTGGCAAGAGAGAGAAAGATGGAAATATTCAAATCAGGAAACATTTCACAGAGGAATTAAAGGCCAAGCAACAGATCACCAACAATAAACAATTCATTTAAGATAGAAAAAATACATATATCGCAAAACAAAGCAGAAAAAAAACAGTGTAAGCGCAAGTAAATAAATTTTTAAAATCAAAGATGGGAATGACAGAATAAGATATGCATTTGCTAGAATCCTCACTTAAATATCCTGACATGCTTATATTTTCCTTGCATATCTTATGCATTAGGAGCCATTTTCTTTACAGAGAAATTACTCCTCAAAGGTTTATATAAATCATTTAATATATAAAGAATTAACTGAATTTGTATTTCTCAGCTGACTTGTTAGACTGCTGAAACTTTCATTTTTATCAAAATGAACTACTAACAGACTATTTCATAGCAATACATCTGAATACCAACTAGCTTGTAGGTAGAGTTTCTCAAACTACTGGTAGTGAAGGACTGTTGTCTTTTTTCTGTTTGTTTGTTTTTTGTTTTTTAAATACACTGTGGACTGATGCTTATTGGAGAATCTGACATTGCTAGATAAGTTATAAAGTTTATTAATATGTAATTTCTGTACTGACTTTGAAGACTACTAACAACTAGTTTGGTCAGCCGACCATACTCTAATAGCACTGGTATAAAAGATAAGAAAATAGAAACTATTTTTATTAAATAAGTACCATCAATTTACTTTGTATGGTAAATTCTTGCTTTAGAATAAAATATTTGGTGTAAAATACTTGATCTTATGTTCAGTACTTAACTTTGTATTAAGAAACCATAAATAAGAGTAGTCAATTCCCTACCTTCACATTATTAAATTCAAAGAAATAAACAAATGTTGCATGAAATACACACCGAAGATTTTCATTTAGCTTAGTTTCTTATCTATCTTTAATTAACTATTAACTTCAAAAGGCAATTTCTATACTAATACATGATCTGTTAGACAGGATAATCAGGAGATATCATAAAAGCTTAAATTCAGGCAAGATATATTTATGAAGAATATATTCAAAACTTCACTTGGAAGAGATTTTCAATGGCATTAAGAGGTTGGATTTTCTATCAAGCAATATATTTTCTATTATTAGAATATATTGAGAAGATGAAATATTTCTCAGTTTAGGTTTGGCTTGATCAACGATGCCAATAGGCATGAGGTCAATTTTACCTGCACTGTATAACCTCTAACGGCAAGCCCAGCAACACAGCTGTTCTTCTGAAGATAGAGAAACGAACAATTTTCAAACAAAGATACATCGTTGACTTTTAAGTGGTCTTCCTTTGCCGTACAAATGATACCTCCTTTAGTTATAAAGATCTCTAAAAATTGTGACTTCCTCTTATAGCTGTGTTTGCATGTGCCCTGTACAGGTATATACACAATCTATTCAAAAGTTCACCTCAGAAGATTGAGAGTAGTAAATGCTATGGGTCCATTTTTAAATCTATTTTCAAAAACTTAACAGTAGAAAGTGTGACAAGGTAAAGCAGATCCTGAAAGAACCTCTTAACAAATATAACCCAGACTACATAAACCCGCCTTTGCAAGTGAACTGAGAAACAGGATTACACAGTTAAGGTCTGGAGAAACCAAGACCTGAATGATCACAGTGGGATTTCCCTAGAGGAATTTGATGGCACTGTACCATAGTTAATCAACCTGAGGCGGAGAAAAGGCTGACTTAGGACTAAGCAAAAACCTTCTCTAAGACTGGAAACAGACGGGTCTATCTACTGAAAAAATAAATAAATAGTAGTCAACAGAGGTCTTCCTGTTGGGAGCTGAAGTAGGCCTGGAGTATGGCAAACAGAAAGAGAAGAGTGGGTGGGAGAGTGTGCATGAATTCTAGCAGATACAACGTCCAGGGCTAAGTTTTATGATCCTTTTCCACATCGGGAGGCTCTTCTATCATTTTTGGATATACAAAAGAAAATAGGAGAGGCCTGCTCCATGCTTTGGGCCACAAGGTAAAGAAAAAAATGGCTACTGCCTAGAAAACCCACTTAAGTAGCAAGGTATCTTCCAGAGCTCTGCCAGGACTCCATTCAACAGTGTTTGACCAGAAGTCCTGTCGCAGAGGTTAGAGTCCCAGAGTGGCTGTGAACCACGTAAGCAATGCTTTTATGTTCCTAGAGATAATCTACAATATTAAAAAATAGTTCAATCACTAAACACTTAATATGAATTCACAGTAAAGAGAACATTAAACATATTAATTATTCTTCATGAGAGCTATAGGCAAGCATCATTATTATCTGGATTTAAAAATGAGGCAATAGAGTCTTAGCTCACAGTAGTTTAGTAAAAGACAAAGTTCAATTTAAGGCACAGTGGAAAGTCCAAGCTTCACTACATAGCATAAACTACACCGGGGTAGTAGGAGGTCCCAGACACTGGGTGTTCAAACTGTAGTGAGATCTGAACATTTAAAATGACTAGAACACTCATCTAGTTAGTTATGCTAGTATTTATGTCTTTTACATTTATGTGTCAATAACATTGGAATCTAAGGTGAAGAAAACAAAAGCCAAAAAGTTACAATTTAAAAAACGTGTGTATATAAACAAATCAGCGATCACTATTTCACTGTTTCTCTTTATGTAAATAAAGAGCTTAAGTAAGATACACAAAACCAGGAGCTCAGAAGATACTAAAGTTGAGGAAAGATTACTATACTAATACTTTGCTCTTGGGCTATGCTGACTCAAAATCTACTAAGTAACACTTCTTCCCTAAATGACTAGTGTTCAATGCAAAATATACACTGAGAAAGGAATACTGGAAGACAAAGGGGTGTATTAACCATCAGAGGGAACCATCAGTCCTAGTTTCAAAAAAGTTATCCTTGACTTTGACTAAAGCTCTCTCACCATTTTTAGAATGAGGTACGCAGCTAAAGACAAAAAAAAGTACGAAGGAAAGACAAGGAAGGAAAGAGAAAACAAAAAGTGGGAGAAGAATGAAGAAGAAAAGAAATCTGGGAAAACATAAATGGGACGGAGGTTCATTAAAAAACACTTTGCACCGTTTCCTAACTACAAGTTTACTTTAAAAGTTAGTAAAAACAGAAGATAGTATTTTAAGATTTCATTTGCATTGCATTTTAATCACTAACTAAAATATAAAATGGTATATTCATTGTAGTAACAGGAAAATTAAATAGCAAACTGCACAAAGGAGAAAAAAGGTTTGACATTTAACGAATCTTTCCATAGCTCAGTCTTATTTTACACTCTACCAATGTCACATAAACATAGGAACAAGCAGAAAGTGGTAAGGCAAAAGAACATACAATCAATTCTAGTTTAAATAATCTACAAAAGGGCTGGAGCAGTGGCTCAGCGGTTACAGCGCTTGCCCTGCATGCGCAAGTACACAGGTTCAAACCCCAGCACCCACGTACACAACTAAGTGTCTGAGCAACAAAGGCCATGTGAAAAAACTCAATAAAAATTGATTCTCTCTGTCTCTCTCTTCCACTCACTGTCTCTCTTTCATAAATAAATAATTTACAAAGTGAATGAAAAGAAATTATCATGGTAATTACATAAATGAGACAACAACAACCAAAACTGCTATTTAACTATGTTTCTGAATAGACTAAATATAATACAAGCTTCAGACTTGGGCTAGACTATTGATCTTTAAGGACTCCTGCACTACAAAGAAACAAGTGAAGCAGCCTATCCAGTACTACGCATCGGCAGACCAGGAGTGAACAGCAGCTCTCATAAGCCCAAATGTGTGTTTTCTACCACACACTACTACTGCAGCAACAATTTTATGACTCATGTATAATTATTTTAAATTAACACTCTTTCAGCTCATAAAATAAAAGCCACAAAATAAACAACTCATCAACAAACAAAAGGCAAAATGTAGGATATTTTGAGATTTTTCTTACCATACCAAAAAGCAATGCTTAATCCTTGGAAAAATCTAAGAATTATATAAAGTCTCTGTTTCAACCATCAAACTCTAAATTCAGCAAACGATTTTCATAGAGATTTCAATTCTGTCATTATAGATCATTAAAATTTCATTAAGAAAAACAATCTAGTAAGAAAGCATAATCATATCTGCCTTTATTATTTTCTGCCTCTACAAGGATATAAATAGAAGAAAATGTTGAGCAAAATATATTTTTACTATTAAAGAATTAGGATCTAATATGAAAAAAACTGAACCTTCAAATTTATGTTTGAATATAGAAGTCTTTATTGATACAAAATTATACTGTCTATCACTGATAGTAGCATTCACTCCCTCATTCTATTTGGAGGGCTTCCTATGACCCTAACCTACACTAGGTGTTCAAATTAAAATAATGAACAGATTCTGTTATACAGAAGTCTAATACTACATAGACACCAGTAATTTCAAAACATTTTAATGATTGCAAGTAACTCTCACAAGGTGTCCAAGAAAAATAATAGAGAATTTGAAAATTCAATATCTGTAACAAATGAAAAGTGAGTGTAAAAAGGTCTGTCTCTAACTACATCCCCTAGCTGCCTGCAATAGGAGAAGTGACGCGTGCAAACCACACAGATCCTTACATTACAGTCTCAAGCAAGAATCCATGAACCTGACAAAAATTACACGTGAAATGTTATGGTTACACTTGCGTGAATTTCGCAAGGTCAGATCTGCAAGAGTCCATAGTCCACAACACATGTAATAACCATTGACTCAAAATAACAAGGTACAGAAAACACTTTACAGTACATGAGCCCATTTTTATTGATACATATATGAAATACATAAATATGCACACATATACATATATATGTATACATACATATACACACACACAGTGCATTACAGAGTCTGAAATGTTAAGTGCCAAAATATTATCTTGTGATGGGGAAGGATGTTGGAGAATTTCTCTTTTTATATTAAACTATATTTTATTTTGATGTTTTTTCTTCTTCCCCTCCCTGCTAAGTGAAAATCTTTCTTAAGTCAGGTTAAGCTTCCAGGAGCTATTTGAATTTCATTTTTTTGAATTTTTTGTTTTTATTTACCTAATAATCTAAAAAATAGATTTGGAACAATGTGGATTATAGATATATATCAATATTTCATATGCTTATAGTTCTTAGCAACTATGACCAAATAAATTCCAAATTAAGTCCAAGCAATTACACACAAAAAAGTGAATTTCTATTTGGGGGACAGTTTAAGCTGAAAGAGTTTAACTTCTAATAAACTGACAAGCATTAGATTACTAGACTATTAATTTAAAAGTCATACACCAAACAATGAGAATTAGTATATTAAGTTGATTTATTTTACAAATGATAATGACAAAACAAAACTTAATAACTGAAAGTTATGTTCACAGAAGATTCAATACCAACTTAATAATAAAATATTAACTCATCAAATCATATAGTTTCATATGGATTCTATGACAATTATATAGAATTCCACATGATTACACAATTAATAAATTATAATGCATATAAATATAATTATAAAACCTAAACACTTATAAATTATATAGAATCTATGAGTCTACATTATAAAAATGGCTTCCTGTGGCAGAGTAATACAATATTGCAATATTGTTGGCTGCATTAAAAAAGAACAAGATAAACTCACATGAAGTGATTTATTTCTTCAAATCTTCTTCCTTCAGTAATACTAAACTTTAAACCTTTAAACTTTTAACAGGATCTGCAGCCAAATAGAATAAAGAGTTGGTTTCCAAACCACACACTACTTTGCCTCTTAATAAAACCAATAATAGGCTTAGAAAAGAAAATGATGAATTTAAGCTTTAGGCAAAGTGAATATGAGGGAGTTTGAAAACACCTAGGTAGATATAGACATAAGTTTTGGAAATGTGAAACTAAACACAAAGTGTACTCCATACTCATTACATCAAAAAATAATCCCACAAAATCTTTTAAAAGGAGATACTCCAATGCTACCTATCTTCCTCTTGAGAATAAAAAGAATACTAATTTTATAATTCTTTCCATGAGGCAAGAATAACAACTGGTAAATGTCTAAGTTTGCATAGAAAGTTAAAAATATTTACAACCTAATTTAATTTATGATTGAAATGCAAAAATCAGGGCTGGAGTGGTGGCTCCATGTTATTGCATTTGCCTGGCATGCACAGGGACAAGGGTTTGAACCCCAGCACCACATACATAACCAAGTGTCAGAGCAACCGAAGCCACATGAAAAACTAAATAAAGTTGAGTCTCTCTCTCTCTCTCTGTCCCTCTCTTAAGGAAAAAAAAAAAAAAAGAAATGCAATAATCATACAAAAGCATTAGCAGAAAGAATCTTGCAAAGTAGTAAATTATGATTAAAAATTCCTAGCATAATACTGATATATCTAATATAGAAAAAAACTATCCCATCATCTTTACTGCTGTGTTCAAGGATGACAAAATTAGGTAACATTTTCATGGGGAAAATAAAACAAAAACTGAGAACTCCATAAAACAGAACATTAAAAAAACCAATAAACTATTATCTACCTCAACTCAAAGGTTACATAATACTTAGAGGGACACACTGCTGCACATCCACTGATACACCTCCACTAAAATCAGAAACAAGAAAAAGATGTCCACTATTTTTAAAAATATTTTACTGGTGATAAAAAAATTAAATTAGGCAAGAAAAAGTTATTAGAAGGAGAAAACTTGGAAAGGAAGAGTAAACCTATCAATAACTGCAGGTGATATGACTGTGTACCTGAAAAACCCAAGAGAAGGAAATGAAAACTCCCTTGTGAACTAAACAAGCAGATCTAACATTAGAAAAACAAGAGCAGCCATTACCATTCTGAAAAAAGTTCAAAAGGGCAATGCGGTAGAATAGTAACATGGCCCAACTAGCATTAAAACACATCATAAACCCCAACAATAGAAATATTTTTATATCAGTACATGAAATTATAGAAGGACTAATGAATAAAAAAGATAACATTTAGAAACAGATGGCAAAACAAACAGGTATATAGTATATGATAACAGTATCATCTTAAATCAGAGGAAAAGCTTGGTACTATATAGTAGATAATGTAGGAAAACTGGGCAAACATAGCTAGATTCATAACAGAACATTTACTAAAATAATTCCAAATAAACCAAATATTTAAACATAAAATAATAAAATTAAAGGCATACTAGAAGAAACAGAGAGGAGTTCTTTTCTATGTTTATAGAAGACATTTCTAACTACCAACCAAACATTTAGACATCATAAAAGAAAATACTCACATACCATTAAAGAATATGTTCTCAGAATGAGAATACAAAACACTCAAAGATAATCAACCTCACTCATAAAAACATAAGTTAAACTAACTTGAAAAATAAAAAACCAAGACTACACACTACCATGTACAACCTATGAAAATTACAAAGTCCAAAAGTTCAATAAAATCCTATAAGGAATCAGACCTTTCAGGCTGTGATGTAATAAATGTAAATGTAATAAAAATAGGTCTAAAAATAATATTAAAGTTATAAAAGCAAAATACAGAACACTATTTATACTATGTTGGCATTCATATAAAGACAGGGGATAGGAATATATATTTTGGTGTGTGTGAACACAGAAACCCTGAGAAGAGTATGAAGAAATTAACAATAGTTCTCTGAACGGGGAGGCATCCTGGAAGAGATTAGAAGGGCATTTTTCACTGGTAAGGATTCTTATGATTCTTTTTTTTAATAAAGCATCTAGAGAAGAAATTAAATATATAAGTTGAAATTTTATTAAAAATACTTAATGTATTCTACATAAAGGTTTTAGAGCGTGCTAACAATATATGAGATTTGTAAACACAGGACACAACAGTTAAAAATACTGAGGGAGCATTTGTGTGAAAGACCTATACTTTTGATAAAAGAAATAAGAAATGGAATAAGACATAAAAAAGGAGAACCAAGGACTAATAAAAAGCTAATCAACAAAATGCCAGGAAAAAAAATAAAGCAAATAAAATATGAAAATGGATGGGCTTGTCATCAACGTCAGATACAAGAGATCAAGGAAAATGGAGGGGAAAATCACTAGATAGTATAATTAGTAGATACTAATGATCTTGAAAAAAAGAATTTTAACTAACTTTCCCTAGGATTGATAATAAAAGGAAGAGAAGCCAAACTGAAAGAAACTAAAAAGTAGAAGTGAGTGAGAAAATTTTTAAAAATTATTCTAATGTAAAGTCTGACAGAATGAAACATCAAGAGTGAAAATGAAAGTCTGAGAATTCTAGAAGCATTTAAACAAGAGCATTAAGAGCTGGCATATGATAATTAGACTAAGATAAAAGGATCAACACTGAGAAGTTACAATATATTTCCAGAAAGGTGATTTGAGATAAAAGAAAATATTTTTTCAGCACATAAAAATAATAACCTCATTGAAAATAATACATATTTTGTAAAGAAAACCAGAGAGTAGTCAACAATCATAAACAAAATCAATGACGTCAAGAAGAAAAATAGGAACTTTCAATCAAACGTAGTCTTGTAACAGTAAGCTGCCGATTTTATGCTTAATGAAGATCTGGAAATGAAAGCTCATGGCATTCTGGAAACAGGTATCAAGGCAAATCTCACCAGTAACAGGCACGTCATCTAAGGATCTTTTCACATTAAGAATCCTATTAGAAAGAAAACACTAAAAGGTAATTGAATTTCCCTCAGTTATCTTCATCTCTGTCAGCTCCTGCTACAATAACTTACTCTACAAAGCAAAGATAACTCAATTCTGTCCAGCAAGCATATGTTATGAATCTCCAAAGCAAACTTGTCTAAATCATTCTGGTCTTCTATCAAGGTTGGCTGTGGATATGAACTCTGACAGAAAGCAAACAAATTTATTTTTATCTTTTCAATAATTCACTTCTTCATGCTTTGATGGAAGAAATCATGAGATAAATATATGTCTGCAGCTATTCTCCTGCTATAAAGGCAACTGAAATGGTTTCCATGCCCCAAATAAAAAGACTTAATGAATGAATCATTCTTCTTAAGCACAAAGAAAATGGTATCAATAAATTGGTAAATTACTTGAAATTTCAATTTGTTTATGTTGTTATCTCTAATAGTTTGAGTTCAAATAAAAAATACTATTAATCAAATATTTCTTATTATCTCACAAAATTTCAACTACTTCATCTTTAGCTTTACAATAAAATGTTTTAGAAAATAAAATACTATTCTTCAAAAGCACTAAAAAATGAGTTCTTATAAGAAAATGCATTTTCCCATCTGTATTCCAAATCAGTTGGCAATTTAAAACCACAAAATGCAAAACATAAAAATAGAAAGCAGAAATATCTGAAATTTTGTGACTTTGAGTTTCTTAAGTTGAAATATTATACATCAGACCAAGGTTATTCAGAACATAAACTAATGCAAATTCAAGTAATTAATATAATAATTTTCCTTTAATATAGATAAAATTTCTCTGATGAAAATTCTGAATTGGCTATTTATGACCCTTAAATTCTATGCTACTACTATAACTAATCACTAACACAATTTATAACGTGTTTTCACCCACGTTATGCAATTTTATGCCACAATAAAACTGAAGTTTCATTATATCCATCTTATATAAAGGAAATTAGTCAATTTTATCCAGTATTCTACAACAAAATTGTAAAGCATAAAAATTTAACATGTTCTGACTCTATGCTCCTTCTATAAAATTGTAATGGGCAGTCTCAAAATTAGGAGCCCTTAAATATCAGAGGGTGCCTCAAAGAATGTAGCCTCTAATTTGAACTATGAAATAAGGTGTACTAACCTGTATTTCATGGTGTAACTGCTCATGTAAACACTGTGAAATGATCAAATCAGGGTATTCTGTACATCTATCATCTCAAACATTTATCATTTCTTTGTGGTGAGAACATTAAAATTTTTCTCATCTAGGACTGGAGAGGTAGCTGAGTGGTTGACTTGCCTGACATGCACAAGGACCCAGGTTTGAACCCCAGCGTCACATATACAACTAAGTTTCAGAGAAACAAAAGTCAGATGAAAAACTAAGTAAAGCTGATTTTCTCTTTCTCTCTCAATCTCTCCTTCTCTCTCTTTAATAAAGAAAATTCTTGATGCTAGAGTGGTGGCTCAGTGGTTACAGTGCTTGCCTGGTCAGTGCAAGTAAGTGAGTTCAAACCCCAGCACCAAGTACACAGCGAAGTCTTGGAGCACCAAAAGCCACATGAAAAACTAAAAATAAAATTGATTCTCTCTCTCTCTCTCCATCTCTCTCTTTCTCTCTCTCTCTCTCTCTCTCACTGTCCCTCTCTTTAAAAAAAAAAAGAAAATTCTCTCATCAATTTGGAAAACAATTAATTAACTGTAGTCATCCCACTGTGCCAGAATTTATTCCTGCTATCTCACCATAACTTTGTACCAACATCTTCCCTTCCCTTCCCCTGCCTCTGTCACCAAGTTTATTTATTTTTTACTTATTTGAGTTCATCTTTTGTAGATTCCACATTTAAGTGAGATCATATGGTATTTTTCTCTCTGTGCCTGAACAATTTCACTTAACATAATGTTCTCCAGGCTCATCCACACTGGTCATAAATAAAAGGATTTCCTTCTTTTCATTGCTGAGTAACATTCCATCATGTACACATACTATACTTTATTTATCCATTCACCCATTTATAGACACTTAAATGGATCCTACATCTTGACTATTGTGAACAATGGTGGAAGGAACATAAAAATGCAGACACTCTCTTATCCAATTTCTTTGAATAAATACCCAGTAGTGGGACTGCTGGTTCATATGATAATTCTATTTTTAGCTGGCTATTTGTATCTCTTCTTTGGAGAAATACCTATTCAAGTCATTTGCCTACTTTGTGTAGGGTTATGTTTTCTTGTTATTGAGGAGACTAAGCTTCATATATTCTAGATATTAGTTCCTTAGCCAGTTACGATTTGCAAATATTTTCTCTCATTCTCTAAGTTGTCTCTTAATTCTGCTGACTATTTTCACTGCTGTAAAGAAGTTCTTTAGTTTCAGGTAATCCCAACTAATTTTGCTTTTTCTTTTTGCCTGTGACCTGGGATCTTATCCAAACAGTCCTTGCCAAGACTTACGGTCATGAAGATTTTCCCTTATGTTCTTTCTTAAAGTAGCATAGTTTGGGGTCTTAAATTAAATGTGATAATGACATAGCAGAATGAAGAACAAAAAAATGTATGATCATTTTAACAGATGTATAAAAAGCATTTGAGAAAACTCAACATGCCTTCTGGATAAAAACTCTCAACAAGTTAGGTACAGAAAGAATGTACCTAATGCAATAAAGGCCATATATAACAAACCCTCAGCTAATAACATACCGAATGGAGAAAGCTTGAAAGCTTTTCTCCTGAGATCTGGAAAAACACAAGAATGCCCACTGTCACCAATTCTACTCAATATTGGACTGAACATCCTATCAAGAGCAACTAGGCAAAAGAAAGAAAGAAAAGACATTAAAATTGGAGAGGAGTGGGATAAACTGTCTCCCCTATTTGCAGACAATATGATTTCAGGGAAGGGATATGAGGTGATTCTGTGAAGGTGGGAACTGACTCCAGGCCCTTGTGAATGGTAATCAAGCACTCGACCACTCCCAGTCTAACTGTATGTTATATATAATACCCTAAAAACTCCATTTTAAAAACTGTTAGAGCAATTACATTCAGTAAAGTTTCAGAATACAAAATCAACATACGAAAATCGATAGCCTATCCAAACACTAACTGCAAACTACTTTTTTCAATCAAGAAAAAAAAAAGAAAGAAAGAAAAAATCTTCTTAAAATAGTTACAAAACCAATAACTACTTAGGAATAAATTTAACCACAGAGGTAGATCTCTACATTGAAAACTATAAAACAATGATGAAAAGAACTAACCCAAATAAATGGACAAATACCCTGTGTTCAAGGATTAAAAGAATTAATATTGTTATGATGTCCATATTACCCAAAGCAATGTACAGATTCAATGCACTCCAAGCACGATACTACATAAAAACAGACCAGAGATCAATGAACAGAACAGAACAGAAATCTCAAAAGTAAATCCACACATTTAAAGTTAACTGGTTTTCAACAAAAGTGCCAAGAAATACAACAGAGAAAGGACAGTCTCCTCAATAAATGGTACTGGGAAACTGGATATCCACAGACTGAAAAATGAGATTTACATCTCACCATATACTATGACCTCACAAATAATCCCTTTTAGCTTCCACAGAAAATCAGCCTTCTTATTTTCAATCAGGAAAAAAATTAAATGTGTATACTAGATAAGCATTCACTTTTTGAACAATTATTTACTGAGGACCTACTCTGAGGACAGTGTGCCAAGCATTATGGATATATGACAGAGTTCTTGCCTTCATCAAGCTATTTAAGAACCACACAGGAAACAAAGTGCATATAATTACAAACCATTCATAAGTACTATAAGAGAAAAGGCTTGATTTATATTTATACTGATTGGGAGAAGTAGAGGATGAGAAAAAGAGAAGGCTTTGTATAAAAGTAACATTGGAAAAGAAATTTTGAATGATAGCGAGAAGTAAGGAAGAATAAATGGGAACTATGACTGCTTGACATTGTGTAGGAGTAACTGGCAGGAGCCAGATAACTGAGTTTATGGATGCTGTTAAGTAAGGATTGTGGGTTTAACCTAAGCCATGGAAAGGCACGGGTGGTTTTGTGCATAATATGCATAAACTAAGGCTTCAGAATGGGACTCTGGCTCTTATTTGTAAAAGAAAGAAAATATCAGTGGGGAAAGTAAGATCAGATCAAAGGGTGTTTCAGATGTTTTAAACTAAAGATGTGGTAAAAAAGACAACAAAAGATATTACTCATAAAAGATGTATTTGGAGTCAAAATAACAGCACCTGAAGATGGCCCCAAGTATAGGGTAAGAGGGAAAATGGATACTGGGTGACTTTTGTAAGCAAGGATGTGAATAGAGAGATATTTACTCACATGGGAAAAGAGCTGGGGAGCAGATGACAGAGAAGACAGTTTTGCAACTGTCTACAGAAGTGTGGAGATGCTTTTAAGGTATTCAAGTATAGATAAAGACAGACAGTTATATACACAGACCTGGAGCTCAGAAAAGAAGTCAGAGTTACAGATAAGAATCAGGAATCTTGAGATAATGTATCCTAAGAAAACAGAAGACAAAGTTCCTCGGGATAACTGGCTAAGAAAAGAGCAAATAAAATTTAACTTATGAAAAAGTACCATAAGACCATTCCCTCATTCACAAAAAGTACATACATTTTAGCCCAGCTCTTGATTACAGGTAGTAATCACAAGTCAAAAAAGACCTATACAAGCCTTAACTTTCTCTTTTTCAGGAAATTAATCTCTATATATTACTTTCATGTGAATTACTTTGACCCTAAACAAGTCAGTGAAAAACGAGTGCTTTACTTTCTATAACAATCTATCTTCATGTACCACTAATGTGAGGGAAGCTGTAGACTCATTAATTAGGAGAAAAAGAGACCTTTGTTTATTAGAGCTATGCGTTAAGTCTCTGCTTAGTTCAATGTGTCAACCGAGCTGGCTAAAGGACACTGTTACTGAGGTTAAATGCCAGTTGTCTCTGAGAGCTAAACACCACAAATAAATGTATGACCATAGATGGCACCACTAATTCCATGTAGCTATCTCACAAATATGTTCTTGACGGAAAAGGAGGGCTTGGGGTGTAGCTCAGTAGTAGAATGCTTGCCTAGCATATGAAAGGTCCTGGGTTTGAACCCTAACACCACAATAAATAAAAAAACAATAAAATGTAAACGTAAAAAAATTTTAAACAATCTGAGCTGCAATGAGAAGAATATTACCTTACTTAAAAATCTTAGCAACTAGAGATCCCTGATAATATATTTGATTGCAGAGTGAGGCCATTTGGTGGCTAAATAACAGATTGGATGTGTATCGAGCATATTAAGTGCATACATGAAAATGAAAAATCAAATGCAAGTTTAATTTTTTAATCAATGTAACTTTAAGAGTTGCAATAAAAATAACATTCTAAGGTACGTCAAAACAAAATAACAAAGTTAGGAAGACTGAGACAACTTATTAAATCAATAAATTTCCCCCTGTAAACCCAACCATAGTAGGGTTTCCTGGAATATGTGAAATGAATTTTGACCTTTTGCAACTACCAATCCTCTAAAACCAATGAGCAAGCTCTTGGAAAAGACTGGTTTCGTGGCTGGAGTGGTGGCTCAGCAGATGCAGCACTTGTCTGGCATGCGCAGGGACCCAGGTTCAAACCCCAACACCACATACTCAACAAAGTGTCAGAGCAATGAAATCCACATGAAAAACTAAATAAAACTGATTTTCTCTTTCTCTCTCTCTCTGTCTTTAAAAAAATACAAAGATTAGCTTATGTGCCATTCTAATAGTTTAGACCATTGTTGCTCGAGTATTGTTGACCCATGTTGCTGACACCAATCCAAGAACTGTTTACAGTCCACCATGAGAAAAGTAAAGAAACTGAGGAAACTTACAATGTATTATAGCAAGCAGATGTGGGACAATATCCAAGCCTATAGTAAGTGAACTTGTCTCAATAAATAAGTTAATTTGATACTAAATCCCCATTGTGTGCATACTAGTCATATGCAATCAAATTACATTACATGTAATAATTCAAGGTTTATAATTCATAATCCAAAATGTAAACTTATTTCTCTAATTCATTTTCTTAATTACTTTAATTTTCAATTAAATGTATTATTTCATGTTTTAATATTAGCTTAATGAGAGAAGCATGATGTTCATTATTTAATCTTACTGATAATTCACAATTAAAGTAACAAATTTCACAGGACTTTTTTGTGAAGAAAAGATATGCCTTTTCCTAATGTGGAAACAATAATGAATGATTACAATTGAATAATCTTTGAAATTATTAAAAAATCAATTTTATAATGTAAGTATGTGAGATGGTATGTGCTAATTAGCTTGAATTAGTCATTCCACAACGTATACATATTTCAAAACAATATGCTGTGCGCCACTCTTTTAGTCAACTTTTTCGCTATTGTGGCTAAAAGAGATAACAAGAACAATTTTAGGAAGACAGGTTTATTAAGGGGCTCATGGTCTAAGAGGTCTTGGTCCACAGAAGGCAGCTCTATTCCTCAGGGCTCCAAGTGAGGCAGAACTTCAGGGTGGCAGGCGTGGCTCCAGTAAGCAGAGTGCTCAACGCAGTCAAGAAGGAGAGCAAGAGAGAAACTCCATACCAGATACAGAATACGTACCCCAAAGGCACGACCCCACCTGCCCCAACCACCCCCTACCAGCCTACGTTAGGTGCCAGTTAATTCCTAAGAGGGATTAACTCACTGATGAGGATAAAGTTTTAATAACCAAATTATTTTACCTCAGCCTTCCCAAATTGTCACACATGAGATTTTGGAGGACACCTCACATGCAAACCATAACAACCATCCGTACAATTATTTGTTAATTAAAATATATAAACGATAATTCCAAATTATTTTATACCAGCTTTTGATTTTAAGAAATGAGCCCATCTGCATTCACATTAATTTAACAGGCAGGACTGAAAACTGAGAACACTAGAGACAACATTATTTCATTGTTTGTTCTGGAAAATTCTAGACCAAGAAGATAAGATTATAAACCAATAAAAAAACTCTACTATTCACTTCATGAAGTACAGATACCAATTTATTTTAATAGTGAATGATGATGAGCTATAAGTAAATAGTAATAGTCCCTTTATCAGAATTATATGCTGAGCACTTGGGGGAAAAAAAAAACAAAAAAAACTCACTTATCAACCTTCCACTGTGAATGAATACTTGTGCCAAAATTGTCTCCCAAGCCTAACCAATGCAATGATAAATTGTTCCCATTCATAGTTAGATCCATGGATTCCAAGAGCTACAGGAAAACTACTCACAAATCACAAATACCCATATATACAATAATAAATGAATGATTACAATTGAAGTAATTTGAAAAAATGATCTATTTTGTATTTTAAACTCAGTGAATTAAAAGGAATAAGGTCAAGAAATCTATTGAACAACTTGGTCATAATAGTTAATAACAACATATTGTATTCTTCAAATACAGAGACACTAGATTTTAAGTGTTCTCACCATATACATTATTTTTTATATTCTTTATGCTTTGACATTTTGGAACCTTTAGACCAAGAAGGGATGTTCCTTGAGGTTATTTAATTACTAGAGTTGAGTGAAAACATACCTTTGATATGCAAATAAACCAATCCTAAATCAAAAAAAAAAAAGTAGGTAAGGTAAAGTACATTACATGCATACTTATTTTTTAAAACTTTGGTAATCAGATTTGGTATTTTATAAGTTCATTAAACATTGTGGTTTTTATACATAAAACATCAAATATCTGCTTTTGTTAACTTTTTGATATTATTTCCAATATTCCATTTGGCTTTGAGAATAATCTTTGATTTTGAAAACACAGCATCCCTGGGGCTGGGGCAGTGGCTCAGTGATTATGGCGCTTGCCTGGCATGTGTGAGGACACGAGTTCCAACCCAGCCCTAGGTATACAACAAAGTGTTGGAGGAAAAAAAGCCACATGAAGAACCACATAAAAATGATACTCTTTTTCTCTCACTGTCCCTTTCCCTTTTTTAAAAAAAATACCATTCCTTGTTTCACTTTATATAAAAGTTTTGTTGAGACTGCTTCAAAATCTTTTATACTATTCCCATCAATAGATCTGAATTATTTGCATTATTATTAATACCATTAACATTATTAAAACAAACAAATAATTTAATTATACCCTGAGTATAGAACTATTATCAACCCAAAGTAGATAAAACAAGTTCTCAAAGGTAAGGTCTTTTGCACATTAAAATCTTTAAACAGTAAAAACTTAATAAAACTTTTTAAAGCGCTTGGATATTGTTATAAACCCATATGTTTCAATTGTGCATCAAGCATTTATTACGGAATTGCTCTTTCATTCATAACTTAGTGGGGTAGTTTTCTTTTTGTTTTTGTTTTTTTAAATTAAAGAGAGAGGGACAGGGGGCTGGAATGGTGGCTCAGCAGTTACGGTATTTGCCTGGCATGCACGAGTACTTGAGTTTAAACCCCAGCACCACCTACACAATGAATTGTTGGAGCAACGAAGGCCACATGAAAAAACAAAATAAAATTGATTCTCTCTCTCTCTCTCTCACTGTCCCTCTCTCTTAAAAACAGAGGGGGTTGGACAGTGAGCAAAAAGAATCAACTTTATTTAGTTTTTCATGTGGCTTTCATTGCTCAGGCACTTCCCTGTGTACAAGGTGCTGGGGTTTGAACCCACATACTCATGCATGCCAGGCAAGTGTCGTAACTGCTGAGCCACAGCTCCAGCCCCTTATAATTTAGTTCTTATACAGTTATGCACAATGACAAAACTCATGACCAGAACTGCAATTCTTTGTATTAACCACATTCTTTCAGTGAACCTATAAATATCTGAAATTCTTTTCTTTTTCTTATGCTGTTTGTTGTGATTGTATTTGTTCCAATGTACATTCTGGCCAACTGCTTCTAAAAATAAAAATCGAGCTTGTGTGTGTGTTTCATTCTTTTTTCTCATTATACTTGTATTTTCTCTATTTGAGATGAGGGCTTACTAAACTGCCCAGGTTGGCCTTGAACTCCTGGACTCAAAGGATCCTACCATCCCAGCCTCTTTAGTGCTCCGACTACAAGCCTGCACAATTGCACACCACTGCAACTGGCATAAATGTTTTATGTGATGTGTGTGTATGTGTGTGTGTGTGACAGTGGGACAGTGAGAAAGAGAGAAAATCAGTTTCATTTAGTTTTTCATGTGACTTTCATTGCTCCTACACTTCATTGTGTTCGTGGTGCTGGGGTTTGAACTTGCATCCTTGCACATGCCAAGCAAGTTCTGTAACCAACAAGCCATTGCTCCAGCCCCTCAGCTGGCTTTTATTTTAAAAGTTATATGTCTGTGATAGATTTCCAATTTTTAAAACACCTGATCTTTCTAACTGACAGTTTAAAAAGCCCTAATTTAGATTATAACATGGATTAAAACTCTTTATATTTTTAATCATATAGTTTGCTTTGCATCAAGTATAAACACACATGTAAAGAAAGATAAGCAAAAGAAACAAACTCAGAAACAAAACATATCAATGACCATATTTTAGACATGATGAGTGTATATTTAGGAATCACACAGATTAGAAATATCCCAACTATGAAAAGCAAAAATTTTCTCCCTATGTATTTTGGGGAACCTAAATGTAATTTGGGTGGCTTAAGAGTTTTTGAGGCTATCGTCTGAGTAGATATAGCTGTTTTTTCTCAACTAAAATATGATCAGACTCATTTATTTATTTATAGAAAATGGCTTAGATAATAACATTTCTGACACTGTAGTTGTAAATAAACCCATATAAAACATCCAGAAATCCTTACAAAGCATTTGTCCTAAATACAGAATTGGGCTTAGAATAATGTAGACTACCCTGAAGCAAAAATCAAACCTAGATTTCACAACCAAAGGCGTGAGCATAAACAGATGTCATTCTTATCTTTTAAGAGTATGAGAGTGTGTGTGCCTGCATATGCTGGAAAAGGGTTTCTTATGTGGAAAACTAAGTCTTTGGCTTTAATAACTACATGGTGACAGGACATCGGTTTTGGCCAGTGCAATGTAGAGAGTTGAAAGTGAAATACTTTCCTAAAGCTGAGCACCTTTTATGACTATTCTCTCAATGAAGTCAACCAACCAAGAGAGAGAAGCGGGTTTATCTTTTTGCCTATTCTAAGTGGAGATAACATCTTATCTGAGAATTCATAACATGGGCCTGCCTACATGTTCATTTGAGGTACAATTTAAGAAATCAATACTGGAACAATACTAGCTGAAAATATGAACAGAACACAAAGCAGAAGGAAATACAAACCCCTCTGAGGAGATACGTTTTCAGCAAGATATGAAGCCTTATCGTTGATAAAGCTATCCTAAAGATGAACCACAATCACAATTCACAATGCATTTTGAACTGCAGTAAGAAGACATAGTAAACAAGATTAAATGCTCTGCCAACATTCTATAATCGAATAAACTATATTTCAAATTATTAATGATGTCAAAGAATCATACACATGCCAAGAGAAAAAGATACTATTTAAATGAAAAATAAAATACTTCTTTGAGAAAACGATGTTCACCGAAATTAAAAACAGTGGTTAAACAGAAGAATTTGTGAAATTAGATCTAAGAAAATTACTACAAAAATTATTTGAAGACATGTTAACTTTTGTTCTTACTAAGTCTTCAATATCTGGTGTGTGTTTTACACTTACGCACACCTCCATTCAGATGAGCTACATTTCAAATATTAAGTAGTCACACATGGCCGGTGCCTACTACGCTGGAGGATCTCAACAATACAGGAGGCCACGCTAGGTTTCAGAGCTATTACAGGAACTGCAATGTAACTTGGGAGTGCCTCGGTTTTGTCTTCCAGGGAAGACAGCACTGTTTACGGAATGCATCACAATGTGATAAACAAGAAGCAACTGGCAAGCAGGAATGCTTCTCCTGAGGAAAAACTAATATATCTCCTGCACCATGACAATGACCCAACTATCACAGAGATCTTAGATGACAGGATAGGGAGGGGATGCAAGTTTATGAAAAGAAGAAAACAGTAATTTAATTTTAATTTCATAAAATGTCATGTCTTAATAAAAATGCTATGCTCAAAGAGCATACATTTACCATTTTCTTAATATTTCTTCAGCAAAGTATTTCCATTAGCTTCTCCCAGTTCATTCTTTATTTGTATGAAGAGGTTATTTTTATAATCTATATAAATTTTTATATTGCACATGTATTTCATTTCAATTTGAATGTCAGTTAATGCAATAATAATAATGAAAATGAAGGTAGCATATCTGAATTAAAAGCAAAGTAAAAACCCAAGATTCAAATACAAATTCTCTCTTATTAGCTGTTCTAACAATGGTAAAATTATCTAACCTCTCTAAACCTTTCAGCATCCTTACTCTACATAGAGTAAAGATAGACCTAATAGGAACACCTCCTCACAGATTCATGGAAAGACAAACTGAAGAACCAAGATCATGTACTCAGTCTGACACTTGATAACACTTGATAAATGCTAGTTATTATAATATAATCATAATATCAACATTTTTATTAAATATAACTACATATAATTTAAATAAACTTAATAGTCCTTAATTCATAGTAACAACAAAGATTTAAATATGTGAAATGTCATGTTTAAAAAAATGGCTGGGCATGATGGTACATGCCTACAATCCCAGTGACTCAGGCTGAGGCAAGAGGATTTAAGTTTGAGGCCAACCTCAACAACTTGGCAAGACCCTATCTCCAAAAAAAGGCAGGGATGGGCTGAGACATAACTCCCCTCTGTTTCAAACCCAGTATTCCTCCCCCCATAAAAAAAAACCTTGGATAGTTAAAATATGGAAGATAATGTCTCATAAAATAGATTAGCAATTATTTATGAATACATATTTCTCTCCAAAAATTCCTTATTAACTGTATTCATTATATTCATTTTAACTTTTACTAATAAAATAAAAGGACAAAAATAAAACAGAATTATGCCTACTACATTGGTCAACAGGCTGAAAAAAGAAAATGATACTAAGAATTAGGAAAGGGATTAAATGGTTAATAGGATATCAGATAATTTAGGAAGCACAAATGGGTTCCCTGCTTTTACATCTCATTCCCAAGTATGCTTCTCTCTTTTACAGAAAGGGAGAAAAAAATGTCACAATATAATGTAAAGCAGACATCTTTAATTCTATAAACAATCTGTTCCTTGCCAGGTATTGTGTTAAATGACAGGAATCATGAGGGGAAAGCACAGTTTACGTAGTGAAAACTGCACAATAAGCGGCTTATGTTGTTAGCGAGGACATCTGTTTGAAATAATCAGTTTTCACTCCATTAGAACAATAGGTTAAAAACTACCATAATAATACTAACAGTTCTTATTTGGGCAAATTTTAGCACAGTAAATAATCTATAATTGTTTTTAAAATTTGAAACAAGATACGTAGAAGGAGACCATAAAAAGCTTGTTATAAAAATACAAAACATAAAATTTTAATTTTTAAAATAACTTATTTAGTACTGGAGACTTAATTAGAACAAGTTATACTCCATACCTGTATAATTATGTTGTTATATATTCTACTGTCATGTATATCTAAAAAGAACCAACAAAAATGAAAAATACATGAAATAACTTATTTAAAATATTTCATGTGCTCTGTTAATAGGGGAGTGAGAATAATATATGCATGTTAAATTTCCACAAAATAAAGAAAAATCTGCTTTTATATAGAAGACAGCACCTTCATGTAATACTGACTTACTGAGTCATTCTTCACAATTTGAGAAAATAAATCATTTAAAAGTTATCACCTGCCATCATGCCATTAATGTTCTCTGTAAACAGAAATTCCCACCAATACAAAGAGACAAAACAGAAAGGATGTGTTGTTATTATGCATTTGTAAATGTCATATCACAATATTTACACAGAAAGTTTTCTCCTGTCATAACTAAAGAAAAATATTAAAAAGGTAAAAAATGAGGTCCAAATTTCCTTAGTTTTAATAACTTCCATGTTCTAACAAGTGAGAAGACTGTTTATCTTCTTTCTTCAACCTCTGATGGAAAAAACACCAAAAAAAAAAAAAAAACCTGACAACTGAATCATTTACATTCTCATCAAACAATCATTTGTAGGTATACATGCAAAGTACAATACTAGATGAATATACCAAACTATACTTCGGGCTACTGTATAGTTTTGAGCCAAAACATTTGCAAGTCCACTGATCAAACCTACCATTTCACCTTCGACTAAATCTGACTGGTGAATAGAGGTATATATTTCACTAACAGCAAAAGATGCCAGATTCATCAACTCATTCCCTGCCCTACTAAATTACTGATACGTGAAAAAGATGCTGGGCAAAACAGGTCCTACCCCAGGAATTTAGGACTCTAGATATTAAGAGGGGCTGGAGTACTAACTCAAGAGTACAGCACTTTCGTAGCATGCACAAGTATCTAAGGATCTGGGTTCAAATACCAGTACCACATACACAAAAAAGTGTTGGAAAAATAAAAACCAGATAAAAAATAAATAAAATTGATTCTCTCCCTCTTTAAAAAAAAAAAGCTAAAAAACAAGGAGATTAGGATATGGCAGCAAATAACTAACAAAAGAACAGACTTGTGTTAGCTATCCATGGAAGTTAGGCAAGAATGTAAGGATTGCTTGAAATAAGAAAGGAGGATTAATGCTGGCAGGGGAGAAATGATTACTTAAGTAATACTGCCTATTGTATCCTAGAATAAACTTTTTTTTTTTTTTACCACTGACCTTCAGTAGTTATTTAAATGAAAGGACATTTCCTGCACTTTATCATTTTCTTACTTATTAAAATGACTTCCTATGCCATTTATAAACAAACTATAGGAGAGACTTGCCATACTATAAAATATTATCTAAGAGAAGAAATATTTCTCTTCATACTAAACTCAAATCCCAAGGTAAGGCATGGATAATCAGCCAGTATAATCTAATAGTTTATTGTCCCAGGAGCACTCAACAAATATTGGTCATCATTTTATAACCTCTAGTAAGACAGAGAAGCAAATGCTAAATTAAACCTGCTTTACACTCTTGAATATGATAAAATTCCCAGGGATTGAATCATTTTATTTGTTAGACCAATATTTATTAAAAATCTATTATGTATACTTTACTAAGAACTGAAAGATATAAAAAGATCAAGCACAGATTCAACACTTATCATGAGAAGTAAACACAGGCAAATAAAGAAACTCTTGAGAAGTAACGACATGCAAATAAACTACTTTTAAAGTACTTAGTACAGAAGTCAATAAAGAAAAGAACTAAGAGAAAAAACTGTAGCAGGAAAGAGGTAGCTACTTCAGAATGGCAGTCACAGAGGGCCTCTGGGGAAGTAAGGTAGAAAAAGGAACATTAGAGTTAGGAGTTAGACTACAAGGAAGGGTCTGGAGTGGTGGCTCAGCGTTTATGGCACTTGCCTGGCATGCATTAGTTCATGAGTTCAAACCCCAGCACCACTTACACAATGAAGTGTCGACGCAACAGAGGTTACATGAAAAACTAAATAAAATAGATTCTGTCTTTATCGCTCTCCCTCACTGTCCCTTTATCTTTAAAATAAAATTTAAAAAACAGAATAGAAGGAAGAACACACATCTTGTTAAGGCAGTTAATTGTGAGTCTTAAGTCTTACCTGACATCAGCATCATCTGACACAGTTCATCATTTTTCCCTGAATTTTTTAAATACTTTCAGAACTACCAGCTCCCCTGATTTTCTACCAACCACATACAGCTATTTCACTCAGTTGGTGATTTCATCCTGACTCATGGCTTTAAATTCTACCAGTACAATGGAGATTCCAAAATTCATATTCCAAGCCTAGATTTCTCCCATGAATTAAAAAGTTTACACATAGTTTTTATAAACTATTTTATATAGTTTATTCTAGGCTACAACAGGCAATATTACTTTACTAATCATTTCATCCCGTGCAATATTACAAACTTCCTTACTTGGATATCCAGCTCACACTTGCAACACCATGCTCAAAACTGGACTACTGACCTCCCCTGTGGCATAAGCTGCCCCTTCAAAAAGTCTTAACCTTTCACTTGAGCCACTCCATTTTTCAGTTGCTAGAAGAAGAAGAAGAAGAA
>PVKS010000521.1:0-139189 GCA_004027875.1 Aplodontia rufa
TCCTCCACCTCCTCCTCCTCCTTCTTCTCTTCCTCCTCCTTTGCTTCCTCCTCCTCCTCCTCCTTTCTTCCTCCTCCTTCTTTCTTCTTCTTTTTTTTTGTAGGTCATTCAACAAAACCTGTCATTCTCATTAGGTACACAGGGCTTGGCTTCTTTCCTTACCCTTAACATTTACAGACAGAATAAGATTTTTCACCTCTGAAAATCTCAGCCTCTCTCAGTGCTTGGCAGTGTACAGTTGCCAGGGATAAATGGTGGTAAGAATTATTTCTTCCTCCTTACCAGGAACTTACACCCCACCCCTGGCATGTTCTATCTCTTTTAATTCTCACTGACTTCTTAAAGTTGTTTCTATACTTTCCCCCATTTTACAGACAAGAAAACTGAGGCACCAAGAGATTAAATAATTTGTCTATCATTCATAGTTCATTATGTAGTCAGTCTAAGATCATGATAGAAGCTGCCCAGTGGTCCTGGGGCAGAGGTTACTGTTAATGTCACATTTTATTTAGGCCACTAAAGTTCAAGGAATTGATGAAATTTATCCATTTATTTTATCTCCAACATAAGCTCTCTTGTGCTTCATACTCCACGGTGGTCTAATATATCACTGAATAGGCAATTTTTTTCTACAGTCTGTGTGCCTGGCTCACTTAGTTCAGCGATGGGCTAATGTCCTACATCAGCCTGATGGATGAACCTAAACACAACTTTTAATAGGATGTCACTTTTGGTTTTATGACTGTCACTTTCCTTAATTGAAGCAGTGGACTAAAAAGTTCAAGAGCTCAAATGTTGAGCTCTTGTTGGATTGGCTTTTGAGAAGGTCTCATCATGTTGGAAAAGATCATGCAACTAGAGGTCAGGACAAGGGGACCACAGTCCTTGGTCTCATAACCTCTTTTAACCAGTGAACATTGTTCCATCTCCTGGTTGCTCATGTTTCTCATGCAAAATGACATGAGGAGTGTAGACCGAGTGTGGGTTAAGGTCACTTACAAAGTCCTATAATTCACAGAAAACTTACACCATGACCAGTCCTGTTGGTGAGCTAGGAGATTAGCTTTTGACTGCATCTCAGGTTTGTCAAGAGTTTGTTGTCCTGCCTTTCAGATGGATTTGATAAGTCCTGGCATGCCTAATTTATAGGACTTCTGTGAGGATTCAGTGAGATACTGGGGATTGAGGTTCTTTGAATGATAACACATTGCACAGAGGATGAGATTACATGCATCAAAAGTTAATAGAAAGGTGTTGGGTTTCTTACTAACTATTCCTGGAACCCCTCAAAAAAGAACACCTGAGTTAAATAGGTGCTTGATCCCAGTGGGGCTGTGTGTCCTGGAGTTTGTGGAACTCCTTGGAACTCTGCAGGGTCAACAAGGGCTTTGTCCCTCTGTGGGTCAGTTTCCCACCACTGCGGTAAAGAGGCCTCTTTCTCCTGACAACACTTTATCAAACATGGCAGTGACACAAAATGCATCAATTCATTGCACAAAAGTGAGGTTTTGAGTTACAGTCACCTCCCCTTTGTTAAGAGCCCCTTCGAAATCTGAGACCCTTTCCAAAGGCCAGCAGATGTGTTCCTGCGTTTGCAAATGTCTTATACATCTAGCCCGATAAGTCCTCCCCCAAATCTGAGTGCCCTGTGTCACTCTCTCCCTCAGTGAGGATATTTTTAACTCCTCCCAACTCCTCTCAGTTCCTTTAAGGAAGTGTAATCCGAAAGGGTCAGACACTTGGCCTCTACTTAGGGGAAAACTTTGAGAGAATTCCTGAGTCTCTCCCTGTGGGAGGACTGGCTTTCCCCAAAAGAACTGGCCCTTCAGAGTGTCTTTGCCACATAAGGACTTGTGCAAGGCCCCAGGCACCCGCTGACGGCTGTGTCTTCTCCATGACAGATGGTCAGGACTTCAGTTTCAGCAAGTGATCTGCTGCGGAGGGGGCAGGCAGGGGTTTCTGCCAGCAGGCCAAGTGGTAGGGCAGCCTCGGGTAACAGGGATCCAGTGCCTGCCCGGCATAGCTTTTGTGCTAACGATGGGCTGCTGACAGGAGCCTTGCCCCGCTCATCTTCAGTGGCAGAAGATCCCCTGCTCCCTCGATTCTGTTTCTCTCTGGCAGAGCTGGCGTCCTGCTTGCCTGTCTTTCAAAATCCATTTTGGCACCAGATGGCCCCCCTCTTGGTGGCTAGCAGTTGTCTGACTTGAAGATGCCAGAGGGTGTGCTGACAGCTCCTTCTAACACAACCTTAATCTGGCTGTCGGGTTTGGGCTCAAATGGCTTAAACATACACAGGCAGCAAATATTACCGACCTCGGGGAAGCAGGCAGGGGGTCCCCTGGAGGGATAGCGGTGCTGATGTCCCCCTCCATTATGTCCATGTTGTCACCGTGGAAATAATTGTACTGATCATTACTCTTAGTGGTACCATTACTCCTGTTTACTCTTATTAGGACAATTGCTACTATGGTACATTTGCTATGAGTTGTACAATTACTATTAATATCATTACTGCACTACTTCTATTATGACTAAAGCTACTGTAGCATGATGGGTAAGAGCTATGGTGGTTTTAGTAATACTAAAACTTTTAGCAGCTCTGGAGTGGCACTGTCTAAATTTCAGTTCTAAAATCACATTTACTCACCTTTGAGTATGTTATTTAACTTCTCTGACTCTCTGTCTTCTCATCTACAAAATAAGACTCTACTTTAATAGCAGAGGTTGCCTAGGAGGATTAAATGGGGAAACGTATTTGAAGTTCTTAGAATTGTACTGAGCACTTTGGAAGCAGCCATACATGGAAGCCATTGATATTATTATTGCCACTGTCCCTTTGCTTACACATATGTTCGGGGCTATCATTAGCTGGGTTCACAATGAGAAGATGAAACTGTCATTATGTCCATTTTATAGATAAGGAAAGTTCAAGTTGAGCTTGGAAGCACCTGGCAGAGTCAGGATTGAATTCCATTCTGGATATTTCTAAAGTCTATGGCTTTTCTTCCACACCACACCAATGTTCATATCAATATAATGGTCATCTGCCCTCTCTGGGACCTGGGATGGCTTTTAAATATGCCCTTCTACCTACCATCCTTGAATTAAACACCGAGTTTTCACATATCAGGTGTCTTTGGATGTAGAGTTGAGCCTTGGCAATATGGGAGTCTCACTACCATGAGCTCCACCATATTAAATGATTTGTGAAAAGCATGTGAGCTATGCAGGATCACCTTTGGAGAACCCAGAGGAATGGCACAATGCAATGGACTGACCTGGGAAAGTATGTTTTTTGAAAGAAGATCTGAGGCAGTGGTTGGCTGGTAGACCAGGGCAGTGGCAGTGTTGTCCTCAACTCTGGGAAAGGGGATCCAGAGTTGGATTTCTTTGCACCCAGCTGGGCTTTAGAAGGGTGTCATGAGTCATGTCTTGGTAAAGGGTGGATAGGCTTTGGCCTCTGTGGAGAGAGCCTGGACTTAGGGTGGGATGCTGTCTTTGATGGTCTGTTAAAGGTTGAATAATGTCGAAAGAGCCATTTTAAGGACGATGTTGGCATTGAAAGACTTCTTTCTTTTGGTTGAAAAAGTCATTCGTTCTCTTTGAAGAGTTATTTCCACACCGCACTTCCATCTTGCAGACTCTAAAAGACCAGAGAGCAGAGAGGAAGCAGGGAAGAGAAAAGGGAAATATTAGGGAATGGTATTGACCAAATTATATTGTTATATTGGGTACGTAGATAAATGTGTAGCAACAAATCCCAACTTTATGTACGACTATAGTGCACCAATAAAAATATGGAGAAAGAAATAAAGGGCCAGGAGGAGAGAGGTTTCTCTGGGACTTTCTCAGATTAGTATTTAGAAATTGGTTGAACGTGGTGTGTCTTTGTGCAGTGCACCTTTTACAGAGACCCCCTCCACAGTCTTGTGGGGTTGACAGACATTGTGCTTGGAGATAAATTCAGATGGGGACATCATGGAATGATAATTCCTTGAAAATTACTTATTTCAAGATGGAGATTTTTAATACAACATAGAAATGGGGGAAAGGTAAAGAGAATTACTACAAGAATTTAATTGAACAGCATTTTAATACACTCCAATATTTTTGGAAGATCTTTGGTCCTGAAATTCATAGGTACATCTAATCCTAAAAGTAAAAGAGATTGCATAACTTGGATGATTTTAAAAAATCCTTCCCCACTCCAAACAAAGAAGACATGGGTTTTTCCTGTAGGTGGCGAACATGAATGCTCCCAATACCTGCTGCCTTCCCATGATGGGAGTTAACAACTGTGATGGTTACATAAGAACTCAGAAAATTACAGGGGTGACCATGCAATGCATCACCCATACCAGGAAGTTTCTGGGAGTTAAAATAGGTACTATTAATACCTATGCAAGTACAGCTTGGATTTTTTTTTTAATTTTTTTTTTGCCAAGTTCGATCTTTTGGTCATTTTAGCAAGTAAAATCCATGGATTTTACTGTAGAACCAATTCAGAAACCAAGACAGCAGGGAGTCAGGAAGACCCTTAGTCCATCACAAATAGCTTTTGTCTCCAGCAGGCAGTCTAAGGAAAACATTCAGGAGATATTTGAGAAGTCAAAGGAGTTTAGTCAGAATGCGAGTCCTCCCCACCTCTGGATATAGCTAATTAGGGTGGTTTAATTGGAGAGGCTGAGACGAAGTGTTTACCATATCCTTACATTCATCCAGCAAGTATTTTGCTGTTCATCATCTGCAAACTTAAAGGGCTTAAATTACATGTTGTGCTCGGGGACCATGAGAATTCTCTGACAATTAGATCCAATTGGAACCTCTCTTAAATTATGGTGAAGAACTTCCCCCCTATGAGTGAAAATACTTCCTTGGGGACTTGCTTTTTTTGTGAGTTCTGTTGGCAGTATCAAGAGTGTTCCCTTCATCAAGAAGGTCAAGCTGGGAGGTAAAACAAAGGCTAAAGGCTCAAATAAAGTACTGTTTCTAACTCATTCTGAACATTTCAGAAAATGCGGGAATCGCGTAGAAAGCACAGTCCAGAAGCCACTGCCTACACTCTTTCATCCCCTGTGCCAGGACTGAAATGCTAATCATGATGATCTGTCTCTTCACAGGTTCTTCTTGAAATTTTTCCTCAAATGTAACCAGAATTGCCTAAAGAATGCAGGAAACCCACGAGACATGCGGAGATTCCAGGTGGGTCCATCTTGTCTTTCTTAAATCTTAATAATAACATGAGTATCTGGAGATGGTGACAGCGAAAGATTTGGAGTCCAGCTGTCTCCTGAGAGGTGGAGAGCAGGCGGGGCCCTGGGTCCCCAGGTGTCTGCAGTCTAGGAGTTGTTTTTATTAGACAAGAGTTGGGGCTGTTCCACCTGTGTTCCCTGGTGCATTTGGTGGCATCCTCAGAGTTGGGTACAGGACTCCACGCCAGAACACCCACAGAATGGGGTTAGTACATAAACATGATGAATTCTCCCCCTAATTTTCTCTAAGTAGAAAACCAGCAATTAAGGGTAAAGAATAAAACTGGTCAAGTGTTCTTTGTTACAATCACGTCCCCTTTTTCCTTCTTTTTCTCTCTGTTCCCCTCTTCCAATCTTAGAAAGTTAGCAGCAATTGCTTATTATAAATGGACCCCCCCCCCAAGAAACTGACTGTCTACAGCAGTATGAGTGACACTCGGGTCTGTTTCAGAAATGTCTTTGCACAGTAGTTACAAGTCTTCTCAAGCGTCAGTCATATCTGCCACCATCAGGCATGGTGACCTCACAGAACTTATATTCGCAGGAGGGCAAAGATGCCTAAAACAAATGAGTTGATTTCTAAAACACAAAATGGGACTTGGGTTTTAGGGAAGGTTGCTGAATTCTAGACACCATGCTTCTCTAACTTGAAAGTGCTGAGCACCCCCTAGGGATCTTGTTAAAATGTTGATTGTGGTCTGGGTTGGGGCGGGGAGTCTACATTTCTAACAAGCTCCCAAGTGATGCTGGAACCATGGACCACAGTTGGAGTAGTTAAGTCACAGACCCTTGTGTTGGTCTCCATCTAATTTTATGGGTAACTTATTTGCATTGTGAATGCTAGTTTTCTCGTTAGAGTAATGACCCGTACATGGTGTGTGCCCGTACAGTCCATCAGAGAAACAGCCTGGTGTTTGAAGTATGCTCTTATGACCACTTAGTCAGCTTTAAGTATAGATTGTAATGTGTGATCTCTGAGAGACTCTTGAAAAAATTGAGCTACACGTTCTCTGATGGGAGAAAGGGAAGGAATGGTTTCGAGCATGGACTGTGCTATCAATATCTCTTAGTCTACAAGATGACTTTTTTATTTAGGAGATGAGACTTCTTAGTTCATTAAATAATAGATCAAATGAAAGACATTCTGTCCTGAGATTCTGAGGGAGTTCTGTAAAAATCGCATTGGCTTAATTCTTGACAGATAAATATATAGATTCCTAGTTTCTCAGAAAATAAGTTTCCCCTGGCTAGCTCTTGACCCCATTAGTAAACTGAGGTGCCTCTCGTTCATACACAGGACATTTCATGTTGAGCTGGATTCAGCTTTACAATGAAGCTGAAGAAATGTGATCGCAACATTTGCTTGGGTTTTAGGGTATATTGTTTTATACCTTGATTTGGTCTTGAGCCATATGGCTCTTTTGACCAAGCTTGAGCTAGGAACAAAGCATATTGTCTAGGCATGAAATAATTTATTCTAATAATCATATCTAATTCCTTATAATACCAGGATCAACTTTGCTGTACCTCTCAGGGCAGCAGAATTGGGATGGCCTTTGGTAACATTGGGGAACCTAAAGGAACATTTGCTTAGAACTTTGTAGAACCTGCTAGGGAGAAATCTACAAGCCTTGATGTAAGAATATCTCTCTTACGCAAGATGTGGAGCCAATTTAGTCTATTCTTTTTGAGAATGTCTAGAAATTTTTATTTTTGCACACTAAATAGTTACTTTTTGGTTAGCATAAGGGCTACTGATATGAAGTGGCACAAGTTAGATTTCTGGAAAGTCTTATAATCTTTCAGGGGCTCAGTTTTCTCAACTTTATGATGACGTTGGAATGATGATTCTGCTTTTTCACTACATAAGAAAGAAAGAAAACATTTTTGCATGTATAAGTCATTTGCAAGTGATAAAATATAAATGGAAACCTTTGGAAAAATCTTTGTAAAAAACTGAAGACACATCATTAGTGCAGTGTAGGGTTTCTCAATCTGGAGCAGTTACCACTTCAGGCTAGACAATCCTTTGCTGGGGTGGGTTGTCCTATGCATTGCAGGGTGTTTAGTGGTCTTTACTCACTAGACATTATTAGAGGACAACCCACTTCCCCAAGCATGACCCCCAAAATATCTCATGTTACTAAGTGTACTCTGGAGGGAGACAGAGACAAAATTGTCTTAGATTGAGAACTATCGGTTCTGTTCTATACTTGATGACTGACCTCTGACCAGCTCTTCCTGGTGACTCTGCTAGTGTCCCAGAGAGTGCACCCTTTGGTTAGGTGTAAGAGCTACCTGATACAAGTCCACACTGATCATCACATAAATCCAATGTATAGGAACCTGGACAAAGCTCTTGCCTGCAATTCCTAAACAATCCTTAAAATAGATGCATCTTTCTTCATAGAAACAGCTACCCTGGAGTGAGTTTTTGAGTCGTGGCAGAGCTCAGTATCTTTCTACAGGTCATGGTGAATTCATTGTTGGATCTCAGGTTCAACTTGCTCATTACTAACACCCACTTGTTACCTCCAGGAGAGGACTGAGAAAGCTTTGGCAGGATGAACAGAAACTCATTTTACATTGTACCTGTGTGCATTTGTACATTTCTTCAATTATCATTTTTACTCCATCAACATTTAGTCTTTGACAAATAGGGATGTGGGTGTTTACACGATCAGAGTATGGATGAATTGCCACATGAGAGCTAGAGAAAATCTGCAGAAATGCCTTATCCAGTCTTTCAACTTTTCCTCCAGTTTCTCTTCTTCCTTGACTATTTCCTCCCACCTTCTGCAACATTTCACGAGGTGGCACTGCCATCCTTCTGGAATCTCTTTCCCCCTTGCACTCTATGGCACGTTCCTCATTCTCAGCCCTTTCCAAGGGATGCTCTTTGCCTTCCTGTGAAAGCTGGCAATTCCTAGGTTTTCTTTGGAGGTCCAAACTGCTCCTCATGTTATAGGCTCTCCTGAGCATCTTCTCCATTCCTGGCCTCATAACTGCCATTTGAGCAGTGAGGAGTCTGGAGTGAGGATCTCTGAGATCTGGCACCCAGGTTCAGATTGTGCCATCCAGATGCTTGCTGGAAATTTCCAGAAACTTCAGCTCATAAGCTCAAAAGTGAACTCAGTCATCCTCATTTTTCCTTTCCTTTTGTTTTCTATTCTTTTTTTCTGCATCCATATCAAGCTGGCTTCTCCTTGCTTCACGGCAGTAGGTTCAATCCTAACTCATGATGCACTGGGCGGATGGCTGTGGATATCTGTGCCTATATTCAGTTTGTTCCACGTGTTTGTGTCCATATGTCTGCCTTCACGAACATCTGTGGACATTGGTGGTAATGAAGAAGATAGAACTAACATTTCTTGGGCACTTGTATTTTACACGAGTTATATTTATCTTCATAATATCCCTGTGAAGAACACACAAATGTGAATCATTCCCATTGAATAAATGAGGAAACACACAGTTAAGCAGTTTGTCCAAAGTCACACACCTTCTCAATGGTGGGACAGTGGTGCCACCCAGGCCCACCGACTCCGACATTACCTGGTGCTTTGGAACAATAAAGAATCCTCCAGAGTTGGTAGACAGATCCTAGTGAGGCCATAAGGACTTCACCTAAGAGCTATAGGATTAAGTTCAACTGAGTGCCAGCATCCCAGGAAAGCTGGAGAGGGCCTTTCAAAGTCACATTTGCCCTAAAGAGACTGAACACCATCTGCATAAGGAAGTCTGTAATAGCGCTAGAGTTTACCAGCAGAGGTGGGTGGGGTTGCCGGGAAGGGGAAGAGCCTGCTCGTTGTTCTAGAAGAGAGCTGCAACATTGGTCACTTTTTACCTGAAGGAATGTTAGAGACAGGACCTGGTGGTCAGCCCTGGCCTGAGCTTGGCTACCCCTGTGGGGGTGGGTCCGCTCTCCATGAGGCCCAAGCGAAGCAGCCTGAGACATCACAGAGCGCTCTGCTGACAAATCATGCTGAAAGTCCCAGTTTCAGGACTGCACCAGTGGGAGAGGTAGCCCCCTCTGCAGCCCCCTGGGCTGACACATGTGACATCATGGCACTGGCTGAAGGTTTCCATCACTGTCCTCATAGCATGTGAATTGGAGAGCTGGTTCCAAATACTTGTGTGTCCCTGTGGCCCCTGAGGGAGAGAGAAAGAATGTCCTTTGGTCATGATTTATTCTTTATATCTCACCCTGGCTTTTATCAGTGATACTGAAAGCCTGAGTCCTGGGGATTTGATGGAAAACACCCTCCCTTGCCTATTAAGTGACTGCCTTCTCTCAGCGCATTCTGTATGCGTCCCAGGCCAGCCTGATCTTCACACAGCAATGCCAGCGTGTCTCCTCTGAGCAGCAATCAGGGGCCTGTGTAGGTGACCGAGGAGGACATAAGAAAGGTTGTTGATCCCCTGACATGTAAAGACATTCTGTCAGGCAAACTCAGCCTCACAGCGCCTGGGCTTCTGGTGTGTAAACAGAGACTGCTTAATTACACAGGTCATGTCAATTACTGTGACCTGAGTGTTTTCAAGAAATTAATCACTTTCCGCAGAGCTTGGCGGTGTTCATACTTGAAGGCATTATGGCATAAACCTTGTACAAAATCTGGTACAATCTTTTTTTTTAGAATTTATAATGGATGTTTTCTTTTGAAATCCCTAGACTGTGGTTAGGGTAACAAACTGGCTTAAGTACAACAGTTGGATACAGGCTTCCTTCAGTTCTAGTGGGTGTAGGGAAGGGCAGAGGAAGGACGGGGGCGAGGGTGGGGGATGGAAACAGCCATGACACAGGGAGAAATTCCGTGCCACTAAATGAGCCTGTTTCTTCATCTTGACACTAAGAAGATGCTAATGTCAAAGGACTGTGTAAAAATCACAGGTCTGGCTTTTAACTGACAGGAGCCAGACAATTCAAGATGAAGATTTAAATTCTAATCCACAGCCCTCCTTGCTGGGACTGGCAAAATGAAGGTAGAGAGGAGGAACAAGAAAAGGGTACCAGTTGTCATCATAGTAGATACCAGGATGCGTGGAGTCTGTGAAGTAAAGCGTGCATTTTCAAATTTATCTTCTCTCTTCAGCAAAGTTTTCTCTTCACCTGTAAATCTGTGTTCACGTGGAAATGCTTGATCTATAACAGCAATATGCATGGATGTAGATGTAATATGTATTTATGCTCGTGTTCAGGCAGGCACTTTATAGCACTGAAACGCTAGGTGACAAGTCTACTATCATGAACAAACTTATGTTTTAGTTGAGGTCCATTTTTAAGGATCACACTAGTTGCTGGAACAAATAGACCAAAGAATAGATTAATGGCTCATGTAGAAAGTTATTTCTTGCTCACCCTAATGGTCCATGGCAGGTGTTCCTACATCAGTTAGTGAATCTGGCCTTCAGGTGAGCTGGGGACCTGGGATCTCGTTGTATGCCTCCCTCCCCTAAAGCTTTACTGTCCTCACTGAGGCAGCTGAAGGGTGAAGGGTGCATGGAAGAAGCACCCGAACCTCTTAAAAACCTTGGCTTAGGGCTGGAGCAGTGGCTCAGTGGTTACGGCGTTTGCCCTGCATGCGCGAGTACACGAGTTCAAACCCCAGAATCACCTACACAGCAAAGTCTCAGAGCAACAAAGGCCACATGAAAAACTAAATAAAAATTGATTCTCTCTGTCTCTCTCTCTCACTGTCTCTCTCTCTTAAAAAAACAAACAACAACAACAAACAAAAAACCAAAACAAAACAAAATAAAAAAATTTTGGCTTAGAAATGGTCCTTGTCAAATGTGCTCACATTCTATTGGCTAGAAGTCAGTTACAAAGCCATTACCTCCACAGAGAGGCCTAGTGATGTCTAGTTGAACAGCCCAGGAAGAAGAAGACAAAAGGGATGTGTCTGTTAGGAGTAATTTCCGCTGGGTGCTACGATGAAAATGTGTAAAACTGAATAATTATAAATAATCAGGAATTGGAATGATTGCTACAAAGAAAATTAAGTAAGATGTTAAGAGAGAAAAACTGTGGGGTGGGGAACGGGAACCTACGTTAAAGTAGGGGACCCGAGAAGCTCAGTGCTACAGCAGAGGATGCAGCTGATCCTTCATATCCAGGGGTCTTGCACCTGCAGAGTCAACCAACTACAGGTGGAAAATATTTAGAAAAAAATTCTGCATCTGTTTTGAAACTGTGTAGCCTGCAATACAACAGCTATTCATATAGCATTCACATTATATTAGGTTTGATAATCAAGAGATCATTTAAAGTATATGGGAGAATTGTGTAAGTTATACGCAAATAACCTTTCTTATATAGGAATTTGAGCGTCCATTGGAGGAGCTTCTGGAACCAATTCCCCACAGATACCAAGAGACAACTGTAAATCAAGGTGACAAGAGTTAGGAAAGGGTTTTGAGCAGAGGCAACAGCTAGCTCAAATTCATGTTTATCTGAGATGGCAAGCGATCTTCTTCCACTTAGTCTTGGACAGGAGAGAGGAGAAGCCATCAGGTTATTCATCCCAAATGCCCACCAAAAATAAGTTTTTCTTGTAAAAGTGACTGCATGGATTATGACATGGAAAGGGAACTCCACATTCTTTTTTTCTTTTTTTTTTGTAAATAGTTCTAGAAACTTTGGAGAATTTTTGGGGTGTGTGTGTGTGTGTGTGTGTGTGTGTGAAGCCATGGTATCTCTAATTCAACATGTTACAGACTGTGATTAGACGATCCTTCAAGCACATGCCTGGGCTGTGCAGTTCCAGTATGTTTTGAAAGTCACTTACATGGGGAGGGAAGCAGTTTCCTCTTCCCACTTCTCCCCCACACTCCCCCCTCTGTCTTGGATGTACTTATATTGTTTTGACAAGCAGTGCATCCTGCAATTAAATTCTTCACCAACAGAATGCCAGGGGCCTGAGCTGCTTTCACTCTCTTCCTGCAGAATAATTTCAAGATGTGCCATGCTGATTAATTATACTGAAAGCAGCTCTAATGATAGTTTCCGAATACAGGATTAATTCGCATAACATAGTAAATACAAATGGTGAATTTTCAGCTCGATACATTAAACCATTAAGCTTATTGGGCAGATATGTGTCTTGGCACAGCCCTTATGCTGAGCCTTGGCAGGTCTACATTGCTGAGAAGGGATCTTCAAGAACAGGCGTCGGAGTGGTAACCCTGCATTTTGAGAAAGCGTCTTCCCCCATTAAGTACAGCTGCCTTTAAAGAAATGTAAAGTACATTAACAGATACATTCAAAGTGTTTGGTCTGATCAGCGATTGCCAGGGGATGTTGGTTATGTGCTGGTTTGTTATCAGGACTTGCCAACAACAGGAATTGTTATATTTTTTATTTCTTATGGATTTTTTTTTTGTATTGGGGATTGAAACCAGGGATGCTTAACCCTGAGCCATGTCCTCAGTGCCCCCATTTTTAAAATTTTGAGACAGGGTCTCGCTAAGTCGCTTAGGGTCTTGCTAAGTTACTGAGGCTGGCTTTGAACTTGTAATCCTACTGCCTTAACTTCCTGAGCTGCTGGGAGTACAGGCATGCACCACCATGCCCACTAAGTTGTCATTAATTAATTAATTAATTAATTTATTTATTTGAAAGAGAGAGGGACAGTGAGAGAGACAGAGAAAGGCAGAATCAACCTTATTTAGTTTTTCATGTGGCTTTCATTGTTGAGACACTTTGTTGTGTACGTGGTACTGGGGTTTGAATCCATGTATGGTGGGCAAGCGCCTTCACCACCCAGTCTCCGCTCCAGCCCCTACGTTGTAATTTATAGAGCTCTTGATACATGTCAGAAACCTGTGTTGCACATATATAACTATTATTTTGTCTCTTGTTCACTTTGCTCCAGTTATGCACACTGGGTTTCCTGCTCTTCCTTTATTTGTCTTCCTTAAATTCACCAAACCCTTCCTCTTCTCAGAATCTTTGAGCATACCTTTCCACTTCCCTGCTAAACTTCCACCACATCCTTGAATATTAAAATACTATTCAGATGTTAGCCATTGAATGTTGGGATACTTACTATTCAGATATTAGCCATTGAATATTGAGATACTTACTATTCAGATATTAGCCAAACATTACTTACTAAGAGAGACCTTCTTTAATCCCCAATTAAAAATAGTTCCCATAGCGGGCTGGAGCAGTGGCTCAGCAGTTGTGGTGCTTGCCTGGCATGCATGAGGACGAAAGTTCAAATCCCAGCACCACATACACAACAAACGAAAACCATGTGAAAAACTAAATAAAATGGATTCTTTCTTTCTCTCTCTCTCTCTCTCTCTGTCCCTGTTTCTTAAAAAAAAATCCTATTAAGGAATTGCCTCTCTTTACTTTTTTTTTGTAGAACTTATCACAATCTAAAAATTTGCTTTTATTGCTCACTTATTAATTACTTAACCCCAGCACTGTGTCCTCCAAAATGACCAAAATGTGGGTAAGTAAGTGATTTATACACCTTGTTCTGCTTTTTTAGTACACAGAATAGTGCCTGGCACATAGTAGGCACACATTGGGCACACAGTTCATTCCTATGATTAAGTGATTTTTCTGAGGTTATAGACTAGAATGCAGTGGAGCTGGGGATCAGGACTGTCAGACGCTGGGATCTGAGCTGCTGACCAGTGTGCTGTTGGCTTGTTCCTACTTTCCATGCACATGTGCTCCTGCCCCCTCATTGGAGGACACATGTGACAATTCTATGTGTTTAGCTCACTTCTACTTGAAATGGCCAGCGAGGACACAGAAATAGAGGACACCCTTTAAACACCAGTGACACCATTAAAACTCATCAAATAACCCTGGTGCACTGTGGGAGCACTGAGGTTTAGATGACTGATACCTTCATATTCAGCCCACATGTCACCATTCTGGGGACAGAGGTGAAGCCTAGCTTCCAAAGGTCTAAATTTGTGTTGCACAAGTATCTGTTCTTATCTTCCTTTTAAGAAAAGAGAGTTTTGCCTTGCACCTGAGATATGGATTTCATTCAGCTCACCCCCGCCTACCCTAGCAGTTCCACTCTGGTACATCTTGGAGGTTCACGCGTCCTCCATAATTTTTAATGAGTTATTTGGAATCTTTCAACCAGATAGAAACTAGCAATCAGGCACATTTCAGAGAATGTCTCATTTCATGTCATTCAAGGATATTTTAAAGGACAAATTTAATGAAGACCTAACTGCTGTAGCCCATTTTTATGTAAATAATACTTAAACTGTAGTCAGACACTTGAACACCATAGATTTGTACTGAAAGATACCAGGAGAATGCAGACGGCAGCCTCATGGAAGCCAGGCCTGGGTGCTGGACAGCTACTGGCTGCCCTTCTGGTTGTCTCTGCTCCTAATTTGTCCTGTGGCTTGGAGAATATTTTAAAATGGCCCAGACCTTAGTTTTCCAAGCTGTAAAAGGAGGTGTTGCACAAATCTGTAGTGTTGTAACTACTGAGGACCCCGTTCATCTTTTTTTTCCTATGAACCTCGTGTGATGACATATTTTTTTAATCTGATTGCGTGTAGGGAGTAAGAATCACACTCTCGAAGGCGTGTACAGCTGCCAGTTCAAAGCTTTTCATACGGATGCGATAGCCAGAGTTTGCATATGGAGCTGATGTGGTCTCGGATAAAGGAACGTTACCGAAGATTTTGGTGTGCAGCCTTCTTTTGGATGCATCTGGGAATTCCCATTTCTGCAGAGTTGTCTCCTTTTACTGCATTTGAAAACTCTTATTTGGAAGCCACGAGATAGGTTGATTTCTTGAGCCTCTTGAGACTCTATTGATTGATGAGTCTGTAAGGAAGTGGTTCAGTAGATAAATAGGGTATAGAATGTAGATCATGTGGGGTAGAGAGTAGGAAATGAGCTTTTTTAAATTTTTGAGATGGGGTCTCATTAAGTAGCCTATGCTGGCCTCTAACTTGTGATCCTCCTGCTTCAACCTCCAAAGTAGCTGGGATTATAGGTACACACCACCACTCCCAGCTTATCAGTGTCTTTGAAAAAACATACAGATCTTTTTTTTTTTTCTGCATCAGCCATTGAACCCAGAAGTACTTAACCACTGAGCCACACCCCCAGCCCTTTTTATTTTTTTATTTTGAGACAGGAAGAATTGCTTAGGGCCTCACTAAGCTGCGGAGGATGGTCTCAAACTTGCAATCCCCCTGTCTTGGCCTCTGGAGCTGCTGGGTTTACAGGTGTGCACCTCTGTGCCCAGCTAGATTATGTTTTGTAGAGCAATTTTAGGTTTACAGAAAAATGAGTGGAAAGAACATAAAAACGTTCTCATAGATCCACAATGCCTCCTCCTCAACTTCCACTATAAATAACATCTTGCCTTAGCATAATACATTCATTACCATTAATGTGCCAACGTGGATATCTTTCTGCTAACTATAGTTCATGGTTCATATATTGCAGTTCAGTCTCTTGTGTAGTCCATAGGTTTAGACAAACACAGTTATGTCATATAAACATCATTACAATATTGTACAAAACAGCTTCACAGCCCTCAAAGTCCTCTGGGCTCCAGCTCTTCGTCCTTTTCACAGTGGTCTTTTTCTTGTCTCCACAGTTCCGCTTTTTGCAGAGTGTCATTTATTTGGAGTCACACGGTATACAGTTCCTTCAGATTGACTTTCTCTTTTTTTTTTTTCAGTTAGTAATATGCATTGAAGATTCCCCCATGCCTTTTTGTGACTTGACAGCTCGTTTCTTTTTATCACTAAATGATATTCCATTGTATGGATTGCCGGTTTGTTTATCCATTTACCCTTTGAAGGACATCTTGGTTGCTGATGCCTTGTATTTAGCTGAATTTTATTGACGTAAGTGTAGATTCATATGCAGTTGTAAGAAATAATGGAGAGATCCCGTGTCTATCTTAACCAGTCTCCTTCAATACTAATCTAATTTTTGCAAAATCATAGTATAATATTACAACCAGGATATGAACACTAATACGATTCACCCATTTAATTCAAATTTTCCTAACTCTAGTTGTACTCATTAAGTGTGGGTATATTTTTTAGTTCTATAAAATTGTATTTCAGGTATAGGTTTTATAAATTCACCAGCAGAGTCAATTTGATTTATTGGGTATTCCCATCACCACAATGATCTCTCCCCTTTTCTTGGGACCCTACCTGCACTCACCATCTCTCTTTGTCCAAATTTCCTCTTCTTATAAGGATACCAATCAGTTTGGATTAGGGACCACTGTACTGTCCCCAGTATAATGCAATCAAAGCCCTATTTCAAAATACAATCACATTCTGAGGCACTGGGGATTATAGAGTCAACATATGAGCCAGAGCTGGGGAACCAAAGTTTGGCCCATAACATGCAGTAGAAAAATCTCGGAACTGGCTATTTTCACTCTACATAATTCTCTGAAGATTAACACAGGTGGGTCAATATTGTGTTCCTTTTTAGGGCTGAAAACTATTCCATGGGGTGGCCCTCAAGGCCTTTTTAATTCATGTACTTCAAGTTACTGTTTTCACTGCCTTATCAGGATCCCCGGATTAATGCAGAAATAAAACATACTGACATTAGAGGTACAAAAGGGACCAGACCAGCTTTACCACTGACTTCCTTTTATTATGTGTAGCATTGTAGACCAAGATTTGCAATTTTTTTATAGTTATTCAAAACTCACTTGTTGAGTGGTTAGTTTTTGGAGGGTAGAACTTACTGACAAAATATTTTAAACTTAAACATTGGAAATATTTTTATGGCTTAATCTGTCCTTTGATTCCATATTTGTTAGAGAAACAGATTTCAAGTCTTTCGGTTACTTGGATCCTGACCTCTTCTTCCATATGAGCTGCTGCTTTTGTTAATGTGATCTTCCACTCATGGCTGAGTTTAGTGGCTTTGTCCTTTTGAAAATCTGCTCATGCAACAGAGGTTATGCTTTGTGAATCTTAGATCATTAGTTAGGACTTACAAGTTCCCCTGCCTGACTTTTGGGAAGAGGGATGGTCTGAGAAACAGTGTTGAAAAAGAACCAACCAGTAACAGGACTCCCCAGAAACCCACACTGATGTGAGGGACTGGGAAAGCTAGACTCAGAGGACCAGATGTCTCATTTACAGACTACTTCCACAGCGGTGCAGTTTCATTTAGTTTCAAACCTGTACTGTGACAGGCTAAGATGGAGACATATTCTAGAAAGTAAAACTGCATGAACCCAGGAGAAATGCAACCCACCAAAGGCCTGAATCGTGTGATATTTTATGGTGAGGACAAAGGTCTCGAACACTGGGCCATCCCATTGAGCAGTGGACACAGGAGAGATGCTCTGTGGCCTTTTATTTAGAATAACAGTTCACGCAGGGTCCTCTTCATGGAAATCAAGAGGTACTGCTGTAGCTATCTCAGCCCAACACATCTCTTTGAACATTTTGTTTGCTGACACCCACAAAGTGGCAGCTACTCTGGGACTGCTCTGTATGAACTGGGAACCATGCTAGCCACTTTGATTAACTCAGCCTCCAGTGACCTTGCCAGTTAGGTACCATTATTCTTCCCACCCGAGAGTCAGGGACACTGGGACTTAGAGAGGTTCAGTTAGATTGGCCAAAGTTATCCACTAAATGTGCTAGGGAGGCAATACTCATATTTTGTGTCTAATTTTTTTCTAATTCTAAATAGATAGGGTAGATAATGAGAAAAATAATCTTTAGGAAAATGTAGACCAGGACAGAATGTAACAGAGCAGGTTTGAGATATTGATGTGAACTGAGAAAGTGGAAACATTAAAGTCTCCACAGCCACAGATCAATACAGACCTGTCCTTCTTATCCCTGTATACCAAATGCCCCCACCTGGAGGATGGAACACAGATCAGAGTACTTGTGGCACATGGCGGGCGGTGTTCATCAGCGTGTCTGGGTGACGAAATTAAACAGCAAAGGCCTTGGTAGAAATATGATCCTTAAAAAAAAATACCGTGGTTGAAATGTATACGTGCACAACCCTACACCTGCACACCTGCCTAGTGTTTTTCAGGAGCTGTAACTCGAGGTATAATTTATTCCCACGAATAAATTGGCACAGACCTTTTCAGAACCAATCCATAGCTGGGCCGTGCGGCGGCGCCTTCTGCAGGGATGGAAATGTGCCACGTTTGTACCATCCAGTGTGGCTGCCAGCAGCCACCTGTGGCCACAACAGAGTATTTGAAATGTGGCTGTTGAAAGTTGGGAATGGAATTTTAAATTCTACTTAAAAAGTGCATTTTTGGGTCCTGGACTGCACAGTGTGGTCCTAGAAAATAAAGGTCTGCTTATGACAGGAGCTGGAATAGAGAACGCTCCTGTTGCTCCTTCTCATCATCTCTTTCTCTGGATAGAGGAAGAAAAGATGGGAGAGAGAGGGAAGGGCTGGCTGAACGCAAGGTAAAATCATTTCTTATAGTTATCTGCCCTGAATTCTAACTGGGCTTTACTGACAAAGTTCAGGAAGGTTGCAGCCTAGGCAGGCCCTCCTGTGCCCTGGCCTGCAGATTGCGTCAGTCCGTCACTAATCTTGGGTTGAACAGTAAAAATCCGTTTCCCTTCTAACATGGGCCTATGTTTAAGGTACCCCTAAGTATCCATTTTGCATCTTGCAGATTCTTTTTTCAAAGAGAGAGGGACAGTGAGAGAGAGAAAGAGAGAAGCAATTTTTATTTGGTTTTTCATGTGGCCTTCGTTGCCCCGAGATATTGTTGTGTACATGGTACTGGGGTTTGAACTCGTGTACTTGCATATGCTGGGCAAGCGCCATAACCGCCGAGCCACCGCTCCAGCCCCATTGCAGATTTTTTTTTTATTGATTTAAAAATTGTGAATGAGTTTCAGCATTTGTTTTTTTTAAAGAGAGAAGGACAGTGAGAGGAGAGAGAGAGAGAGAATCAATTTTTATTGAGTTTTTCACATGGCTTTCGTTGCTCTGACACTTAATTGTGTACATGGGTGCTGGGGTTTGAACCCATGTACTTGCACATGCCAGACAAGCGCTGTAACTGCTGAGCCACCACTCCAGGCCCTCAGCATATGTTTTATTTAAATCTATCTTGATCACTTCCAAATTGGAATGGGAGAAAGTATTTTGGGGTAAGGAAATTGTGCTACACGATCTTGAGGGGCACATTAGCCATTTTTCTTAAGAAGTGAATGACATGTGGATTCTCTGTATTATCTTCTACCCAGTGCTGACTGGCCTTTCAACTGAGTGATTCTGTCACACATGTGGCCCTGGGGTCCTTCTCTTGCCAAGGGGGGAAAAGCATGTATGATAAAATTTCCCCCCTTAACTGTTTATGACATTTTTGTTCATTGTTTGGAATTAGGTGACAGTGACTTTAGAAGATACTGAGTATTTTAAGCTTGAAATTTGTGGTACTGTAGCTTAACAGGTGCACGGTGAAGTGTCATTGCTTTCTTTTTCTCTTAAGACAGACGTCTAGAGAAACCACTTTCTATTTCCTGACGCTGGAAACAGATACCATTTGGGATTCTTTTTATAGTTTCTTAAGCTAACGACTCCAGTGACCACTCAATTGTGGTCTTGTAGTAAATCAAAATTTCTTTGAAAGACCCAGCTCTGTTATATAATTGTTGTTGTCCTTATGAAGTCTTCTCCTGAGCTAAAAAAGAAAAGTACTCTCTTTGCCGTAAATAATATGTACTCTGCGACCACACACAATATTTTTGAAAATAGAAGAACAGACAGGTTTTCTTCTCTTCTCCTCCTTCCAAGTTAACATCCAATCAGTGAGGGGTGTACATCAGCTTCAGGGCCCATCAATCAGGAATAAAGAGAAGGGATCACTGCAGTATTGATGACCTGTTCCAGATGGGGTTTCACAACACCTAATGCCCTGTTCCCGGGATGGACTCTAAATTGTTTACCATGCATTTTAATAAAACAGATTGAGAAAATACAATCAGCTTCCAGACACTGTCTAGGGCCTGTGTTCGGTATGCAGTTGGTTGTTATCTTTGAGGCCTGGGGAAGGAGAAATCTTTTACCAGGATACATTTAGATGAAAGAGAGGGTCAGGAGAGTTTTTAAGTATGGCAAAGTTGGAAGGCATGGGGCTCCAAGCAGAGGAACACTTTACCAGGCAGGGTGGACAATTCACAGGCCCTGGGCCAAGGCCACACATGCTTCCTGTCGCATCAGGTGATGTGACCACTGTTTCACAGGACTCAGAAGCCAATGTCCCCTTTAGCCAGCTGGGAGAAGGGAGGCCTCAGTATGTGCCCACCCTTATAAAGCGGTTCACCTCTTCAGAGGCTAATGCCTCTCAAAACCAAGAACAATTAAAGCTCGAGACTTTCCAAGCAACTGGGGAATTGAGCAAAATAAATCAGAAATCCTCAGCCTGGGCTTCAGAGGCTCTCCTCATTATGAGAGCAGATCTATTAGCCCTCTTGCCTTTGTCTTTCATTTCTCAAGTGAGGTGATTCTAATTAAATTAATCTGCATGTCAATCTATCGGTGATCAATCAAAGGGCCCAAGGTCTCCCCTATGCTGCAGGGTGCTTGTGGCTGACAGGGGCTGATAATGGAGGAAGAAATAAACTGTCGGGCAAAGTTAATTAGTCAACATAATAGGTGGATTAAAAGGGAACTGGCTGATTGCTGTTTCTCCTGTCAAAGCATGAGGTGGGAGCCGAAGCTGCAATTACAGACAATTATTATATTTGGTTGTAAGAGGTCGCATGAATAAACATATCTCTGTGGGTTTCAGTTTTAATCCTCTTCCCCATTTAATATAAGGAGAAGTGTAGGTCATTTCTTCTCATTGTTTTACTCTGAGTTCTCTGAGGCACACCTTTTCCTGGGTCCCTTCTGGCAGACCAGGCTCAGAGTCACTGCATATGTTGGTCAGGGTGACTCAATTGTGCCTTGGGCCAGTCCCACAATTTTTTTTCTTTGAAATAGATCTAAAACCCTTAATTAGCAGGGATTTTTTTCGAGGGGGGGCATGATGGTGACAGTGGGTAGGGGGGTTCTGGTCTGATTAACTGAACTAACACGGGGAGAAAAAAGTACAAGAAATCACAAAAAGACGCCCTGGAGAGAAAGACACATCCCAGCCCTCGCTGAAACCTCTCCTTTTCATTTCTCTCTCCTCTTAACCCTGACACAGTGGGGAGGAAATATTTTAAAGATTCAAAAGACTTTTATTTGCATGATCAACTGTGATATCTGCTTCAGTGTCTAAACTGAAGGGTAATTTAGGTGAAACACAACCACCCTTGTGTAAAAAAAATATGCTAATAAAGATCCTCTTGTTAAAATTATGGTTAACAGTGCACCTTCTGCCGTGGAACTATAAACTGTGCAATTTTACTTAAAACTGCATCAAAAGCGTTCCATGCCAAAGACCCACTCATCAATAGCTCCTCTTGTTAGACTTGTACAGCATAAGCACCAGTTATTATGTGAAATAGCTATGCAATTTTCTTCAGCTCCCAGCTGTTATTTATTTAACTTGAGTTTATTACCCACCATGCTTTTATATTAAAATGTTCATTCATTCTTCTCTCGTGTCTCCAGGTCGTGGTGTCTACAACTGTCAACGTGGATGGCCATGTCCTGGCAGTCTCTGATAACATGTTTGTCCATAACAACTCCAAGCATGGGCGGAGGGCTCGGAGGCTTGACCCCTCGGAAGGTACGCCCTCTTACCTGGAACATGGTACGCGAATCATTTTCATTGCTTCGCATTGCTACTTTAACTGGGAATTTATTTGGTTTCTTTCTTCCACTCCACCACATTTTTGCTACTCAAATTTCAAATGTCCTTTGAGAATTATCAATCCTCTGAGGGTTTTGCTCTTTAAAATACGGTTGCTGAGTCCTTAAAGACCTCTCCCCCCATCTCTTTTTTGGTCCTGTGACTCTCTGTCTTGGAATGGCTGACATTTCCCTCCATTAGATTGAGGGGCGAGAGAGAGCTCCCACTTGACTACGGAATAAGGAACTGCCAATCCACAGGGAAAAATAAGAAAAGGCTACATTAACCTGCTGGTGCCACTCTGTGACCACCTGTTGAATTGCACTGGGAGATTCGATTCGAAGTCTAGGCTGGAGGTACCCTCTGTACTTGGCATTCAGACCTGACGCCCCTCCTCTGCCCTGTGTGTAACTCTCCCACCACCTTCCATAGAGCCTGCTTCCAGTAGGTAGACCTTGGTGGGCGGAAATCACATTTGTCTTGAGAAATACAACAAATCAGTGGTGCCTATGAGAGGACAGGAGGAAACCAGATAAAATTCTTTTCTCAAAGAAAGTGAATGCAACTGGAAGAAATGTGGGTTGGACTGGGTCTAAATATTGCTGGGTTGCATGTGTATGTAATGGATCCATCCATTCATCAATCCATCCATCAACCATTCATCCATCCATTCAAAAAGCAGTGGCAAAGGCTCTTGTGATACCAAGCACTATCCTCTATTTTCTTTAATCTCCTTGATTTAAACTCTGAACCCATTTCCCTTACTTCACTTTCCAGTTTGCTAGGTCAGCAGGAGAACATACCACACAAATTATCATCACATCGCCTGATTTTTCCCTGGGCCACAAGTCTGTCCGTGACATAATTCATAAGGTAGAAAACTCCCTTCCCTGCCAGGATCCCAATTTAATAAACACACGACTGTCATCATTTTTGCCTGTTTCGCCCCCCCACCCCGTGCTTGAGGAATGCAAAACAGTTCATTTTATTAATTAGCTAGAGGTAGCCCTCTTAGAAGGGATTCTTCACCACATCCAGTTTTACAGTCTTTTAAAAGTAAACCATCATCTTTCAAAAGCTGCTTCTTTATGGTTTCATTAGTGCAGAGATGGATGGATATTACTTTTTGCAGGAGGCCATTTGAAACACCTGCTCATGATTACATTCCTAGTTCCATTTCTGTACTTAAAATTATTCTGATCCTCACTTCACAGTTATGTTGCCTTTTTAATACCTTCAAAGTCACTTAAGGCATTGGATTACTAAAGGTGTTTAGGTGAGAGGAAGAAGAGAAAAACAGGCAAATGCTCAGTGGGCGCAATTTGGAGAGGCCTCCATTGGGAAGGAACTGAAGCTGTTTGTGACTGTGGAGGGTTGGTTGCAGTGGGTACTTCTCTGCCTGGAGATAGACTTGACTGCCAGTTTGAGATCTTCAAGTCACCAGTTCAGAATTTCAAAAGATGGTTCAAGTGCAGGTCACACCTACCTCCCATTTTGGTTCTTGGGAAGCTCGTGCCACCATGCCAATCATCCCTCCAGCAACAACCACAACATCCAAGGCAAGCAAACAATAAGAACCTTCTAGAAAGGATGTCTCTAGGGGGTAGAGGTCAGTAACATTGTTTTTCAATGTGATGTGCAGGATGAGGTTTCAAAATAGGACCCAGGAACCTCAAATTCAATTCTTAGTTTCATTCTGTGTGAACTTGGACAAGCAACTTTTGGGGGATCCTTGGCTTCCTTCTTGATAAAATGAAGGTGATGATCTGGCAGTGGGGGGTGGTGGTAAAAAAAATACACACCCAAATCTGTGCCTGCCCTGGGTGGGGCCAGGTAGCTTCAATAAGGGAAGTGAGTTGGGTGGAGCCTCTGAAGATGGCCTAATGCATGCTCTGCTGGCCCCAGCCCCAGCCAGTGTCGCTAAGGGGAGTGAGAGCCCAGTAGGGTCAGGTGTTCCTGTTTGGCAAGAATTAAAACCCTCCTGTTTTTCTCTTTTGTTGTTGTTTTTTTTTTGTTTTTTTTAATGAAGAGAGAGGGACAGTGAGGAGGGGGAGAGAAAGAAAGAGAGGGAGGGATAAAGAAAGAGAGAATCAAATTTATTTAGTTTTTCACGTGGCTTTCATTGCTCCAACACTTCGTTGTGTATGTGGTGCTGGGGTTTGAACCCAGATCCTTGCACATGCCAGGCAAGCACAGTAATGCTGAGGCACTGCTCCAGTCCCAACCCTCCTGTTTTTTAATTGTTGTTAACTAATTTTAAAAGATTAAACACGAAATGCAGGAGGGAGGAAAAGGCACTAAGAAGATTATAGCCACAGGCTAACAATTTGAGACCCTGGATCAAAGCATTCCTAAATGTCCACCCAGCTCAAGTATTCTGTCTGCTGGACTCCATATTAGTATTTCCGTTGGGATATCATAGGATTCTGCAACTTAAAGACAGTATTTTATGCCTAGCCTTTAGTTTACTAGTCTACAAATGAGCATGCTACTATTATTATTATTCAAGATAACGGCGACATTTCACTCCAAATCAATGAAATGGTTAGCCTTCATTGGGGACTTGGATATGTCCTATATCCTTCTGCTGCAGGGTTCCACAGTCACCAAAGCCTTACTTCTCTCCGGTGGGATGAAAGTGTAGGCTCGTTTGGATCCTCAGTATCAACACAGAGGCACAGAACTGCGGCTCTGCACAGTGAATCCACCAAGCACACATAACCGCCCACTGGTTTAGACACTTCAGGCTGACACATAAATATCTACCCAGTGGAGGCTGAGTGTTGGATCTTCCATCTGTAATGTGTGGGAGTGGACCCAGACGCTCATTCATGTTGGTTTTGGGGTAATACTTAATCCTGCCATTGGAAAGTCCTATTTTTAAAATGCCTTGTTGAAGAATCCCACTGTCATTCCTGCACCTCTCTCCACCCCAACCTCACCCAGCCATTGCAGAGCCTACGGTGTCCATACAGCATCTTCATCTCCCGAGACCTGTAGGAACCTTCTTTCTCCCCCGTTCTGGGCTTTTTACCACCTCATTTGCAGGTAGCCTGAATTATTTTGAGCAGCTCTGCGCATCTCTATTTATATCCTGCTTGTGAGACAGTTTGAGGAAAGTTCCATTCGTGGCTCGTCTCTCTGATGTAGGTAGAAATAGAGACCACGGTTTACAGTCACAAAGAGTCTTCCCTATACATCCCACGGACTCGCGGCCCTGTGCTCAGATTAATGTCCCTGTATTTCAAATAGGAGGCTTGACAAAGGCAAATTTATTTCATAGAATCTTGCCGGGTCCGGAGAGAGTGGATCTTGGCACACCTTGGCTCATGGTAATTGCTTTACACCCCCATTTTTTTTATTCATTCATAAATACTGAGATTTTCTCTGGCTGGTTATTTATGGGGCATTTAGTGAGGTTTCTTTATAGAAGATATACAGTTGTGGAGAGAGGCAGCCTCAAAGTATAACTGCACTCAGGCTTCCAGTTCTTGAAAGGGCATGGGCTTGGGACCAAAGGATGGAGTGGTGGCAGATCCTGGCCTGGGCCTGATCTTCCAGCTACCTGGGCAGAGTCACGGAGACTGTGTGCTGGGGAGCTCTACAGGCCCTAAGGAGTGTTGTTACTGTCCTTGTCGCTGTTCATCTCAGGCCTCAGGTTCTGTTTACTTGGATTTTAGGCAGATTGTGGCATCAGTTTCTCTATGTCCTCCCCCGTGGCAAAACGTGGTGCCCTCGCAGTGCTGGAGTGCAGGGACCCTGTCAGCCGGCATGCTCGAACACTTTATTATCTAATGATCTAATACGCAACACGGCAAAGTGCCGGTGCTCATCATTCTGACACAGAATGCCGGGAGAAGTGACTAAATTACTTTATGTACCATTAGCGCCAGCAGCTATGGGGAACTCACCGGCAGCATTTATGCAAATGCCTACGAATACACTCTAGTGGCTTTGTCAGGAAGCCGGCTGACAAGCAGTTTAAATGCTCATTTTTTTAAAGGAAATATATATATATATATATTTTATGTTGGATTGCTGGCATTCTCTTCCTTCTTTTCCTCCCACTTTTGGACTGTTGGAGGACTTTCCTCTCTTGGATGACTGCAGAAAGCTGAGCAGCTTACCCACCCGTCAGGACTGCCCTTTCTAGGAGTGGGGTGAAGGTCCCAATGTGCTGTTCTCCAGATCTAGGGTTGAAAAAAAAAACATTCTTATGAATTTGTACAACCTTCATATTTACTTGAAAAAAAAAATCAACAGAACTATTAAGAATTTTTAGAGCATGAACATTTTGGTGTTTGTGAGTTCTGACCTGAGGTCCTACTCAGTTGTTTTGAAAACACACCCATCTCCTAAGAATGGAAAGTGGCTGAAATGTCCCTTTCGTGAGTGTCAGATGTGAATGAATTAAGTTTCTCTTCAAAGTAATTACAAAGATGGTGACATGAGATAGAAATGTGCCAGGATCCCAGAATAAAACAAATCAAAACAAAAGTGGGCCTTTGGTTAAACTAAAATATTTTGGAAATGAAGTGTGGAGGTAGAGTCGTTGAGCCTGTCCTCTGGCTGTAATTACAGCCTTAGAGAAAGAGGACAGGATTTCACCACTGCCACTTAGTTCTGACCTTTCGGTTCCAGCTGTCCCTGACAATACGGTGTTATTCTTGATCTTTAGCATATGACCTTCTTTAATCCTGCTGCTCCAGACGGGAGCAGTTTTTGCTTCTGTTGATTGCCCCTGGGTGTCCAGCCCTGGTGACTCCTCTCTGCCTGGCTGCACTTCAATTTGTTGTTTTATGGACACGTGGAGAAAGATGGTTGAAGCTGAGGAAAGTTTTCCAAATTGGCATGGAGTTTCCAACAGACAGGAGAGGCCCCTTCCCTAAGGCCTGCCTGGAAGGAGGAGAGCTGGGTTCAGTCCTGACTCTGCTGTTCTAGCTCCGTGACCCTGAGTGGGTCCTTTAGCTGCTGTGGGCCTCAGCTGTGTATGTATCCAGTGAGAGCTGAGTCAGGACACCTCTAGACTTCATTCAGCTCTGAACTGAAGCCAGGGACACATGTCTTCCAGCAGGAGGGGCCTTTAGAGAAACAGAGATTTGGGGAAATGGAGAAGCCCACTGGCTATTTCTGGTATCACCCATTCTTGGGATCTCTGGCCAAGGAATATAGTGGGCTCCAAATCATTTCTTTATTCTAAGCATTGCACTATGTGCCAGAATTAAGCTGGTTACAGTAGCATAAAGCAGACACAGCTCCTGAATTCACAGAAGTTATGATGTGAATAGAGACAAAAAATATGGAGCAAAAATGTGGCAACTAATTAGAGTGGCGAACAAAGGAGGACAATAAAAAAGAATAGATTATCACCAAAGGGGGACAAATTCCAAGCAGAGCGAACGATGTGTGTAAAGGCTGCTTTGCTTAGGTGAGTTCAAGGGATTGAAGGAAACTGAGTTGGCTCATGTTGCTCCCAGCCAAGGAGTAGTGGCAGGAGGTGAGGCTGGGACATGACTGCCAAGGTCATGTCACACTGGCCCACATGGACTGGTCAGGTAGTGAAATGGCGTGGGAGGCCAACAGGGCTTTGATGAACTCAATTTCAACCATGGGTGTTCCTGGTGTCCCAGGAAATCCCAGGACACAATGGCTCTGAACTGCTTGTAACTTTGCCCTTCCTTGCTGGACTTTGGAAGCTACCCGGGTACTTGGCTATGCCTAGAGCCACCCTATCCCATCACTCTTCCATTTATTAATAGTGCCCATTCACCGTAGGAACCAAGTGCAGCATTTTGAGAGTCTTTTTCCAGATGGTTTTGTTTTATTGATTACCTTTTCATAAGTAATATAGAAAGAATTAGCTGTTGATTTCATGAACATATGGAGACCCCCGACTTTCTAAGGCCCTTGGAATGGAGGGCTGTTGTGCGATTTGACCTATGAAATGGGTATCACTCAAGCAAAATGAAATCATTAAATGGATGAAAATAAATGAAATATCCCCTCCAAAACTTCTCTCTCCCCTCCAGCTATGGGCAACCCCTGGGTCATGGCTCAAGCGTAGTGGAGTCATTAGAGTATAAAATGTCACCTCCTTCACTCGGTCACTACATTTACAAAAAAGGAAACTGAGACCGCGAGAGGACATGTGACCCATTTGTAATAAGAATTACAGTGAGTTCCCATCAAATTCTCTCATGCTCATTGCACTAGTCCCTAGCCAACAAGGGTGAGTTTTAGGGCTAGCCCAGCTTCATGGTCCTGGGCAGCAAGGTACTGGAGGAGGACTTAGGTCCACCCTGGTGCCTTCATGATTTAGCCTGGCTTAGGTGGTCTCCAGACTCTCTGGGGTACTGCAGGTCACGGAAAGAATATCTGTGCAATCATCTACCTCCTTCAAAGAAAGCACATTCAGAACACAGCAGCAGAGGCTGAATGACACAGAGTTTCCCACCGTGAGCGGCCCCCACTGTGACCTAGGGCTTTGGTGCACTGCTCCAGCCAGGCCCATATAGACAAGAGCATCTTGGTAAAGCACCCAGGTTAAGTAGAAAAATATTAGCACCATCTTTGTATACCAAGGGTCATGCTTAACAATTGCCGACTGATTTTTCCCAGTTGAAAAAGGAAGGGCAGATGCAAGAACAGAAATTTAGGATTAAGAATATCCAGATGTGTCACAGAATACAGCATCAAGATCACACATTTCTAAGTAGCAGGTTGGACCATCTCCTTTGAGCAGGTGGGAAGATGCCTTTGGCCCTTTCTTAAAATATACAGGAGGAGGCAAGCAGTTTAGATAAGAATGAGGTTCTAAGTGACAACTGGTTCCAGAGTAGCTCCTGAGTAACTCATGAAACAGATTACATCATAATCCCAACACTGGGGACTGGAGAGCCAGCAAGACCTCAGTTTCAGGCAGATTGAAGAGTCCATGAGTGCCGGGTGCAGGCTGTACTCTGTAATCCCAGAAGCTTGGGAGGCTGAGGCAGGAGGATCTCAAGTTCAAAGCCAGCCTCAGCAACTCAGTGAGGCTCTGAGTAATTTATCAAGGCCTGTCTCAAAATAAAACGAAATAAAAATGTCTGGAGATATGTCTCAGTAGTTAAGTGCCACTGGGTTCAATTCCTGGTACCAAAACAATCCCCAAACAAAACAGAACAAAACAAAACAAACACAAAAGGAGTCTGTGAGCAACATGTAACCACCACCCATCAGATGGTCTATGTTCTCATTATTTGAATGTGATACAACCAATAATAGTGGTGATAGAGGGGAACTAGTGTTCAGACTTAATTGTCATCGCCTATGGTGACCAAGCAAGGTAGTTTCACGTTATTGCTGATGTACTTGGACTATTATCAGATAACTTTTATGGAGCCTTTACTGAATGCCAGCATTATGGTCATCACTTTATTCACATCATGTCATCAAATCCTCCAGCAAATCTGATAAGAGATAACAATTCCCACTTGACAGATGAGAAAACTGAGGCTTAAAGAGGATCAAAAACTTACCAAAAGTTACAAAAATAATTAGAACTGGGCTTGGGATTTGACCATAGGTCTACCTCACCATATAGCTCTGTATAATAGCACTACTAAGAATTAATGGCAACATACCCTGAGCCATTCAGTGGCACGTAGATTTGCTATTTGAGGAAACTTAGGCTAAGGAAGAGATAAGTCACTTGCCCAGAGTCACACAGCAGTTCAGTAGTAGATTTAGGATTCAACACCCCCAAAACCTAACTCTGGATTCTACTTCCAACTACTGTTTTTGGATATTATGTTAAATTACTTCCATCTCCTATTCTATTGTCCTTATTTTTTTTTCTTGATACAAGAAAAGCAATTGTTCTGGCATTTTTGAAAGATGTTTTGAAAGTGAGTCCAGAACACCTCTTTTTAAAAATTGGGGCACATCATGTATGTTTACCCTATAGTTCATCCCCCCCCCCCCGCCCCATAACCTCTTTTCCCATGGCTAGAACTCATTCTGCTGATCAAATTTTTAAAATCCTGATTTTATTTAATGACCACCATATTTTCTGTGGGGCTGGCAAAAAATAAGGAGGCTGGTAATATTTTATTTATTTGCAAGGATATTCTAAATCATCTCCTTAGAAATCATTTGTTAACCATACGATTTTTTCGGCGCACACAAACACGGTGGAGAAAAAGGAGACCTTGAGAAAAACTGTAAGATGGTGGCTTAAGCAATGGCTGGGATCCCCAAGGGTCACTGGACCTCATGCTAGAAATAACGTGGGGAACTAATGTGAATACAAGGAGATTATCTTCTTCTAGGAATTTCTTGACAAACCTGCAAACTGGGAAGTTTCCAGCATTTGGTATTTTGTTTGATCTAACAAATGAGGGAGCCACACTTAACTTGGTATAATCAGCACAGGGTGGTGGGTTGGGAGTAGGTTGGGGGTGATGGTATTTTCTGTTTATATTTTGACCAGAAATGCCAGAACTTCTTTGATGCCTATTTTTATGCCTTATATTTGGTTGCACGAGTATCATAATTCTAATTGTGCTTATTTGCATAGTTGGTAGCTCCAAATGGAGGCCCTTATCCTTATGTTTCATGAACTTCCCTCAAGTGAGAATTTCAGATGATTCAAGTGATGTTAATATCCAAGTTCAAGCTTTGATGTACCATTCTTATGAGATATTTAGAAGTTGGAAATAATATTGCTTATTTGGACATTTTCATTTATACTTGAGGAAATAAAACAGAGTTTTCCTCTGCTGTGCTGCTTGATTTTGAGGATGGAGTTAGATCTTGCTTGGTCTCAGCTTCCTCAACAGTTAAGGGGAGGCTTGGTCGGGTCCTTCAAACTGTGATAATTTGCCATGTGGATGCAGCTGATTCTGTGAGAAGTTCTGTTTCCCAAAGTGCTGCACACTCACAGCCTTAGGGAGCTGATACCAAAATATCAAGGTGAGGGTCACTCTGCAGAGACCTGAGTCCATTTCTTACCACCTTGGGCGTCTCTTCAGGAGGTGGATAGTTGGTTCCAGGAGGCCTGGAAGAGCCACAAGGTGTGGCACACAATCCACTCGTTTCTTAGGCAGCTCTCCCGCGCAGATGTCCTCCTCCCTGAATTCCTTCAGCTGAGAAAGTGCGGCATCCCACCCATCTGACAGTTAACTGTGAGCTTTCTGGTGTTTCCCATACAGTGTGTGAGATAATTTTAGTAGATGGAGAGAAATATTAAAATAGCTTTAAGTAACAGTGTGTCCATCTTAACACACACAACAATGAAAACGAAAACAAACAGTACCACTGCAAAATCAGGATCTCACAGCTCTTACTGCTTAGGACAAGACTTAATTTTTTTTAAATAAAGTTGATTTAAATAAATTTGAAACTAAATAAAATGAAGTGAATATAGCCACCGTGGTACTGGGATGGAGCAAAATCCTGATTGAAATTTGGGAAATCTGGGATGGAGCAAAATCCCGACTGAAATTTGGGAAATGCTTTTAAGAGTGGGCTCTAAGGGTTGTTAGAAGTCATAATTCTTTCAGGTCTCTAGGAAGTAGTACCCTGGCATATATTCTTTCTTTTTATATTAAGTCAAATATTGCTTTCTAAAAGAAAGCCTTTGAAGGTTCAGTTTACCATTAGAAAAAAAACATAATATCCTAATAGGATTTAAAAAATCAAAACCTCTCCTGAGCTGTTAACTCTGTTTTTATTTTTAAACAAATCAAGTCTGCATGTCAGAGAGCAGAAATCGGTTTGGAAAGGGGACTTGAGTCCAGGGAGAGCATCCACCAGGGTTCACCCAGGCAGCACATTATGATAATATATACGGAACCAGCTGGACACTGAGCTAAGCTGACATTGTGTTGTCGAGGGCAGGATGGCCCATCAATTTCCAAGATAGGATTTGAGTTCAAATGTCAGAAAGAGCAGCAACTGTGTGGAAGCTGATGCAGGGGGAGGGGTGGGGTGGGCAGGAACCAGCAGGGCCTGAAGACAGGAAGTCCTGGTACCTCCGGAAGCCCACTGCTCTGTTTTCTCATCTGGCTGTTACCCTTCCTTCTAACCTTAACATCTGTTGGCAAGATCCACCTGGGCCCTTGCATGATGAGACCCACCTCAGGGGGAGCTTACTGGTGCTAATTTTAACCCCCAAGAGAATGGAGTGCCTTCTGCCGGAATGGGGCCAGTTCAGCCCAGGAAATGGGACTCCACGTAACTGCTGCTTTCCACAGAGGAAGCCCGGTGTGGGTGTAGTGGCAATCATTATTATGTGCTGAAGGAGTTGTCAGATTTTCAGCTGCTCAGTTTTAGTCCCTTAACTTTGTAACACCTCTGATGATTTTTCTGTTTGTTTGCTTTTTCATTCTTAATCATTCATCTCTGAAGCACATATTGACTGACGATCTCCTATATGAGACAGTAGGAGTCCAGAGGTGGACAGAACAGAGGCAGTTACTGACATCATCAGCATGAAGTATACACTCATAAGCACATGTGTATTTATGTGTTGATATTAAGGAAGTACGACACGTAGGATGATTCAAGTTGAAATGCTGGTAAGTGCTAGAGAGGAGAAATACAGACTGCTAAAGGGAAACTTAGAAGTTTTTAGATAAGAATGAGTAGCTTTTGGTCAATCAAAGAGGAAAGAGGATTTTTTAGACAGAGGGGAAAGTACATTGAAATACCATAGGAGGATCAAACATTAGAAGTTTGCAGGAGGGCTGATTGGGAAGAGGGTTAGGTCTAACATCCAATTCTGAGAAAGAAATTTGGAAATTTCCCATAGATTGGTTTCTCTTTGACTTGGGCATAGGGGTGCATTGTATGTTATTAATCACAGGCTAATGGAACTCAGGATCCAGTAAAATGTTAGCTTTTAGACCAGTATTTCAGGGAATGATGGTTTTGCTGGAATGATAGTGGCTTTTAAGTACTTTGGCATAATCCCTTTTAATTTTCTTAGCAGCCATGGGAGGGCACTGCTGTTATTATATCTGATTAATAAAAAAGGGAAACTGAGGCCATCCTATAAGGATTTAGTGGTGGCCAAACAGAAGAAGAGTTAGGTTTTATATCTGCAGCTTTTGGGCTTCCAAGCAGCTGACACAGGGGATCATGGCCACTGTTCTTTCCCATTGTTTAGTCAAAGCAGCTCCCCACACACTGGAGTTTAGAGGAGGAGAGAAATTCTGCCATTTGAGCTGGTAACGTAAAACCTGCTTCAACTGAAGCAAATTGACGACATTACTCAAAGGCAAACTGAAAAGCCATATCTATGCCCAATCCCAAGGGTGAGTTAGTTGGCATGTGCAGTGATATATGGGAAGGTACTTTTCTGGGTTAAGATAAAAACTCCTGGTATCACGTCGCACTATCGGGCACCCCATCTTAGACTCCTTGTGCCAGCCCTGCAACCTGAAATACTCGGCGGACAGAAATGAAACTTATAGAAATTAGGTGATCATCATCCTTATCAGATGAATGTGATTCCATCAGCATGATTTTAGCATCCTCGGGAAAAAGAGATTTACCTGGAGAGTCACAAGGGAAAGGCTCAGAATGGCAGGGCTGCGGCTTTGTGGCCAGCCCGTGTGGGCAAGTCGTCTGGAAGATGACCCAGTAATTAAAATCCTGCTTGAATGTATGTGCTGGTCAGTCCTAACAGAAGTACTGACATGGGAAACCAGACAGGAACAAGAGAAGGAAGAGGAAAGTGAAACACAAAGGTAGCACTCTCCGACCACAGGGTGCAGAAATAGATCTGCGTCGACCGACGGCAGATCTGACCACTAAACATGAAAGCAGAACCCAGGTATTAATAGATTTTTATCCCAATCTGTGCAATTAATCAATATTTTATATGCGAACATATGCTCCCGGGTTGCTGGCTTATTTAATTGACAGTTGTAATCAGCAGGGCACCAGTTGTTCAAACCCATGCATTTCATCTGCAGATCTGGGAAGAAATGTGGCAGGGGGACACAGGGAACAGGGACATGGCCAGTGTCAGGTTTGAGACCTCTTTTCAACACATCAGTTTCTTCCATCAACCTTGGAGCAAAGCAATAAAAATGTCAAGACACGTGCATATGTAAAATATGAACAGAGATCTATGTACTTTGGTCATTATTTAGAAGAGTGATTGAATTTAATGTGGTTGAGGTCTGGGGGTGTAGATCTATTATAGAGTGCTTGTCTACCATACGCAAGGCCCTGGGCTCAATCCCTAAGACCACTAAATAAATATGTAAATAAATAACATGGTTGTTACAATTGAGACCTTTCTTTAATTCTATGTTATCTCTCCTTGTGCCAGGCCTGCGGGACATACTCTTAGAAATATTGTGTGTGAATTAGTATCTCAGTTGGTCCTAACGTGCTTTCTCATTTCTTGCTAGTGAAGGAAAGTCAATCTTTGGTTTCTCTTTGCTAAAATTTTCTGACTGAATCATCAAACTAACTGTGCTGTTCCGGTAAATCTTACATGTAACAAATCTACAAAGTCACACCTCATATTCTTCTGCCTTTTTACTTTGGCAGAATTCTAGAAACTCAAGTTGATTTGGTTAGCTAAAGACCCATGGAATCTGATCCTTGTTGGTCAAATGAAAAAGGAAAGTTGGGGACAACATCATCCTCCATCAACATGGACAATGTCCAGATCCAAAATGAAAGTGAAGGGAAACTGCCCTGGACTTCAAGTTTATAAGTTTTTTTGTTTCCTTATCTTGCAAAGAGAGAGGGGCAGTGAGAGAGAGAGAACGAGATAATCAATTTTATTTAGTTTATCATGTGGTTTTTGTTGCTCTGATACTTATTTGTGTACGTAGTGCTGGGGTTTGAACCCGTGTCCTCAAGCATGCCAGGTATGCACAGTAGCCACTTACCTGGCCGCTCCAGCCCCAAGCAGGTGTATAAGTTCTTGACTTGCTGCTGTCCCTCGCATGGGATCTTCAGACTCAGAGAGTGAGTTTATTGTTTTTTTTTTTTTTTAAAGAGAGAAGGACAGTGTGTGAGAGAGAGAGAGAGAGAGAATCAATTTTTATTGAGTTTTTCACATGGCTTTCTTTGCTCCGACACTTAGTTGTGTACGTGGGTGCTGGGGTTTGAACCCGTGTACCTGCGCATGCCGGGCAAGCGCCGTAACCGCTGAGCCACCACTCCAACCTCCGGAGTGTGAGTATAGCAGCCCAACTTGTAACAATAGAAACATTTCTCGGCCTGGATGTTTGGCAGCATTTTTAATGTTCCTGTGTTTAAATTGGCACTGGTGGTTTTATATTAAGGATGCCATTTTCTGAACTTGGAAATTGAAGAAGGTAGAGAGAGATTTTACTGTAATTCATTCGTAAGGCTGAGTCTTAGGGGGGAAATAACTTTACTTGGAAATAGAGTAGTAATGCTCTGTAAAGTTAATAAATATCCACCCTCTATCTTGGGGATAAGAAATTGCACAACTAAGATTTTTATGAGACTTTGGCTGTATTTATATGATTAAAGTGAATATTTTAGCCAAACCGAGCAGAAATTTCAGATAAACACCAAAATTGAAGGGATGTTTGGTTGATTTAAATATTTGGCCGTATCTGTCAAAGTAGACTCTCAAAGTTTCAAGTGTAAATCAGACTTCAAGATGGCGCTATCTCGTTGGTGAAGTGGATTGAAGAATAACATTTGTTTGTCTGCTGAAGGTTGATTTTAAGAATAGTAGAAATAATGTATGGAAAAGTCCTTTGAAAACTGAACAAAACCAGTTAATAGCCAGGGATTAGTTAAGTGCAGAGTACTATTTCCAGTTTGTGGGAGAGTGAGGTTCCTCAGTGAGACAGATGTGCCCATTTGGGTTAATTTGCACATGTAGCTACATGCCCAGCTGTGCAGATACACGCCTCTTCCTTCTCTTGCAACAAACATTTCTTCTTTTTATCATCATCTCACATTCATCTCGTGTTTACTTTGTGCTGAGTTCTTAATATAGATCAGAACTCCCAGCAACCCGTCAAAGTGGGATCTTCTATAATTATTACTCCCAATTAAAGCGGTAGAAACTAACACTGATGGGGATTCCGCAGGAGTTAAGAGCACTGGCTCAGTTCACGTGCTAATTCCTTGCTGGTAGGCTTGCTAATTCCTAACCTGGGCAATTTCACTTCCTATCAGCCTTAGTTTCTACTGCTTTAATTGGGAGTCATAATTATAAAAGAGGCAGGAGCTGAGACTCAGGAGGGTGGACTTGACTCTGTAGGTCAAATTTTGAAAGCTGATGTCTTGGGAAGGTGAATCTAGGTCTCGGCACGTAGAGTGGATTCTGCTCATAATTAGTGATCAGGTAGCAGAAATGAACACAAACAAGCAAGTCTGAGTGTTGGCTTTTTCTCAGTGGAGAGTTGATAGCAAAGACCCTTCAGGGTAGTTTTTGAGGAAGTTGAGTTAGTATACCACCAAGTTTAGGAAGTGAATCGGCCACTCCTTTTTGCTTATTTTGTGGGGTACATTTGGCGAAATGCATTCCTATGCCTGTGATGTCACAGACTGTCACCATGGAAGCATCTGTGCTGTAACTGACGGGGGATCACAGCATCGCTGAACAAGTCAGGGAGGAGAGGAAACTGGCTGAAAATGATAAGGCTGTCTGCAGTGAAAGTTCACTCAAACTCGTTAGCAGTAGCAGCCTTGGTGCAGAGAGAAATATAAGCAGAACTATTCGGAAAGGCACAAAGCACGTTGTGGGCATTATTAAAGGTTTGGGCAGGGTTGATTTTGAAATGTTGCTCACATTCAAAACACAGTGTCTTTAAAAAGTCACTTTCTATGCTGTCTTGCCCAATGACAATAGAAATCCTTCAGGAGCAGGGAGCAGGGAGCTCTTCTCCCAAACAGCTTATAGAATATCTTATGCATAGCAAAAGACCAGGTATGGGCTTGTGTATTGTACAGGGAGAGGCATTCAGCAGTCAGCAGCAGATTTGCCTCTGGTTTTTTTTTGTTTATTGTTTGGTGAGTCAGTGGCACTGTTAGTTGTATGACTGCATAAATTATTAACTGAAAGATCATTCTTGACTTTCCAAATATGCATGTCAGTTTCACACTGGTAGATATTGGGTAAAATCCAGCCTTCAGCAATATATAAGTTTAGCATAATGGTATTTTAATAAATCATGTATTTGTTGCTGACAATTAAAAATAGAGATCTTGGATGAAAAGTCAAAGTTAAGTGTTGTGTCCCTTTTGGGTGGGGTGCATACTGTTTGTTTAGCCACAATTCCCGCCATTCCTGTTCAGTTCATTAACTTTACTTCCTGCCTGGAAGCATTTGCTTTTGTGATCTGGTTGGAGGAATTAGAGATTCATTATTCCTAGCATAGTTCCTGGCATATGAAGGGTACTCCATAAATGGTAGCTCCAATTATTCTTTATTGGGTACCTGATCTCAATTTGTTCTTAATAACAACACTGTACAATTGAAACTTCTGGGATGATGGAAGAATTTTATCAATGTGCTTTCTAATATGATAGTCATTGTAGATATTGACCCTTAAAATGTAGCCAGTGTGAAAAAAAGACTTTTTATTTAGTATTAATTAATTTAAAAACTAAATTTAAATAGTTACACATGGCTAATGGCTACTATACTGGGCAAAGCAGACTAAGCAATGAGATTTCTAAATAAGTGTGCTTGTGTAGAATAAAATGTGGAGATGATAGGACTGTGTATGTGAGCCTGTCCATATTTCAGAAGATAATTTACAGTGGGCACCATCCTTTAGGGTCATCTACTTTCAGAAAGGAGCCCATCCTTTATTACCTGACTAGCAGTCTTTCCTGTTGAAGGAATCAAAGATGTGTGCTCACAAGATATCTGTATGCACATTCCTATCAATAATCGTTAGTCGCCGTAGACTTGAGTAGGAAGTGCCTTTGCTCTCTGTCCCTGGTGTCCAGTTAGGGTACTACTTAAATATAATAACTATACTTGACGAGCTGCTTGGGCTCACCATTCATGATCAAGTAGTGCTAAGAGTCAGCGTGACCACAGATGCTGTGGGAAACCCATGATCCCTTCAGGGGTGCTAGTGCGACCATTCATTCTTAGAGCTAAGGCCCACAGCCTTCCATCTTGTGGTTACCATCACAAACACAGAGCACATGGGACCATTTGTGTCGGATTTGAAAAGATCCCTCTTTCAAACCCAGTGCTCGGAGGCCTCCTTTTGTCTTTGTCATGGATTGGGAACCCCAGAACCATTGACTGGGTTTTGGCTTCTTGGTCACTCAGAGATTTCTGTCCTGAGACTTACTCTAAACCAACTTTTCTAACTGTTAAGTTAACCTCACTGTTTTTAGGGACACAGGCAGAAGAGGACAAAACAAAGATTAGCCTACTATATTCAAACAAAGTTTGCAATCACAGCCTCCCCGTTCCTCACCCCAGCAAAAAAAGCTTCCTTAAAAACAGAAAACCTAATAATAATGATAGAAACAGTTGTTGAAGCTAATTTGTCAAATGATGAGTAATACCAATCTTCTTGTAATGGAAAGAGCAAAACAGGCACGAATATCGTCTGCTTGGATCAGTCATCCAGCCAGAATGATGCACCATCTCTTCTCAGAGCAAATTGTGCTGAGGGAATGCCAGGTCATCCTGTTTTATCTTTGTGGGTAAACATCAACTTGCACCCCTATTATAAGAGTGAATTGAATGAGTCCTCGAGTTAAATGGAAAGAGGAAGACAAAACCCTCAGAAAAGACAAAATAGGATCTGCACACTTTAAAATTTCTTCTTACCAAAATTCTAGGCAAAAAAAAAAAATGTTTTTCAGAAAAAGACTAAGATAATATCCCCTGAGACTAACCAGTGAAATGTTGAATTATCTGCATGCATCTATGTTTTAATGCTACGTGTAGTCCTGTTCCCAGACAGAAGGAGGCTAAAATTCATATTCAGATAAGGAAAGGCAAACCTTGGTGACAGATGGAACAGAGTTCAGCATAAAGGTTTAATCCTATCAGGCCGATTCCTGTATGGCCATCTGGATAATCCGGCACACACATTCGAGGCCTGTTAAAAATACGACTCCAGCCAAGATGAACGTCACATATTTTCCACTAGACTTGCTTATATTTGACTTTATGATTTTCCAGGCCCAGGAAGATTGCTTGGGAATAAAGTCTTGTGCATTCTTTGATGAAGCAGTTACATATATATATATATTTTAACCTGAAAACTAATTCTCCTTTACCACAATATTGGGTGTCCATTTTTGGAAGGTTATTTGTTTCCTTTTCTTCCCTCGCTTTCCTGTCTTAAACTTTTCTTGCAACAGGATAATAAGGAGAATTAGGCTAAAAATGATTCTGTGCATGAAAGTTCTCCTTGTTGGGAAGAAAAGAATTATTTACTTATTGTATAATCAGAGGCAAGGGAATTTACTATTGTTGCGATAAATATCACAATTGAACTCATGAATAATTCATTCTGAAGGTTCTCCTACCCTCCATGACAATTTTTCCCTTTTGCTTTGCAATGGAGTGGCTGACAATCATAGAACAAGAAAAAAAAAGAAAGAAAGAAAAGAAAAGAATGAATGAACAAACTGAAACTGATGGCAATATTTGCCTTTAGCTATTTTAGGATTAATATTTTGTACACTTTAACTTTGGATTTGGCAGATCAAACATTTGGTGGGAAACAGTGCATTCACCTCTCCATGAGTCATAAAATTCTGAGCAGCTGCAGTGTATTTAACAAACAATTTTTTTGCATATTATGAAACAATGCTCTATTGCATGTCACTAAATCAAAAAGCCTTCAACAAATCTTTCAAGAGCAATTTTGAAGTTACAGGTACATCAAAAATGTCAAGATTTTTCACCGCTAAATTGTTAAATAACCCTGCCGAGTGAGCCTGAGCAGAGTTCTGGATCTCAGACAAATTCAGAAATCCAAAAGCTTTTGCCCTAGAACATTTCAGATCACAATCGTTGAACCAGCATTTCCATCCTTCCCTTGCTCAGGTGCTATGTCCACTGACTGCAGAGGTCGTTTTTGACTTTAGAGTAAGAAAGCTCCAAGGTGAACAAGAAGTAGGTAGGATTTAGGCTTGGTGTTTAAGTAGCAAGTGGCATAGTTTGAAAGCTGTCTAAAAGTATGGATTCTCTAGAGGGCCACCATCAGGTTAGCTCTACCTTGATGCAGACAGATGTTGGAGCATTTCTATCTGGCAACTATGAATTTTTTTCCCTTCTCCTTTTCTGTGGGGGCCATTAATACAGTCAAAGAAAAGGGCTTTCTTGCCAAACGAAGTCACTTTGGAATAAAGGATGAAAAACACTTGAAATTCTCAATCTCCTCATTTAATATTTAATAGGTTTAATTGCATCTGGTATTGAGAAATCTCTGTATCATGGATTACATTTCTTTTTAAAGTGACAAACACCACATACACATACATGGGGTGGAGGGAGGAGAGAGAGGGAGTGAGAGGGAGAGAGAGAGATTGACTCTTGCATATATAATAAATGACTCTTTGCAAAGTAATATCTAGATATGGTAGAGGACAGAGCAATAAATGCAGACCAATAACAAAACAAAATAAAAACCCTGATAAATAATAAAATGCTTAACTGCATAATGCAATTACTGAAAACAATAAAAAAGAGCAAAACAAATCTATAACTCAAGTCAAAGCAAAAGCATGTGTTACAAAGACTGTCACACCTTGAGTGAGGAGGCTGTCACAATTGTTTGCTTTGCAGCTGAGTTTATGTGTGTTTGTGAATCCACTGGAGTCTGTGGTCGTATTAGCATCTGGAAAGTGGAATTGGCACCCACTAGTGCTAGGGGTCAGGTTAGGCATCATAACTGCTAATCATTTTTAAGGAATCCTGTTGGAAGAACATTGATCCAAGAGCAAATTTGCTTCCTGTACATGGAAAAAAACAAAAAAGGCAGAGGGCTAGTCTTCCAGCTAGTGACAAACCCCTCTGCTCTTCCTGTTTCCTGTCTACTAGCTGCTACTTCCAGGTTCAAAGGAGGCAAGTTTTGGTGCTTCAGGAGTGTGAGCAGTGGGGAAAACTCATCATTTCACGAGGAAACCCAGTTTTTCAGATAGGGTGGGAGAAGCTGACACCTGGGCACTGAGTTCACATGGGGTCACTTTGGGTCCCTATCAGCTTCTGGGATGAGGTTGCTCCTAAACACGGTGTCCCCAAACCCAAGTGATAAAAGAGAGCAAGGCTGAGATTTTATGAGGTCACAAATATTCTGTGGAAATCAGCTGAACTCTTGGGTTCCGCAACATTTTCTGACAAATCTCCAAAGTTGGGACAACAATGATAAAGTCAGTTGCTTTGGCTGAAAACTTTCTGAAAAACTTCCTATTAATATTCATTCCAAGAAAATGAAGTCCCTGAAAAAAAATATATATGTTCGGCTCCTATCAGCAGAAGAAAGGGACCATGGGAAAGGAGAATGGAGAGGGGAGTGCTTGGGTGGGATATTGGCCAAATTATATTGTAATATTGTATGCATGTATGTATATGTAATGACAGATCCCATCATTATGTTCAACTCTAATGTACCAACAAAAAATATGAAAAGGAAGGAAGGAGGGAAGAAAAAAGGGGGAGAAATTCTGCTTTGGAAGGACTGATGCCAAATCCACCTACTGGTTGCATTTAGCTGGATATGTTGGCAAGTAACAGAACTGAGAATTCTGAAGAAGGTTCTACAGTAAATGATCTAACATGGAGCATGGAATGTCCTGCTAAATAAACTGTGGTTTGTGAGGAGCCAAGGATACTAATAGTGATCATGGCAGCCACTAGCATTCCATGCACTTGGTACATAGTAAAACCAAACACCAATGGGCCCTTCCTGGGCATTTTGCTGGAAGACTGCGAGATGTCACCTGTGTGGGAACCACAGATCAGAAAGGGTCAGTAGCTCTATTAAGGTTACACTAAAGGGTAGATGTGGAATTTGAACAGTTGGAGCCCTTGAAAATTTTCAAATACGATAATTCTTCAGATGCTAAAATCAACACAATATAATTCCATCTCTCTATCTCTACTCAGAAGCTAATAAGGGCTGGTGGCAGTTTCCTGTCTCCCCATGCAAGCACCAGCTACCTGCTTCGTAGAAATACTCATTAATAGACAGTGCAGGGTCCCAGAATGTTAGACCAGGAGTCGCCATCTTCTCATACCCTCCACACAATAGAAATGGAAAATGACGCTGTGTCCACTCCAAAGTAGGATTTCTTCCTGAGGCTTAGAACAGGTTTAGAAATTTCCGAGTTTGCATATTTCACTAATTCAGAGAGTGTTGTTTTCCCATTGTATTCTAAAAAACCCAACAGTGCATCTCTAATTAGTTTTCCATAACCAGGGCAGCTGTCCACTATCAGAGAGTCTCATTTGGACAATGAGCTACGATAAATGATGGACCCAGGTCATCTGTACGGCTACCCCAAACAAGTGAGGTATTGATCACGGCACAAAGAGATTTCAGAGGCATAAACAAGAGCAGCCCCAGGACCCTGCTGATGGCCACACACATCACTAATTCACCTCAATGGGCAGGCACCTCTGAGCTCAATTAACCCTTATTCCCAAGGCCACCTATAAACCCGAGGTAAACATGGCTTTGCTGGCCCTTGCTTTCTATCAATGAAATAGATCATTTCTATCGGAGGCCGAGCTTATAAATTCACCTTGCTAATAAAGAGCCTGGTGCTTCCAGTGCAAGCATGAGGGCCCTGAAATCATGTAACATCGATTCTGTAAACCAGAAAATGTTTAACTGCTAAGGGCATCCGTGATTCCTTCTGCCTTCTGAGGCTATTGGAAGGAAATAGAAATGCTCTGGAGGTGGAGCAGGTGATAGCAAATGTCCCCGGGTACAGCTGTCTGCACACAGAACATTAGTTGTTAAATATGCACTGGAGGCTGAAAGATTCCTTTTTTTTTTTTCTTCTAATTCTTCCCTCTCCTCTCCTTCTTACCATGACCATTGTTCAGAAGCAAATTGGAAATCTGGTAATTAGGCCCTGACTCACGGTGTAGTATTAAAGTCCTGAGCCAAAGTTCAACACCCTGAAATGAAATTTAAACCAATTAATCTGTTAGATTTTTATCGCTTGTCCGTGTTTTCTCAGCAATTCCCCCAGCACGTGGCCTTTGATCAACTCTCATACAAACGCTAAAATGTGTGCCTGCTGCTAGCAAGATGGGGTGACATTAACATGGTACTCATAAAACAATCAGAGCAGAGGAGCCCTCAAACAGGCAGGGCATAGTAATATTTAATAAAAGCGCACACATAATCTTCAGAATTAGCATTTTGTGCCTTGCAGTACCTTGGGGAGAAGAGCTTTTATTTGTGGAGTGATCATTATTATAACAAAGAAGAGCTACCTAATAATTTCCACTTTAACTCTGCAATGTGCCATGAGCATTTCAGAGCCATTATGCTAAACTGGTGGGGTAATCATGTTATTGTCATAGTTTGAAGGAAGGAAAATCTCCTCTACTTTGGTGGCTGGTGAGGGGTGGGGGGAGGATTAAAGAAAAGAAGCTAGGAAAAAAAAACCCCAAACTTTTATTTTTAATGAAATTTAGAATCAGAAATTGGCTTCTTATTCTTGTGGCTACAGTCTCAAAAATTCATTGGCGAGGAAGAAAGAAGCTTTTATTAATTAAATCAAGTGTTTACTGATAAAAGTTGTTTTGTATTCAAACATACCTCCCTCATTCGCTGTTCTCTAATATTTTCATGGAGCTAGAATTGTACTGATTATTATATCTCTGTGTTGAACCCTTTCGTAAATCTTTTTGCTCTCAAAAGCTGCTGAATCCATCCACTGTGACTATTAAAACATGAGCTTTCTCTGTTATTGTCCTGCTTTCCTCTGAGTATCTTGATGAAAGAAAAACAGGTCCTTGGCTGTTTGGGTGTTCTCTGAGGATCTTCAGACAAAAACGTATCCAAAAAGAGGAGGGAAGCAGAGGCTCAGGGTCGGTCTGTTAGTCAGCACAGCTGGTTTGGGGTGGTTTGTTTTTTAGTATAGCTTTTTGCTCTGAAAAGTACAACTGTGGTCAAGTGTTCTGCTTGTATTTAATTTTTTATTATTGTGACATATGTTACCTTAGTAGATGCTCTTTAAAAAAAAATTCAAACCACGTAAAAATTAATAGAGTCAAACTAAAGAGCCTCCCTTTCCTGTTAAATCCACTATAGTCACATTTGCTTTTCATAAGGATGTCCTGGGGACAGTTGCTGTACATCCTTCCTTCCACATCGTTGTCTAGCATGCCTGATCACTTGTAACTACACACACACACACACACACACACACACACCCTAACTCATGCACATATAAGCGCATATATATCATTTTAAAAACAAGTAGGATCATGTTATTCATTAGTTTAGAAATTGCCTTTTTCCCTTCATAACATATTTTGGCATCTTCCCATATCAGTTTATAGAATTTTTTTCATCCATTCCAATGAAGTTCCTCCTATTCTTTAATATAAATGTTCTATGATTTATTTAACCACTCCCCAATTGGCACCACCTTTCCTCTTGAATTGTTTGGCTATGGACACTGCAGGGAACATCTGGGTATGTCTGGTTTGGGCCGTAATTGCAAATATCTCCTGGTCTGTTTTGGTCTGGCAGGTTTGTTTGGGACTAGGATAAAGGTGCAAAATGACAGCCTGTCAATTAAAGCCAGCCCAGAAATATTGTGTTTAGCCTATAGATTTTTAAAAAAAATATTGAATTCATCCAACATTTAAAGACTGGAATGTTTCACACAGCATTATAGGTTCGTGGCTTCTTTGGAAAGATAGGAAGTCTGACCTGCCCTGGGCCTGCATCATGTGAGGTTCCCAGAGGCTGGAGCTGAATGTCAGCTGTCACCTTTAGATGAGGCATGCACAGAGCACAGTGTTCTCACCATTTCCCGCTAACTCCCCAACACCGAGTGCCAATAGTCTCCATCTCTGGCTAGCTCAGACACCCCGAGCAGCATACTGTCTCTGTGCTTCTGGTCTTGGCCAAAGTGGAACTGTGAATTCTTAACAACAGGCCCTGGGCCTGACTCCCTTTAGCTAGTCACAATGTTTTTCTACTTTGTGTTTTGGGCATTTGCAGGGGTTCTTCCTTTTGAGGGACTGTCCCATGCATGGTTAGTACTTGACATCAGTGACCTCCAGTTGTTAAATGTCAACAGCATCTCCACTGTACCCTCTCTCCCAGTGGCCAAGGACCAGAGAAATTTTTTTCCAACTTGCTGGTGGGGAAGAACCACAGAGCTTCCTCTCGAGACTAATATGACCTAATGGTGTATAGGAGCAACCTGAGAACCTCTGAGTTCCTAATTTAGAAAGGGCTGCCTGCCTTACCTCTTCCATGAATGACTTATAATGTATATAGAGGAGAGAGGATGGTGCTGGGTATAGAGGTAGCAAGGGCAGAGGGTTGTGTTCCTATGTTGCTTCTCTTAAGACCTTTTTCTCCAAAAATTGAATTAAAAAGTGTCACTTATTGTTTCCTTGCTAAGTTTAGTCCAGCTCTCTTTCTTTCCTCTGACTTGCTGACATTCAGCCTGGCTTCTGAACAGATGCTCTCAGTATTTGAAAAAATGAACACTTTCCTTAGGAAGAGTTTGAAAGCATGTACATCCTAAAAATAACAAAGGGAAAAAAGAAGGAAGGAGTCCAGGGTAAACCAGCAGGTCTTGGCTATTATAAGGACTTCCCATAGGAGCGTTTCTCTAAGATACAAGAACACACCCTTCTCCTCTTCATGTTCAATGGAAAGAAGACTGGGGGAGACCCTGCTTACCTAAACAGATGAGTCTGCATGATGAAAAAACAAAAATTAATAGAAATCCCAAAGATCATACGGATAATCAACATGAAGAGCATTTTATGGTCTGCCAGGGTAACCACAGGGTCAGTGTTCATTGACACCATTGGGTTCCACACTTCGTCATTAGGCAGGATTCTTGTGATCCTTTTAGTTAAATAATTTGCAAAATTTCTCAGAAGTGTCCAGAGAAATAGCAACACCTTTTCTATTCCACTCGGGCAACAAAGTGTATTGAATTATAAACAACAACAAAAACATAGATTTGGGGATATTGGTAACTATTTCTAAACTGTTTACATTTTAAGAATTTTACATAGTTGTTGAATGTTATTTATAAGTTGCTTGAGATCAGATATCTTACCATTGGTTCAGGAGTAATCATGCATTTAAGTTTTTTTAGTCTTAAAGAAAGCTTTTGTTTAAGAAAATGTCCCATGCCTGTGGAACATTGATCACAGCCCCCATGTATGTGGAAAACCTGGGCAAGAATTTTGAAGTCAAGTCATGAATCGTTTCCATTTTCCTGATTAGTTGTTTTGTTTGGGGGATGAAGCGGAGGAGAGCACAGTCACCCGAACCGCCTTGTTTTAGCTGCAGATGCATTGCCATAAGCTCAGCCAACATGTGATGTTTACCTTGGCTATCTCCAAATTTCTCTGTGCAATTTTTAAAGATTAATTTGAATCAGAACCAAACCCATTCTCCTTGTTTGTGTGGTAGCACGTGAGCCATGGTCCCACCAGGATGGGCTTAATGTTTTCTTTCCTTCTTGCAAAAGTTAAAGCATGACTTTTTGCCAGATTTGACAAAGTCCAATAATGTTTTTTGCCAGTTTTTTCCCCCGTTAAAATTAACTGGTGTTCTCATTGGCTTCAATGCTTGGACAGTCAGTCGTGAATACTTAATAAACTTTTTATTAAGAGGAGGGTCTCGTTCCCTCTTCTTGCACAATGTCTTTCTTGCTTTAGAATTTTGCTTTGTTGCTGTTCATCGAAGTAATCAGAAGAGCAGTAAGCCATTGTGAAGCTAACAACACTCGGTGGCCCCAAGGTGCCCTCAGAGAGATTGCAAAAACATGACCCAACAATTACACTGATGCCTAGCAATTCTGTTGAAAGTCTGCCATGCTCATTAGGCAAACCACCTCCAGAATGTTTGGAATCACAGTATTCGCAAACTATTTCCCATCTCCAAGGGCCATTTACAGTGGAAAGAGAACAGATATGAAATTTTGAAAAAGTCAGTTGTAGGGTTTTAAGACTGGGAAACACAACAAAGCAAAGATCATGAGGAGTCTGTGGCTCAGCCTGGTCTCAGCTATTTGGTTGCATAATTCACCCTGCGTGACCTGTTTTGCATCTCTAAAATGGGATCCATGACATTTATTTGAAAAATCCTAATTTTTAATGAGGAATGTTGCTATGTTAGTGTTATAGATGGAAGGCATGGAGCAAGACTCTTTCCTGCTCTGGCCTCTTCCTTCTTAGCTTCCCGTTCGATAGAACTGTTTATCTAAAAGTGTATAAGTTTTCTTTTCAAGAGATATATTTCATTATAAAGCAATTCTACGAAATTTCCAGTGCATTCCAATAAGTTGCCCATTTAAAAAAAAAAAATCACTAGCATTTCATAAATGCAATTTCACTCCTGTGTTATATTTTATGAGGTTTCAAGTTTGACAAAAATTTGGGTAAAATGTGTATCTTAAGAGAGACAATGAAAAGAATTCTAGGAACTGAAGCTGCACCCTGGGTTTTAGGTCCTAATGTGGCTGTGAAATGCTGAGATCTTGAGGGACTTTCTGTTAGTGAAAAGATAAAAGACTTTTTTTTTTTCTTTTTCTCAAGTCTCCCATCATTAAAGTTTGGTTCTAACGGCAGTGTCCTTCTCTTTTTCATGTGTGTTGAAAAGCAGCTACTCCCTGTATCAAAGCCATCAGCCCCAGTGAAGGATGGACCACAGGAGGCGCGACTGTGATCATCATAGGGGACAATTTCTTTGATGGGTTACAGGTCATATTCGGTACCATGCTGGTCTGGAGTGAGGTAGGTGTTGTCTGAACATTAATATCTAATGGCTTGTTCTCGTTGAAGATACAGTCTATGCTTGAATTTCTAATAGAATGGGTAGCATTTTGTGGGGCTGCTCTAGAAGGGCCAGATCCAGTCTACAAGAACTTAGGGAAACTAGGACAGATGGGTTGAGCTTATGAGGAGGTAGCACTTTCCGCTGGTGTGACTTCTGTCCTCTGGTCCAGAAGCACTGGGAGAGCTTCTGCTTCATAAATTTGTCCTCTGGGGCTTGCATGGAATGCAGCTCCTCTTGTATATTGGGAACCCAAAGGAGATTCAAAGTCACAAAATATATAGGAAAAGTCATTCAACTTTAGCAAGGTAACAGTCTGTAGATGTCTACTCATAGAGTCTAGTGTATCCCGATCTTCAAAGAATACCATTCTAATGACGCTAATAATCAATATGCAAATGGTTCTTAACTTACCAATGACTCAGAAAATGAGTGATTCACTAGGGTACCTGGAAGAACCCATGGCTTTTCCACAGTAGGCCTTTACAGTTCTCAACACCTCGGGGGGTGACTGCAGCCATATGACCATGACTGTCGCGTGTCTGGCTTTCTAAGCTGCCAGTTGACTTGTCTGGTGATAATCAGCATATGCTTCAAATCACAAAACTTGAACATCACCTTTGCATAGATGCCATGGTCACTTTCCCTTTGCTTTCGGGATTCCGAGCATCTGTTTCTCAGCCAGCATGCTCAGAGTCCCATTCTCTATCACCACAGTATAGAATAAAACCAGTGCTAGAGCTGCAGGAGACCCGAGCGCTCCGTCCACCCTGTCTCGTAAGAAGTTCCACTATCTGCTGAGCTTTATCGAGACTCACTGCCTGGCAGTGTTGAGCTCTTTATGTAGATTACCTCACTCTCTCTTCTATACTACCAAGTAAATACCCTTAGATGTATCTTTTCTGAATAAGCTTACTGAGACTTGGGGATAAATAGTTCAATAACCAGGCAGCAGCTGCCCAGAGCTTGTGGAGTAAGTGATGTGTTTGCTGCCGCATGAAGACGTCAGAAGCAGACTTTGAGCCTGAACCCAGATTTCCTGCTTCTGCCTCTCGTTGTCTTCCGGAAGCTCTGCAGGTTAGCCCAGCTTGATGTCATTTGTGCTTTTAGAGAGGACAGAGAGTTAAGACTGGCGTAGTTGGGTGTGTTGATCCAACTAACTGAACGTCCAAGGGAATCCATCCTTTTTCTAAGCCAGCCCTGTGCAATTCTCCCCAGCAGCAGCCTCCTGGGTGGAGTCCCTTGGCAGTTGGTTCTTGCCTCTGCATTTCCCACCCGGTCAACAAGAGGTGTGCATGTGGCTGGAGAATCTAAGTTCTCCTAAAGCGGAATCAGAAATGGACTTCTCAACCTTTCCAACCCTTATCCAAGTTGGAGCGCTCCAGGCGTGAGGGGTGGGCTCAGTTCCCCTGCCCACTGCGCTGTGCTCGCATTCAGTGAACTGGGAAGCTGCGCATGTGTGGGCTGTTTTGCTGCCAGCCTGATGTCTTCATTCTGCTGTGAACAGTGGTCCTCGCAAGGACAGCCTCTCCCAGGTCTTGTGAGCTGTAGCCTCTTCCCTTCCTATCCCTTTCTGTCGCTTCTCCTGGACTCCTTGCTTCAGGTCACTGCCATGCACCTGAAGTGCCAGTCAGATGGTGCCTGACTTTGGAGAAGAGGGTGGTCTGGTCTAGGCGTCTCACGAAAGCATGTGCTTGTATCCACCTGGGAGACTCCACTTGGTGTGGGGAAAGGACACATCAGGACATCACGACTGGCTCCTCTGCCTTGCCCCTCACTTGACAAGGTCCTCTGTTTCTCCTTGTTTCCCAATTTTCCTGCTCTCTTCTGGAAACAGCCAAGGGAGGTGAGCATCTAACTTAGATTTATATAAATTGCCTTCCAAGGTCTGTTTCTGTATGACAAAGCCGATGGAGGTCATGGAAGGAAAGCCCGTGGAAGCAAGGCTTCCGTCCTCCTCCCTCTTCAGTGCCTTGCATGGGGACAGGGCGGGGACATATGCTGCTGCTTTCCTGCCCAAATGTCATAGCTGTAGCTGTGTCAAAACCACCACGGTTCCATCCTGCTGGACATCTACCACCTAATTTCCAAAATTATTTGGGCAGGCATTCTTTGAAAATGAACGAGTCCCCACAGCATTAGCTGGGTGTCTGCATGGAAGTCTTCCAGCTGGGCCATTCCCATCATGACTGTCCTGATGCTCAGGGTCATAGATCTCACAGAAGTGAACCCTTCCATGCACTGTTCTAAACTATTTCCATCTTTCAGTGCTCATAGAGGCAACTTAGCAGATATGATTTTTCCCTGCCTTATTGTGCAGGGAGAGAATTCGGTACTGCCTCAAATTAAAAACAAATAAATAAAAGAAAACAGCAGCAACAACATTGTTTAGTGAGCAATAGAGAAATAGCTCACATTCATGAAGGGCAATCATCACGTAATAGGTATTACTTTATTTAATCCTCCTGTTAGGCCAGCGTTAGGTACTCAGGTTATTCTGATTTTACATTTGAATTAACTGAGCATCAGAGTGATTAAGAAACTTGAACAATATTACACAGCCAGAAAGTACCAGAGACTGGATTTGAACTGTACAGCATATTTTTTAAAAAGAATGTAAAGTGCTAGTAGATAAGAGAGCAAATATAGTCATGAGAGAGGGAAGAATGTCAGAAGGAGGAAACAAAAATAAAAAGATCCAAGTGGTACAGCCTTAGAAAGTAGTGCTAATAGCAGCAGTAGTAATTATGATGGTTTTAATTAAACAAAATTACGTGGGAGTCTTTCCTTCTTACAGAAACAAAACAACATCAACCTGATTTGAGGCCGTGTTTCAAGACTTATATTGGATAGAATCAGAATTTGATAGTGTGAATACTTAATAGAAAATGTCGATGACAAAAGTTATAGGAAAATGCAGAATTTGACTACAATTAACTAACATGCATTGGACACATAGTCCATGCCTGGGGGGTCTGCTGAGTGTTTGGTGTGATGCTTGCAAAAGCCTCACAACTGTATATGATCTTCTTTGATTAGTGAGGAACCTGAAGCGTAGAGGAGTTAAGTAAGTTGTTCAGTTGACAAGCTACCACGTGGTGGAGGTGGGATTTGAACCCACACAGTTGAGCTCCAGGACTGAACCTCCTAACCTTTGATGGCTCACCCTGTGCCACGACCTTGACCTGACTTTGTATTTAGTTCTTCTGGCCAGGGTGTTCTTCCCACCACTGCCGCTGGTGCCATGTGCCATGTGTGTGTGTATCTGAGCAGAGGTGAGAGGGGGACTTTTACTTTCTACTTGTGGATGACTTAAAGATTTCTCCTTGTGAAGTAAAGGACCCATACATTAGGCTCAGGGCAAGATGCATCATCTCTAGAGTCAGACCCCTATCTCCACTCCGGGACTGCATCATCTTCAGGCTCCTGCCATCTCTAAGATGCAGCACTTCTCGTTTTAAATATATTTTAATCACTTCTCCATTTCTTCCTTCTATAGCCCAAACTACCCAGGAAACAGGCTGGTGGGTCAGGACAAGCAGATAACAATTTTAGATTAGCAATGGATGCTATTATTTGGAGTCTTTTTTTAGCTAAAGAATTTTTTAAAGATTCAGAGAAAATAGGGCTGGCTTAATTTGCTCTCATCTGTGCCCTTCCCTTACCAACCCAATCTTTTGCAAATGAGTAGTTCATGTTAGTTCACTGATTGCCCCCTGAGGGTTGGGAACAAGGACTTCAGTGCCCCTTCTTGGGGACCTTCTGTGAGCCCCCATGTTCTCCCAGATTTCTTGTGGATTGGGTTTGCTATCTCGGCTGCTCTTCCTTTATTGTTTCTTCGCCGTTTCCCTCTACTTCGTTTGAGAAAAGTAGGTTATTTTACTGATATTCTTGGGCTCCTTACCCTGCCATACTCAGAAATATTTAAAAGAAAATTCTTCATAGTGCTTGATATGTAAACTAGGAAAGTCAGCAGGATTGACATGCTAATCTTGAGTGTGGGTTCAATTTTCTTCTTGGCTATTTGGTTTTCCCACCCACAAGTGATTTGGAGCCGAGAGGGGCTCCCACTCCTGTTGTGTAGAGCTCATCATTTTTTTAATATCTCCTTCTGAATTCCTTTAATTTCTGAACAATGAGCATTTGTTGGCTTGCTTACTGGTTGTCTAACGCTGGGATAGGTATCATGTGTAATTAAAGCTGGGTTTTGTGGGATCTGCTGTTTTATTTGGAAAGACAACTTGCTCCCACGAAACAAATTAGAGAGTTGCATAATATATTTATGTAATCTAGTATTAAATTTTGTGGTTTAAAATACAAGGCAAGGTTCTAGAAGGCAGAGAGAATAGAGTAAATCAGAAGTAGATGGGTCAAAAAACCAATCAAGTTCCAGTTGTGGATGGAAGACTCTCTGAACTAGTTAGTTTAAGATCTCACCACTTTCCTAGTTCAACAAAGAAATATGTGAGCAAATGCTTAAGGTATTTTATCTGCATGTGGGGAAAGAGGAACACTGTCACATTGCTGGTGGGACTGCAAACTGGTTCAGCCACTCTAGAAAGCAATGTAGAGACTCCTCAAAAACTTAGGGCTGGAATCACCTTATGACCCAGCTATCCCACTCCTGGGTATTTTCCCAAAAGAGTTAGAATCGGCATATTATAGCGATGCGGCTTCCTCAATGTTTATAGCAGCTCAATTTACTATAGCTAGACTATGGAACCAACCCAGATGTCCCTCACTAGACAAGTGGATACAAAAACTTTGGTACATATATACAATGGAATACTACTCGGCCATTAGAGAGGACTATATTCTGGCTTTTGCAGCCAGATGCATGGAGATGGAAAAAACTATGCTAAGTGAAGTATCCCAGTCTCAGAGACTCAAGGGCTGAATGTTTTCTCTCATTTGTGGAAGCTAGGATGTAACCAGAAAAAGTATGTTAGATGGCTAAGCCAATAATAACCTCAAAATGTGTTAATTTTTACACAAACATGGGGAACCTTGCCTAGGATACCTGGAGATATAGGGAGGGGTGCGGGGACAGGGAAGGAATTAGGAAGGATATCTTGAAGACTGGAGGGAGGGAATATGGGGGAATCAACTCAGAAGGAGATCTCCAATCTTCACAGGAAGTCAATTTAACACAGGGGTTCATTTGGGGGAAACATAGAACCATGACATGGCATCAGCCTTGGCTAACTATGTAAATATACATTGGTTCTTGATTGTTGGATAATGATTCCCCCTCAATTGTAAGTCCATATTCAACTAGTAAAAAAAAAACAAAAAAACAAAACAAAACAAAACATATACTAGTGGTATTAGAGCAGAGCAGAAGGTAATACTTCAGGTAAGGATTGAGACTGATTAGGGAAACAGTGGACAGGAAGAGTTGAGACCAGTATAATTATTGCAGTCCTGTTGTCCAGAGGGTCTAGATAGAGTCATTAGGCCTCAGTTTCCCCATCTGAAAATGAAGACTTTGGATTGACTCCTTTTTGATATCAGGGCTTACTGTTCCTTTCTATCTATAAGGGGGTTCGGGTGGTGGGTAGGAGCATGTTTTTTTAGCCACTATTATCCTTTTCTTTCAGAGCACACTTATAATACACAAATGTTTATTTGCAAAAGGATTCCCTGAACTTCTTTAAAACAGTTTAGCCACATAATTCAATCTTCCTATACATATATGTCTGAAGTCAACATTTCTACCCTCTTTGCATCAGATTCTAGTATCTGATGTAAACTTGAGACTTATATATTAAGATTGTCCTATATCATCTTCCAGATAGTTCTTTGGAATACTAGTTCTTAGGAATATTAAAGAAACCTCATGGGAGATGAGGGAGATTTTTCCCAGTAAATTTCGGAAATGTCAAATCAAACAAATTCAACTAGTCCTTGCTTATAGGACTTTGCAGAATTTTTGAGGTATCAAATGCATTGTGGATAGCTAAAAGGTAGTATTCAGCATGTCCCAAACTTTTATAACCACAGAGTCCTTGTTTTCAAGGATCACCTTCCAAGAAGATATATTGGTGATGGCTGGAGTGCATTTTGATTTTATGTTAATGAAGCCAAGTCATGAAATTCAATCATGGAGTGATTGGGCTGGGATAGATGTGAGAAAATAGTCTGAAATATTTGCACAGTATTATTTAGATTAGACCAGGAATGTTTGGAGCCATTATTCTTTAAAACTGCAAGGCTTTGAACAAAATTTCTGTCATATTTTGCATCTGGTTTTAGTCAGTGCACACTTAGCATTAGATGCCATATGATTTTGTAGGACCGCTATATTTAAAGATTGGTGGTACCACTTTGCTCAGATGGGAAAAACCTAAGTTTCATCCCTGTATGAAACAATTAGCTTCACATAGGGGCTATATATTGTCTTCTTCATGCAGATGGATTTTTTTTCAACTCTATTCCCAAAGATAGTAGATTTAGTTGAAAGAAATTGTGGGGGATGGCCTGTGGGTGAATGTAGTTGGGTAAATTTCAGTTTAAGAGTCTGGGAAGAAAGTTTACAGTTGAATCCCCAAAGCAGAAAACCTAGACTGAATGCTGTTCTTGATTTTTCTTCTTCTTTTCTCTCTACTTCCCATCTCATTTATACACCTGGTTCAGGAAAAGAAGTATAAATAAAAAAGAGAATTTGCTTGTCTATGATAATGAAGAGTGAATGGCAAAAATACATAGGCAAAAAAACATCCTGATGGATGTTTCTCAGGCCTTTTTGCCCAGCCTTGATTTTTACTGAACCACAAGTAGAGTCACAAGTCACTTGGGGTATTGAGGAATGCATTTTAGTCACCATGTGCAGTGTTTTTGTTTTGCAAGGAAGAAAAGGCTCTGGAATGGTACTGTAACTTATTCTAGGAGCATGCTAGCCACTTATTGAAAGGATGAGAATACAGTTCTCCTGATATCCAGCCTCACCCACATTCAGCCTGAGGTTGTTCCAGATTTTCTCATAGAATTTCCATAGGCTTTCTTTTTTAAATTTATTTTTTATTAAGAAACTGAATTGTATTATACAATCATAAATGCATATAAAGTAACAATATGGTATGCATATATTCTTTTTTAATGAAAAAATATAATATATATAGATTCTGAAAATTAGATTTACCCCCAAGGGCCCCTCTCAATTACCCACCCTTATCCCTCCCCTCCTCTTCCCAACACATCTCTAAAAATATATTAGGTTGTATGACATTACACCTTATCTGGATTTAACACATGATAATAGACCTCATTTCATGCCCAGGGTCTAGCTCCAGCCTCCACAGATGAGTGAAGACAATTCGACCCTTGGTTCTCTGGGTTATGCTGATTTCACTCAGCATGATTTCTTCCATAGCCATCCATTTACCTTCAAAGGCTGCAATATCATTGTTTCTAATTGCTGTGTAAAATTCCATGGTATATATGTATCACAGTTTTTGGATCCATTCATCCAGTGTAGGACATCTGGGTTGTTTCCATAATTTAGCTATTGTAAATTGAGCCGCTGTATCTTTTTTTCTTTTCTCTTTCTTTCTTTCTTTCTTTCTTTCTTTCTTTCTTTCTTTCTTCTTTCTTTCTCTTTCTTTCTTCTTTCTTCTTATAGAGATAAGGATAGTGAAAGAGAGAGAGACAGAGGAAATCAATTTTTATTGAGTTTTTCACATGGCTTTCATTGCTCTGACACTTAGTTGTGTACATGGATGCTGGGGTTTGGACCCATGTACTTGCACGTGCCGAGCAAGCGCCCTAACGGCCGAGCCACAACTCCAGGCCTCCATAGGCTTTTAACATCATAAATTGACCAAACCTTTCCAAATTTTCTAGACAATTATACCAGCAATTCAATAATTCATTGATACCATATTGTATATGAGATACCATGCCACTACAATCACACACAAAAAAATTAAAGGATGACAATGTATCAAATACCACTTCATTCAAAAATTCATAACAAAAATAAAATGTAAATAGCCATGTCCACTTATTTTACCTGTAATAAAGCTTATATGTACAAACTGAATTCAAACATTATTAAATGCATGGATTTAAAATGATTGACAGCTGCCTAGTTTTTGTTAAACATATGTTTCAAAATCTGTTTATTTAACATGTACTTAGTAACCACCTATTATAGGGAAGATACAAATTTAAGAAGTTTATTTCTTTTGAAACATTTACATTAAACTTCAAGTATGACTTTGAAGAACAACTTTCAATCCCAAGTAATTTTATGAGGAATCATTTCTAAATGAGCTAGCATATTAAAGAAAAACAAAAATGGCCTAGAGGCTGTTTTAGTATAGTTGGACCCTTACAGCCAGGCTCACTTTATTCCTCAAAATGCTTTAGTTTCTGTTTTCATTTTTAATGACCAAGGCACTTGAATTGTGTCCCCTCAGTTGATAATTACGGGATAGTGAAGAAAGGCTTTCAGATGACATTTCCAGCTGGGCGTTTCCAAGTGTGCTCAGGAAGTACACATATGTGTCTATAACTTGAAAACAGAAGCCGCAGTCATGTGATCCATTTCTAATTTTAATATGAATCACACCTGGTGGCAATCACGTGTCTCTGAAGAGTGTGGATGCCTATGTGAATGCTCCTTTCCTGTGGGCTCCCTGAGGCTCTGAACTGAGGACTCCCTGCCCCTGTTCCACCTTCCCTGGTTTCCTGCCCCCAAAGCCCTCTTTCTGCACTAGGACGAAAAGGGCTGGGATGGAGATGTAACTCAGTGATAAAGTGCTCCAGGATCTCCTTCACCCCAAAACTGTCACTGCTAAGTAGATGTAGCTTAGTTTTTGTTAATGCATGTGTGGGTAGGTAGTTCATACTTAAATATATTTGTTGGGCATATATACCTTAGGATCAATCTATAGACAGTGGTCATGACTAAGGTAGTGGTCGGTATTTGTCCCTATTTTAGCACTATTTATTGTCTAGGTTTTCCTACACACCCACCCCATTCTCTTATAATGAAACTTGAGATCAGAGAGGTTGAATGACTTTCCAAAGTCCCCACAGCTGTTTGTTTACAAAGCCTGGATTTGAACCAAAATCCATCTGATTACAGAACAATCTCCTAGCCATTTAATACGAATGTAGTAAAACTCTGCTATTCAGAGAGTGTCATAATGACCTCAACTCTCAAATTCAAGATCAAGCAAAAAAAAAAAAAAAAGAGTATAAAAAGAATGAAAGACTTCAGGGTAAGCCGAACAATACTTCTAAGCAATCAGTGTTATCTGTTTTTCTGGGTCACAGCAAATGAGAAGGAACAGACTGCAGACAGGTCATATGTGGAGGCAGGTTGTTAGACCCAGGCTCGGTGACAGCAGAAGTGACAGCTGACAATCTGATGTCTAGGGCAGAAATGGAAAACCTAAAAAGCAGACACGGAAGTATATTACCGTGTGGCACCTTAATGACTATTCATAATGATGGTGGCTCTGAGTCATGAATGGCAATTATTTCTAATAAATTCTGATTAAAACAGCAAGAAGAGTTTAATGCATCCTTGAAAGACTTCCAGCCACAGCGGTGTAGGGCTACCGTATTAAACAAGATCTGACTTCAGTTTTCTGTAGAGCTTCCTTAAGGATCCCTCTCACTACCCGGCGGGACATGCTAAGTGGGGACTTATGGACTAAATGTGCAAGTATCAATGTATGCAAATATGCAGATGTGGAGTATGACTTGAAAAATATTAGAGTCTTTGTTTTACTGCTTTGATTCCTTCTTTTTTTTTTTTTCTGGGCCTTTGAAGGATACTAAATTTTTTTTCTTTTCTTTTCTTTTTTTTTTTTTGTGTGTGTGAAAGGCAAATTCATTCCCTGCTCTCCCATCAATCGGTCTTTGGGCTCTCGTATTTTTCTTTCCTAATTCCACAGGCTAAAGATTTCCTGTAAACTTCCAACTTTGAGAGTAAGCATTCGGCCTCTTCTATAAATGCAGCTGACTCTGCTTTTTTCTTTTATATTTTAATTTCCAAACAAACCAGCAGACACACAGGACCCTGGGCCGGGCTCAAGCAGGGAAAGACATTCCTTCTTGCCTGAACGTGGAAAGAGCTCATTGTGTAGGGTCAGACCACAGGGGCTGGCGGTGCTGGTGTCCGGCTCTCTCCTGCTGGACCTCAGGAACTCACCAGCGCTTCTCCAGCCCTCAGATGACCAGGATGGGATCCAGTCCTTAATGGGGCCCAATTGGCATATGATCTACATCCTGGGAAGAAAGCCGGAAAAAGTTTATTTAGAAAACAAATAACAAAATAAATAAATAAACCCACAAAACCCAAAGGTAGTCTAAGCATAATGTATTTATTTTAGTATTTTTTTCTCCCAAATCTGTTATTTTGAAAAATGATCTTGTGAATGTTTTGTGTTGTACAATTAACTACATTGATGGAGGGTCTTGGTGAGCATCCTGGTCAGTGCAGGGCGTATATTCTGGTTAATGCCTAATGAGGATACCAGGAAGTTTGCAGTGGCCAATTAAAAAAGTTCTTTTTTTGTTATTTTAGTAACAGAATTCTGAATGGAATGGTGTTGATTCTTTCTTTTCTTTTCTTTCTTTCTTTTTTTTTTATTTTTTGGAGTGGTGGCCTCACACATACTAGGCAAGCATTCAAGCATTCTGACACTAAGCAAGGTCCCTAACCATTATTATTTGCTTTTTATAGCTTCCTAAGGGAGCTTATTGAATCTTTACCTTAAGTATTGATTAATGGCATCACCATATTCATACACTGTCCAACGAGTATTTATTGAGGGCTTGCTAGTTGCACGGCACTGTGAAATACGGGGAACGCAGAGAAAAGAGGGGGCGGGTAAACGTCCACATGGGGCTTGTCTTCTACTTGTGTGACGCAGAGAAACCCAGGAAAACACATCTCCATGTCTCCACTCTGTGTATTGAGAAGAATCTCAGACAGTGTTAAAAAACACTGCTGACTACTCAAAAGCTAGACTTCAAATCCCCTATTTAAACTCCATTCCTGAGACTTCAGTTTCAGAGGTCTCCTCTGCCACTCAGTTTATCTTTGGGGGTTCATGTGACCCATCATATTCTGCTAAACGTTGGTTTACAGCTATTTTCTTGAAAGGAGAAAAGAAAACCAGAATGTTTATGAAACAGTAAATGTGTCCGCTGGCTTTCTCTCACGTTCCCTGAGAAATCATACACTGTCTCTGAGACTGGCAATTCTTGGGAATGAAAAAAATCTGTGTTACGAAACTCAGAGCCACCGTGATTAGAGAACAAGCCAAAATACACCGAGGCACCGGAGAAGCGTCTCCTGATTTATGTTGTGTCCACTGCAGGGGAACAGAGATGCGATATCGAGTGTCCACCCATGTATTTCCCAAGAACTTGCGCTCTTCCTTCCCCTTCATGGTGCTGTAGGAGTTCCTGGAAATAAGATTTCTGAAATGCCCTGTCTAACTACGAAAAGATGAATGTTACTGAGTGGAGCAGAAATAAGTTTGCTTGTTTGGTCACTCACACTGTGGTTTCTGTTTAAAAATCCTTAGATGGATTTGATTTCAAAGCTTTAATTATGCTTTTATGTTACAGTTTCCTTATTTAAGTGTCTGCTTCATGTCCATCATTCAGTACCCCCTGCCTGTCTCAGAAGAGATAGATATTATTATCCTAATCGAGGAGGAGAATGCTGTGAGAATTATTAATACATAAATTAAAAAATTAATCTGGAAAGCACTTCAGGGTCCCTAGAGAAGCGCTACCCAAACACCAAGCATATTTAATGTTATTATCAGTTCTCCCACAGCGAAGATTAGAGCTGGAGCAGTATATGATTCAATTAGGAAACTGAGGCATAGAGAGTGGGCGTGGCCAAATGGGGTAGTGTGTGCTGGAACCTAGAGCCTGCGGTGCTGTAGGCTGTATCTATGTTAATGATTTTTTTCAGAGAATTAACTTTTCCTCCTTTTTCTGACTTCTCTTGAGTCTTTGTCACTTCTCTGTGTTGAAGATAATGAAGGTTAAGATATTAAATCCTAGGACTAGTAATGAAAAATCACTGATGTGTTTTCTAGTAATCCCAGTTAGTTTTTTGGCTTTGTGGTTTGGCACTTGCAGCCACGTTTGTTTCATATAGTTCCACCGGTTGGAAGATGTGCGTAAAGGCTATCTTGGAATTGCTTCTGCATTTTTCTGGGGAACTGGTTTCAGCTTACCTTTCCCAACAAGAAAGGGTGCTTAGAGCACTTATTGTGTTCCCAGGAGTTGGGAGTGTAGGCAATGCTAGGGATTCGTGCTCTCAGAGGCAGGGGGAGGATGCAAAGTCCATGTGCCAGGGACTAGGGACAAAGGATTAACCGTGTCCGGAGATACAGTTGTGGCTCATTGTCCACTTCTGATTGGTTCCTTGGTTGTGTTTCTTAACTTTCCAGAAACTCATCTTCTTCCTCTGGGAACCAGGTAATAATCATACCTGCCTCCTAATACCATACAACATGTATCACTGAAGGAGTTGAACTTCATGCTTGGCACATGTTAAGATGGTGATGAAAGGCCATTATTGCTGAGGTTACCCCTGAGATTGTCACCATCAGCCCAGTGACACATAATAAATTATTCTCAGAGAAGAAAGAATTTCCAAGACTCACTCTTTCTCCCCAAAGTTCTACAACATGTTTCGCTCATGTTTGGAAACACTGGGAGCTGTCATTGACCATCACTGGGGCCACACCTTGAAGAGTTGGAGGGGCTTTAAGAAGGCCATTTGGACAGTCGTGCTCCGCACACCCTCTCCAGGGCTTCCGGACTTGGCCGGTTGCTTCTCTGGTGCTCTGCTTCCCAGGTGCAGCTGTACATCTGCCGGGCATCCTCTCTCCTGATTCCTGCACTGTGCGGAGGAGCAAGTTCCATGCTGCCAGGTCCACGTATGGGCCCCCTCTTTCACAGTAGCTCTGCTTTGCACCCAGAGAGAGCAGACTGTTGCTGCATGGATGTCCTTGTCATGCTGGCAACCTCTCCTGAGGTTCTGCAGAGATCATGTGTATTTCATCTTGATGCCACACTTAAAAATTCCTTCTTCTCATTATCATATTAATGATTTTCTGTTGCTGAAAAGTTAGAAAATTCAGAGGCATTTAGAGGAAAATAAAGTCACCCTTAACTTTACCTTTCAATCTTTCTTCCATCTCTCTCTCTCTCTCTCTCTTATTATATAATTCTTATATAATAACATGGAATGGACATTGCTCTGAATTGCCATTATTCTATTTTTAATTTTTAATTTTCTTATACAGTAATGCATGAAGATGTAAATATTATTCTATTTTTATTTGCATGCTTATTATTTCCTGTACAAGTAGAGGAATTTACAATGCCTGTGGGTACTTTGTGTATGTGCACACAAACACACACACAAACATACCCACACACACTCATGTGAGGAAGATAGAAGAGAAAAGCACCTGAGGTTGTCAGTCCGGGAATAAACACTCAACATGTGGATTTTTTGTGGGCTATTTTTTTAGTACTGCTACCTTAACTTTTTTTTTTCAATCCATCACTTTTTTTTTTTTTAAAGAGAGAGAGAGGGGCTGGAGTGGTAGCTCAGCGGTTATGGCGCTTTCCTTGCATGTGCAAGGACTCCAGTTCAAGCCCTAGCACCACGTACACAACCAAGTCTTGGAGAACTGAAAGCCACATGAAAACTAAATAAAAGATTGCTTCTCTCTTTCTCTCTCTCTCACTGTCCCCTCTTTCTTAAAAAAAAAAAAAGAGAGAGGGACAGTGTGAGAGGGAGAGAGAGAGAAAGAGAGAATCAATTTTATTTAGTTATTCATTTGGCTTTCGTTGCTCTGAGACTTTGCTGTGTACGTGGTGCTGGGGTTCGAACTTGTGTACTTGCGCATGCTGGGCAAGCACTGTAATCACCTAGCCACCACACCAGCCCCCAGTTCATCACTTCTTACTGAAGTCATAGATCTTTGCATAGGCTCCTCTTTCTTACTACTTAGATGAAATGTAAGCTGTGGTCCCATGTCATGCTGGAACCTGAGTACTAAGCCAATTGGATAATCAGAATCAACTTAAGGAATCAGTTAAATAAGAAAAGGCTATTATGGAAAAGGTTTCCTACATTTAGTGGAGCTAAACATCTAGTAGAGTTGGGATCTCATTTGCATCTCTATTTATTCCAGAAACATTTTGAAAATATCATGTGTATAAAGCATTAGTTTAATAAGTTTTTGAGGGTGCAGTTGTGAATTAGACTCTGTCCCTGATCTCAAGGACTAACGGGAGAAAAAGATGTAAGAAGCTCTTTATGGTTCAAAGCAAAAGAGGATGCTAAGCAAAAGGGCTGGGAAGGTGGCTCAGCAGTTATGGCGCTTGCCTGGCATGCACAAGGATGTGGGTTCGAACCCCAGCACCACGTACACAATGAAGTGTCAGAGCAACCACAGCCACATGAAAAACTAAATAAAATTGATTCTCTCTCTCTCTCTCACTGTTCCTCTCTCTTAAACACACACACACACACACACACACACACACACACACACACACACACACAGAGGCTGCTAAGATAAATGGATAAATGAGTAAATGTTATAACTGTATAAACTCTTAGAAGATGCAGGTAACTCACTTGTAGGACCAGGTAACACTGGAACAACAAGCATGTGGTCAGGGCATCAGAGAGTGAGTTGAGGACCAGTGTGGCAATGTTCAGGCAGGGAATGGTGTGAACAAAACTAGGCCTGTGGGCAAGGCCGCAGCATGTTCCTGTGCCCACAGGTCCTGCTCTCCAGGATGTGGAAAGGCATGCATGAGAGTAGAACCTGAAAAACCCCTGGTTGTCAGGCTGGGGTCACCCTGAGCATTATGCCATGGAGCTGGGACTATATATTGTAGGCAGAGTGGACCGCTGAGGGTTTGAGTCAGGGCATGCCATGATGAGATTGCATTTGAAGAAGACAGTGTTCCATGGAGGAAGTGGGAGCAGAGACCTTTAGAAGGCCATCATAGTATTGTAATCATCCGAGTACCAACAGGGGCAACAGAAGAAAGAGGAGCCAGGGGAGTCTAGTGGAGACATAATCAGCTGGATTTAAAAATTGAAGCATGAGAGATAGTATTGCCTTGCTGAGAGTACACAGGAACAAGGAGTACATTTAGAGGTAGTAAGATGGTAAATATAGCCTGGGCCATGAGATCGAGCTAGCAGGAAGACATATTCGGGAAGATTCTGTGGTTCTGTTTTTAACAAAATTTGGTGCAAGACTGGAGGGGTCAAGTGCACAGGTTGATGTAAATTAGGAAGCTAATTCAACCGTGGCAGTTGAGCCAATGGGTGAGCTCAGGAAGTGTTACATAGGTAAGAAGAGGGGAGGGGGGAAATTATTATAATTAACCAATGGACCCAAAATGCTGGAGGTCAAAATAATCAGGAAACCAGTGAGAAAAGAAGAACTCAGGAAGACACTTATTTACTGGCAAAAGAGATTAGTGTTCTGCAAACTGTTTCAAATAATATTCGTTAATACACCTGCCCCTTAGCTTTTTTCCTGTGACATGGATTTTAAAGACAGCGCATGTTAAAGTGCCTTGTAAATTCTCCCACTTTCCAGTCTTGGGTCTCGTGACATCACAGAGACGGACAGAGCAATATCAGATGCTGTGTGGCTTCACAATATTTATTTCCAGTTGGATTTGGTTGGTTGTTCTGAATTTAAGAAAGTGAAGTCAAAGAGCAAATCTGCCCTCTAATCGCCCTGGACAGTACTTCCCCAGGCACGGAGCATGTGCACTTTGTGATACAGGAGGCAGTTTTGAATTTGACATGGACAGGAAGTAGAACCAAATCACATGGTGAGAAAGTTATCCTCCTTTGGTTTCTCTTTTAATCCTTCTGACTTGTATTAAAGGAGAAAGTCTCAGTTGGGGCAAACAAGGCTTTAACATTTAATGCTAGCTAAGCTCCCTTCTCAATAAAATCCATGCACAACAGAATCCAGCTGGAGTATGACATTATATCAACTTTAAAATTACTGCGTAAAATAGTTTTTTACTTGGGCAGGGGACACCAGTTTTTTAAATTATGGTAGCAGTTTAAAGTTTCCTTACAATATAAGTTTTTAAACCAAAAGGTACTCAATTTAAAAAAAAAGTATATAGACAGGTGCAGTGGCACATGCTTATAATCCCAGTGGCTCAGGAGGCTGAGACAGGAGGATTGCAAGTTCAAGGGCAGTCTCAGTAACTTAGTGAGGCCCTAAGCAATTTAGTGGACCCTGTCTCAAAACTTAAAAACTAAAATAAAATTATAAGGACCAGGAATGTTGATGCAATGTTTAAGCACCACTTGTATAATAAATAAATAAATTAATTAAGTCTATAATTGTACCAGTGGAATATAGATATATATGGTAATACCAGTGGAATCTGGTATTCCAAAGAAGAAAGTTGTGGAAAGTTAAACTTTATCAAGCCTGTCCTGTCTTGACTTTGTGCTTAGAGTGGTTGCCCTCAGTTCACCCAGGCCCCAACAATGTGTGAAACTGATCCTAGGGTCTGGGCTTCTTGGGTTCCAGGTCATCAGATCTAAATCTCATCCTTCTCCTAAGATATTGGGCTACTTTTTGAAGCCACTAGACTTTTCTGTCTTTAGCTATTAAAATCAGAAGTTTAGTTTTCAATGACCACTAACATGGTTCCATGATGATTCTCTGAACGATTAGTAAAAATGCCTACAATTTCAAATTGATTTACGTTAGGGGAAATGTTTCACCTCTATAAACCGTGGATATCACGTGTCGGTGGTAGGGGCTGTTCCCAGAATGACATCCACAAAGGGGAAAATAGGAACTGGTTCATTTTCTAGTGAAGACTCAGATTCTGACCTGCTCTGTGAAGGGTGGTTGCTTCAAGAAGGAATCTCTGTTTTAGATAGTGTGATTGATTAAAACTGAAAATGAAATTGTAAGTGAAAATTTGCTTGAATTTCCTGAGCTGATTAATGCTGTATGCGGAAATCTCACCCTCAGGAGTTTCACTGTCATAACATCTAATCAATTTGTAAACTCCATGCATTTTGTTCCTTGGTGTAGCTGCTACACCCACTAAGTCCTTAATCTCCAGAATCTCTTGCCATCTTTTAAAACTTCTTACCCCAAGGAAAGGGAGAGCAGGTAAAATTCCAACTATCGGATAGTTCTCGTAAGTATTATTGTGAACAAATGGTGATCTACATCCTGAGTAGCTCTTAAACAGAGACACAACCACCTATTTGGAATGCAAGATCCTGGAATCTTTACCTTCAAAAATAGAGCAGAGGACCAAGCCCCCCCCCCCAAAAAAAAAAGAAAGAAAGAAAGAGAAAAAGAAAATATAGATAACAAAGGGATAGAAAAAGACACAGCCTCTAAGGCCTGAAAATCTCATCTGGTACTACCTTTAAAAACTTTCCACATGAGCAGTTCTTCTCGGTGAATGAGTGAAAGACATTTGCTCCTGTCTCCTTTTCTTTCTTTCTTTTCTTTTTCTTTCTTTCTTTCTTTCTTTCTTTCTTTTTTTTCTTTTTTTTTGTGAATGTGCTCCACCACTGAGTGACACTTTGAGTCCTCTCCATTATTTTACAGGGACGTTTTCTAGATTACAAGGGTAATCTGGTATAAGCAATTTAACCATTTGCAAATTCTGTTTTCACATCTGAAAAAAAAAGGCATAAAAATACACTGTTATCCTAATGAAATTAGTATTTGTAGGGAAAGTCCCTAGGATAGGAGACTGAGTAAGTGTTAGTTCCCAGCCTTGATTTAATGATATCTGAAGAGCTGAAATGAGCATACACCTGATTTTGGAAGGATCATCTTTTACCACCCTACAAAACCCCTTTCCTCTTCTACTCTCTATACAATATTAAATTTGATTTCTTAGTTTGTATATTTACAGATTATAAGAGCAGATTAGAAGATGCAAAGATTACTAGGAGAAAAAAATGAAAGATAGGGAATAAAAATCAAAATAATTTCGAAATCATAGCCATTAGGAGGCACATAGGGCATGAAAGCAGCTCTTCATTCTCCAGTGGTCTCTTAGGGCCTTTCTATAGTACAGCAAGATATAATGCTGGGCATTCCATGTGATCTTAATTTATCAAGGTTGAGTTCAATTACATCTACTTTGCATGTTTTAGAGGGCATATGATACATTTTGGAAGATTTCAACTTGAAAAGAATAACGTTCTAGGACAATGTTTCTGGTGCTTTTATGGGTAAAGCCTTCGCTATCTGGACACTGCTGTGAATGTGGGTTCAGTTTCCACGAGTTCTTCTGAGCATGGGCTCCTTTAGTATCTTTTATGCATCTTCAGTGAAAAAGATCTGATTCTGTATATTCTCTGGAAAGATTTCTAATTTCTAAGTTTAAGTGACTTTTATCCAATGACTTTTCTTTTTATTCCAAAGAGCATTGGATAGAAATTTCTTGTGAGCTCTAAAAGCAACAACTTCTTTCCCATTCTTTCCCCAGTTGACCTGGGGGGCTGCTCTTAGTTCAACCAGACTGGAACAATGTGTGAACTTGGTCCTAGAATCTGGGGGTTTGGGGTTCCAGATCACCAGCTATAAATCTCATCCTTCTCCTGAGCTGTAGGGTCACTTTGTGAAGCTACTAGAGTTTTCTGGATTTTTGTATTTGGCTACTCATGGTGTCACCTGTGATTCTCTGGGCAAATCACTTGATCTGAGCCTGCTTTGTCCATACAAAGTTTTCCCATGAGAACAGCACAAAAATAAGTTAGCATGAACTCATTGTAGACCATGCACAGAATCCACCACATGCAGAGTTGGTACCACAAATGTTGAGCTTAGTGCATCAGAAAGGAGTCCAGGAGTAGGCAATTACTGACAGAGAGAGAGAGAGAGAGAATGCACATAGAATTCAGTGCCATCAAACTCAACCAAATACCAGAGCTGGATTTTTCAAAGAACCAGATAATGCCTGTTTTATGGCCATTAATAACATTTTAGTTATATAAACAGAGATAAGAGCAGTAAAAAGTAAATTTGACTTTATAGTCTAATGTGATTGCCAACAGAGTTCAGAAATGAACTTTCTCATTGCGCACATGGCATTGCATAATGGACCAGCGGCCATTCTGCAGTCCTTTCTCCAACCTTCCATTTCCCTTTTATGGAGAGTCCTCAGTTCTGCCAGACCCAGGTCCGTAAGCTATTCCGGGGAGGCAGACTCTTTGGTTTCCCCTTTAAAGCGCTTTGATAGTGCCTCTGGCAGTTAATGCACCAAATGGTCTTCAGGGGCATTTCATATGTGTGCTCTGCAGCTAATCAGGGTGCCTGGGCGTACTCTTTTCCTACCTCTGTGTTTTCCACATGTTTAAAGGCTCAGTTCAAATACCAGTCTCATCAACTTTGGAGAGGCATGGCAGAGCTCAGCCCTGATTTGAGTGTCTGCTTTGAGCAGAGATTTTCCAAAGGATTTCCTGTCGTAGATAAATCATTTCATTAGGCCAGGTTCCCTTTTCAAACCAGGAAGCACAGTGCCTGCCATGTAGGAAAACCAAGATAATGTTGTTTTGGCTGTACTTGGAGCCCTTGTAAATATTGTCATCAGTGTCTTTTATGCAAGTTCCATCAAGATTGTGTTTAAACGTTAACAGGTTAATCATGTGTTTTAAAGCTTTGTTTATGGAGGACTGATAGGAAAACTGCAAAAAGAGTCCTTTGCATGTGGCAATGACTATCTTCCCCCCAAAATGTCTCCTGCAGTTGATTACTCCTCATGCCATCCGGGTGCAGACGCCTCCTCGGCACATCCCTGGTGTTGTGGAAGTCACATTGTCCTATAAATCCAAGCAGTTCTGCAAAGGGACACCAGGAAGATTCATTTACACAGGTAAGAACTGCAGTGGATGGTGACTGCGGGGCTGGCTTGGTGTGTGGTCTCTCCCTTCCTCCTGTATGCATGTGCGTGTGTGTGCATGTGTGTGTGCGTGTGTGTGTGTGTGTGTGTGTTTTAAAATCTAGTTTCTTTGAAGACCTACTTTCTTTCTCCACAACACCAGATATATGACCAGATGAGTTGTTTTGCTTATTATTAAAGAATCCGTCTTGGTGTCTATGTTGAAATAATTGTTTGGATACCTAAAGAGGAGCAGAAGGAGTAAGAGAAGGAAGAGGGGGTGCCAGCCAACACTGAGGTCTTTGGATGTTAAACCAGCTTGTTGGAGTTTGCTTGCTTTATGGAATAGGGGGTGTGCTTTAACACACAGTACAATTTTCTTCTAGCCTGCTTGTAGCATTTGCATTAAATACAGTTGGTAGTTTTCATGTTTAATTTTGGGTTGGTGCCCTTTTCCCCAGTAAACTGCATTTTGTCCTCCCAAAGCAGCCTTGGCACAAGGACCCGCCTTGTGGTAAGAAGCTAGGGTTACAGGGTGAATATGAATTGCCCTCTCATCAGATGGAGGGAACCAGGCAGGATCTGGAGAGGCAGGATGTGGAAATACATCCAGGGCAAAGCCTGAGTGCCCCCAGATTCTAGTATGTAAACCAAACACCCTGAGATCATTTTACAGCTCAGACTGCCACAGTAAGTCTGGGCAGAAGCAGAGACTCTTCTTTGCTTACCAGCTTGAAGGTGAGGCTTACGCTGCTGCTCGAAGGACCATGCTTGGAGAAGTTTGGGGCCCTCTGCTTAGTATCAGACATCCCCAGCTAGGTGTCTCCACGAGCTGATCTCAGGTCTCCTTCTCTGCTCAGCAAAGGACCACAAGGCCAGAGTGAGTGCAGAGGAGAAGCTGCTTCCACACAAAGAGATTCCAGAGAAGTAAAGGGATCACCATGTTAACACATCCTAATTATAACCATGCAATTAAAGAGACACATTTTATTTTGCTGTGACATTTGCCTCAAAGCATCTTTCCCATGTATTTTAATCCTAGGAACTAAACCAAACATGCTTCAAAGTCCATCGGCCTCCTTCTTTCCTCTTCCTCTCAAAATTATAAAAAAACAATTAATGCATCCTGACCCTTAGAAATGCCTCCCAGCCCTTTAAACAAAATGCAGGTTTGGTGCCTGCCTGACGATTAGTTTTAGTTAATTGAAAATTATAGGATTGACCCAAGAGGAAAATTTTGTTTGCACTCCAATCACTTTTACAAATTAAGGAAAATTACCACAATTTTGTTTAGCTAAGGTTTCACACTGAGTTCAAGAAATTAGCTCAGCTATCCCAACAAAGTCAGCACTTTGTTAGTGAGCACTTGAAAAAAATAATAGTCTATCTGGAGTTTTGTGGTGTATACAACGGAGCATAGAGAAAGCTATGATGCTTTATAGAAGTAGGCCAAGTGTTTTTAATTAGGCTCATTGGTTCGGTGTAAGTTTTGAAGAACAATCAAACTAGCAGATTAGCTGTTTCTTTTAAAGCTAGGATTTCTTGCCATTCATTTTTCCCATGAGAACTTCCACATAGCACTATTTTTTTTTTTTACAAGCCTCATTATAGGCCTGCAGGAAAAGGACCAATTGAAATTTCTGATACTGTAACATTCCCCACCATCATTCCAATGGATGGGAGTTTTTCACAATGTTCCTCACTGAACTCGGTGTTCTGGAACATATTACAAAACCACAGAGGCCAAATGTTTTCTCTGAGGAGTTTGGACTCTGTTTTTGGCCGAAAACATTTAGGCCTTGCTGGCTTGCTTATTTACTCTGCTGTTAAGAACAAGAAAAGGAGAAGAAAAAGAAGAAAATGCCTGTGTGGTGGGAAGTACAGGAGGCAATCAGCCATGGTTTCCGCTTTGGTGACAATGTCCCTGCCCATTAATGGTTCCATTTTGTGGTCAGGTCTCATTTAGAAGAAATTATTTTTAATCAGTGTTCAACAAAATATCCCCTAGAGCCACCTGGCCGTAAAAGTTAAAAAAAAAAAAAGTCATCCCCATTAAATTACTTAAGTTCTCAAAAGAAAATAGCTAGGGACCCATCATTATTTGGAGTTTTTTTTTTTTTCTTCTAACCATTAAAACAATTTGCCATCAATTTAAGAAATCACATCTGGGAAACCCCACATCATACTGGTATTAAGATCAAAGATAAAAAGCAGCAGATTTGCAAGTCTAGAAAAGCAGTTAAGAAAAAGAATGATACTTTGGTGTGTGTGTGTGTGTGTACATGTATTGGAAATTTGATAATTTGGTGTGTGTGTGTGTATGTGCATACACGTAGGGCAAATTTGTAGAGGCGGAAAGAAGTCTTGGCAGCCCTGCCTCAAACTGTGGCAAAGCACAGGAAAACTTAATTTTCTAAGCATTCTAGGAAGTTTCTAACCTTGCCCTATTGGAAAACGAAGATTTAAAGAAACTGGCACAAAAACTTCCTCACTGTGGTAGTGGACCGTTCAGGGTTGCTATGTCCTCTCATCAGCTCTAACAAAAGCAATCTCTGTTAGTACGTGAAGTTGCACATGGGCCTCATAATCATTAGCATTAAATGCCTTTGCCAAGGCACCCTTATTCATGGCTGGAGCTACTGTCCCCTGTGATTTACTCAGTTTACCTCTCTGCTTCTCACCACTTACTAGCGAAGGTCTAGAGAGAAGTCGTAAAACCTCTCTGTTCTTTGTATCCAGACAACTGCTCAGGTCCTTGTAAATGTACAGGGCCCCTCCTCTGTCCACCCACAGAAGTTCACACTTCATTTTCTTTAATATCCATAGTATTTCAAGATGTGAGACTTGGTTTTCTAGATGGGGTGAACTAACCCTCTTGTTTCTTAGCAGAACGTCATTTGGAATTTTTCCCTAAAAAAAGAAAGAAAGAAAGAAATACAGCTGAAAAATAACACCCCAAATTAAGTCAAAGTGGCTGCTTCCAATGTGTGTAGGAGAGAGTTTGGGTGTATAGATGAGGAAGGCTCTTAAAATCTGTAATTAAAAAAAAACAACAACAAAAAACCCCCCAAAACAGACATGAGCAATCTGATCTAATCTATGCAAATGAAAGTAGATTTTGGGGGAGATTGGAGAAAGTTTGAGACTGCAGGCTGTCTCCACTTGTAAGGATGGTGAGAGCAGCTCTGCAGACCAGAGTCACACAAGGAATTCTTGTCCTCCATATATATACGATGCTCTTGTGTATTCTCAATCAGAATCACGTAGGAAAGTAAATTCTAATCTGATAGAACGAAAAATCTCAATAGCACCTTCCAGAATTTATTTTACTGTGTTCTTCCTCTTATGTAAATGCAAGGCAAGGCTGACCTTCAATTTTAAATAATCTTCCTAAGACAAGGACAGGAAAGCCCTTTCTAATCACGGGGTTGTTCCGCCTGTCTCCAAAGCCACCATTCCTCCACTATGGTGTGTTTAGGTTTCCCTAATACCTGTAGTATTCTCACAGCTGATTTTCTTCCAGTTGTTAAATCTTAAGCACCTTGCAACTTTGAAAATCCAGATCTCTCCTGCTAAACCCTGAGTGTCCTTGGATGCTGATATCTTGATGTCCAAGATTCCTAGGGTCCTTTAGCTGCTGCTTCAAGGTTCTTAGAAATGGTTTCCCTGATAAAATGTGGACAAATGCAAATGCAAGTCTTGCCTTCCTTCCAGTGACTTCCCCACAGAAGAGGCCTCTACAGGGAGATCCATGTGGGTGGAGCAGTGGGCCCCAGGATGGTTTCGATGAGCTTAGGATTACACTGTGAGCCCTATTACCTGCTCCCCGCGTACTCCGTGAGGTGCCAGTGACATCCAGATGTGTAGTTGGGATACTACTCAGATCCTTTTTACAACCCAGGGTCCTGTTTCAAAATTTTCCACCCAACTTCCAGCCCCTGTAAAAGAACTAATCCAATCCTCTGCAAAATAGTCTTGGAATTAACTTGGAAATAAAAATTCTTCCTTGACATACCTCCTGATTGTACCCTGTGCCAAGAACAACCTCACACCCCTCACCAGTGCTCAGCACGCTGCTTTGCAGGCAGGAGGGGCTATTTTGGCCAAAAAATTCTCTAAGACCCTTGATGACTCTTACCATGAATTCCAAATTTCCCTTTTCTTCCACTTCTTGCTACTTTATTCACACCTCACTCTCTACATACATGCTTTGTTTTATCCTTTATCCTCCCTCTCTGTCTGTTCCTCTCCTTCTATCTCCTCCTTTCCCACCTTCTTCCCCTCATCTCCTTCCTCCCTTCCATGAAGTCAGCCATTGCAAAGTGATTGACGTTTGGGTTCAAGATGGCGGATGTAGGTTGAGCCGTCCTCTTTACTGGAGAGGTATTCTTGAGATGTTGTGTGATAGCTCTGAATCACAGACACCTCATCTTCACAAGAGGATAATAATAACTTGCTATAGTGGTGTTTAGGATCAGGAAATTTTATATATAGTAAGAAGGCCAGATACTGGAAGTTTCTACTAATAAATGGTGGTCAGTATTTTTATTCATTCATTCATTTGTTAATGAGTCCCTGCCATAGAGCAAATCCTTCACATATGCTCATCATCATCATCATCATCACCACCACTGCCATTTTTCCAGAAGTCTAAGAAATGTCCTTTAGGATTTTTAGTAACAGAATTGTAGACACCAGTAAACTAAAGAAACAAGTGATATAAATCAACTATAAATTTAAAAAAGTAAAGTATGACATAAGTACCAAGAAAAAAGGTTTATAAATGTAAATATAGCAATTTGATTATGTATTACTACATTTTTATTGCTGTAACAAAACACCTGAGGCTGCAATTTGATTATGTATTACTACATTTTTATTGCTGTAACAAAACACCTGAGGCTGCGTACTTAAAAAGAAAAGAGTTTTATCCCGCTCACATTTTTGGAGGCTAAACGACCAAGATTGGATGGTCCTATCTGTTTTGCCTCTGGTAAGTCCTCTGTTGGCTGCATCACAACATGGCAGACAGCATAGCAGCAGGAGCATGCGTGAGAGCTATCACATCACAAGACAGAGGGATTCCTGGGTTAGGCTCACTCTCTGTAACAGCTCTTTCTCATCATGATCCCTCAAGAATTACATTAATTCCTTCTAAGGGCAGCACCCCCAGTGACCTAACTGACTTCCACTAGGTCCTACCTCGTAATGCAGTCATATTGGATGCCAAGAATTCATAATGTGAACTCTCTGGGGAATAAAACATGTCCAGACCATAGCAGGTTATAATAAATATTTGCTTGAACATGGCCTCAAACAAGGTATACTTTTTGGTAAGTCAGCTCTGATTTGAAAACTTCTCTAGTATTGGTTGTTTCAGGAACAGTACATGCCTGTTCTCTTGTTTCCATGTCAAATGTGGACCTCCCCTCTGGAGGTCACAGTACTGAGGGTGCAAACCATCACCAGCCTGCTTCAGGTGTTCAGGTTACAATCAGCTTCAGCTCCAGACTCAAGAGGCTGCAGGCCAGAAAGCTCCATCTTTAGTTCTTGGGAACTTCTTGCACACAGTGGAAGCTGCCACTTGGGGAAAAGTGGAAAGTTAGAGCCTAATGATTCTCCTGCTTTTTAGCTTCTTTTTACACTGATTCACAGCAAAATTAAGCTTCTGAAAAGCCACTTTCTTATCATTGTCCTGCAGAGAAGCCTTCCTTGTTTGCTCACTGTTAGATAAGAGTCCAAAGCCCTCCACTTGGCATTCAGGCTCGCTCTGCTCTGGAGCTGTATTTTCTCAGCTCCATTCAAGCCAGTCTGCTTACTGTGCCTCAAGCTCACTTCATGAACATATTAATTCTCTTTTGCACAAGTGAAGTTCAAACTCTCTTTCCTCTGAGTGTTCTCTGGCCACTGTAGTGCAGTGGATGGAATACTTAGCCAAGAGCAATGAGGCCTGTGTTCTAGCCCCAGCTTTCTCTTGACTGGCTGCAAGACTTAGGACAAATTGCTTAGTACTTTGGACTCCAGTTTCTTCATTGTAAAAGGAGCCACGTGGGCTAGGGGACCTTGATATTCCCTTTGGCTTGTCCTGATTGAGCAGAAGAGTCTGTTTTTGGACATCGTTTGTCCCATGTGCTTCGACCACTCATTCATCATTAATTTCCTTACGTCCATAGTGCTCTTGTTTTGGTCTTAGGTAGAAATACCAGAAAAAGTGATTCCCTAACTTCATGAAGAAAAAAAGGACCCCTCCCTATCTTACACCCTTTTAACACTGTGTTGAAACAACCTGACTGACTATCTTACTCACAATAGATGTTTCCTAATAATTGATTGACAGATTGCTCAGGATCAATGGGTCCTCATTGATTTTTGTGCTCTGGATGACAAGGGATGTAAATAAGAGCTGTTAATTAAGAATCTATCCCTTTGCACTTGACATATTCATGCACAGAACCTAGTAGTTGGGATTTTTGTTAAATAACAAATGGAGTTAGGTTCATACTATAAATATTCTTCATTTTCTCATCGGTAAAGTGGAGATATTTTAATGGTACATTTATTTAAGGAGCATTTAGGTCTATGTAGGTAATGTGTTCTAAGAGTGCCTGGTCCAGTATGAGGCCTCCCCCAAAATAAACACAAAATAAGAAAAGCTGACAATGAGAGTGTTATTTCTGTTGAAAATTCAACCAACCGGTCATTGATGCCCATTGGATATTAAATCAGCTTTCACGATTAAAAGCACTATGTTGTTTCTTTCTATGTATTAGAATAGGACTCAGAAGACCTGGGTTTTAGTTCTGATTTTACTACTTCCTTTTGTTCCTTCATTCATTTGCCTCATGAGTGTCTGCAGATTGCTTGTTGTATTCTAGGCAATGTTCTAAACTAGTTCTAATTAATGCCCTAAAACAGTTTTGAGTAAAATAGACACGGTTCTATTTTCACGGATCTTATAGTCCAAGAGGCAACATGGATTTTCATAAGTTTATTATTTCAAACATGTGAAGTGTCTAGAGAATCAGGAATGGGGTTTCAGATAAGCCTATGACAAAGAAACTCTGAGAGATATTTTCCCCTCAGGAAAAGATGCATAAACTGAGGTTTGATGAATGACCAACAGTTAATGCAACCATCATTGAGGGTGGGGGTAAGGTGGGATTAAGGAGAGCAGAAGGAATGCTCCAGAAGGTGGAATATGCAAGAAGGCACTGGGTGGGAGGCAATGTGGTTTCTTGAAGGGTTGTAAGAACGGTCAAGAGGGAGAAGGAGAATGGTAAGGGAGAAGGTTAGAGCAGTGGGCAGGGAGACATGCATGTGCAAAACCTTGTATACCTGGAGAGGATTTGTTGGTTATATCAGAGCAATGGACACTGGTAGACACCTGGACGTGACCATATCTACATTTTCAGAAGAAAAATAACTCTGGTCTGATAGAACAGAGGAGATCTGAGTGGATATTGGAAGACTTCTTAGGAGGTCAGGAGAAGAGATTCAGCAACTTCAGTTAAGGTAGAAATGGGTAGAGTTGGAAGGAAGAGAATTCAAGAGATGACTTTGGGATGGGTTAGATGTGCGAGGGAGAGGAGGGAGACAAAGGGGTCACCAGATTGCTGTCTTTCTCAGTTTGACATGGTGGGGCCATCTCTCCTGTGTGCTTCCCATGGGCCTTGTGATTATCAGTGAAAGAATGGGCATTTAGAGTTTCGCTGAGGCTGATATTCTACACATATGTTAATTGTTATGAAGACAGGCCTGAGCGAGCTCAGGAAGAACGGGGGAAAAGAAGGCAAAAATGTGTTTTCTTTTTCATCAGATTGTTTTCACTTAGGATTCGACTGCAAGAGAGCTATGTAATGAACACTTGACGAGTAGTTCTGCCTTTACCGTGTCCTAATTGGAAAAGACCCAATAAGAAAGAAAAATTTACAGGCTGCTCCTATCCACATGTCTTGAAAGTGACTCCAAATGAGCCATTTACACACAAAGGAAAGAATTCAAGGCAGAGAGAACGTTTATTCTTTCTGCTTTTGCAATACAGAGTGGGTCCCAGTCCTTTTCTCCACTGAAGGGAGTTTTTTGGTTTTGTTTTCTTTTGTTTTAAGAAAATATAATTTTTTTCCCCCGGATCTGATGTACATTTTGATGTGATCAGTCATTCTGAATCTGCTGGTACTTACAGAGTTAAATACTGTTGGTACCATAGTGGGCACAATGACAGCAACCAAAATCACTAAAGTAACCCATTGCATTTCTGTGACATCTATAAAATGCAAGCCATTTCTGCAAAGAATAAAGCCTGTCTGAAGGAAGCATGTTATTTTGCATATTTTATGTATACACTTTCCAAGAATTACGACCTTTCCTTCCTATTGGAGTAGAGTATAATCAGGGCTTGAGTAGCTAGTGTAACAGGATCATTAAAAGGGATATTTTCACTGACATTAGAGGTCTAAATGGCCACGAGGCCCTATATACAACCTTGGCTTTCTCCGGTCTACCCAGAGTTAATAACTGATAAGGCTGGGAGAGAGATAAATCACAGAAATCCCTGTCCAAAGAAAACATATTGACTACAGCCAAGCAAATAACAGACCATAAGGAACAATCCCATTCATCATTCATGTAATAGGGACATAAAGTGTTTCCTACCCATGAAACCATATAGAAGGAAAAGGCAGATAAGCTGCCCCAATCTAAGGCATGTGATTTGGTTATTAAGGGACATGAACTATTTGTCACATGGCTTTAATCTTTAAGATGTGTTGCCATTTCTAAACTATAAATTTCAGGTGAGGGATTAGAAAGCTATTAACAATAAAGGTAGGGACTGAGCTGTATATGTTTTCTTGCCAGTGTCATGCAATACTATAAAGTCTTGAACCTCTAATCTTTTTAGTATGATATAACATGATTTGCTTTTCAAAGCCAATAAAGTATTTGGAAGTTTTCAAGGCATTTTTTTTTGGTTATGGTTGTTTTTAGTCCAGTAGCATTGTGATAAATTAACCCTTCAACTTTTAAACTGTATATCTTGAATTTTCTTTAACATCTTGAGGTGGCAAGAGGAAAGGTAATGAAATTTATTTTTCTTTTTTCCTAAGTTGTTCCTAATGTTTGTGGAGGGATATTTTCTGTTTCATTTGTCCTTGTTTGCAGTGGCATGGAATGATACTCCTTGTGTTCATTGTTAGAGCTAAGAGATGTGGTGTATATATATATATATATATATATATATATATATATATATATATATATAAAATTGTGAATTTTACAGATTTAAATGATTGCATAAGTACTATTTGACTTCTCAGTGGGGCAAAAAATAAGCTACATTGCTACATTATTGATTGTCTCCCTAGACACTTCCCTATCCTCTCTTCATCTCCGGCCTCTTCTCTCCTCCCTCTTCCCCCACCTGTATGCCTATAGTTCCCCTAGATTGTGTATTGCTGCGTTTGGTTGGTCTAATATATGAGTTTGACAACCTTTCACCCAAGCCTGAGTTTAGCCATCCCCACCAATTTTTAAACAGAAACATTAAATAAATGTGTTTATTAAAAAAACATTTAAAAACACATTTATCATTATAAAAGTTGTGATTATTATTATTGTTATCACAGTACCAGGGATTGTACCCAGGGGCACTTAACCTCTAAGCCACATACCTGAAACTTGTTCTTTTTTTTTTTTTTTTTTTTAAGACAGGGTCTCACTAAGTTGCTTAGGTTTAGGGTCTTACTAAATTTCTGAAGCTGGTTTTGAACTTGCAGTCCGGTGCCTCAGCCTCCAAGCAGCTGGGATTAGAGGCGTGCACCACAACGCCAGGCTGTTAATATTATTATTATTTTAAATTAGAGAGGGACAGTGAGAGAGAGAGAGAGAGAGAGACCGGAGAGAAGGACAGAATCAATTTTATTTAGTTTTTCACGTGACTTTTGTTGCTCTGATACTTTGTTGTGTACATGGTGCTGGGTTTCGAACCTGCATCCTCACACATGCCAGGCAAGTACTGTAACCATTGAGCCACCGCTTCAGCCCCTGCTAATATTATTTTTAATAGCACATGTCTCACAGACCTTTTTCCTATGCATAGATCTGCCTCATTGCCAAATTATAGGGACCTTACATAACATTATGCAATTTGTTTCTTCATTAAACAATGTATCATAAATATCAGGGTATTATGAATTTAAAGCACTTTCTAGTCTTTGGTGGTCGTTGCATGCCTCAGCAAAGGCCTTATAATAAGGTGTGTTCTTACTTCCATGTTGGAGGATAAGCACATTGGGTTCAGGTTCTCATTTCTTTGTTTTTGTTTCGGTCAATCTGTAGTGGAGGGTCAGTAGCCTCGTACCTGGTACCTGGGCAGTGTGGGGTCAGAAGGCTGAGAGAGCCACCTTGCATGGAATTCACGAGTTATTCCCAGCTGAGTGAGTGTGGGTTTCTCTGGGACCCTCTGACCTTAGAGGTTGGGTCCAGCTCCCTACAGGACATTCTGCATCCACAGCACACAGCTATTTCTACCATCCCGGTTCAAAGAATTCCATCCGCTTCGCTTCTTCTCCTGCTCCATGAAGCAGACCACTTTCCATAAGTAAGACTGGAACACATCTAAAACCTTCTACCACTCTTGGAGCTCATCAAATCCAAAATTAAGATTAGTAGATAATTTAGGTCCCTGCCTGGACCCCGTTCTGGCTTAGTGCATTTCAAGTCCTCTTCTCTCTACTCACGGCTGATTTTCCACTCCAGGGACAGCCTTTCTACCAACTCTATCTTTTCTCCTAATTTTCTTTCTATGATAGTGAACTGGAAAGCATCCTCCAGTGGTGCTCCCTCTAGAATCTGCATAGCCCGTACTATTAGCCCATTCGTAAGACTAGAAAACTCACAAAGGTGACCTTCTGGAATTTCCAATTAGTAGCGGAGGACCCCAAATTGGCACCCTGCTGGAGGGACCCTGCAAGAGGGTAAACCTCCCAGGCTCTACGTTACCTTGTTAATTTGCAGAATTACCTGGCTCCCTGAAATTAGGTTGTTGGTTATGGGAGAATGTAAGTCTTTCTAGGACCCCTGAGGTCTGACAGGAATTAGAACCTTCTGTATTTTAACCACATTCTAGCGTTATGATCATAATGCATACTCATAGAGAAGATTTTAAAATATAGAAAAGCATGAGCTTTTATTCCACCCCTCAGAGATAATCACAGTTAATTGTTTTTAGCTAATAATAATTTTCTTTGAGTACTCTCAAGTATTTTTTTTCCAGAGTGAATCACAAAATCTTTACACATTTTTGCATCTGGTTTATAATTTAAAATATGAAATAAACATTTCCTCATTGCTTCAAATTCTTCCTGGATATATTTTAGTGGAAATAATAATAGTCCATTTTATGGCCGCATCATAATTTGCTTAATAATTACGCTATCATTGGAAGGCACATATTTTTCTTTTACAGAATTTCTGTGTCAGAAGGTAGCATGATATGGGATATAAGGTGTGCTGTATTTTCTTAATGAAATACTAAAGGTTTAGGTCTAGTTAACCATATTCATATCTGTAGGTACCAATGAGTTATCAAATGTCTACTTGCAATATTTCCTATTAATTTGGTTATGCATATGTATTTAAAATCATATATAATTTACAAATACAACTTTTTCTGCTTTCAGGTTTCCATTTTCATTCAGAATGTTTACAGCCATCTTTACCAGGAATATTTTTTTTTCTAAATGCAAGCCAGAACCTTTTTATTCCATTATATTGTCTTGTATCAAAGTTGTTAGAGTTCTTTCTGCATCTGCGTGTGATGCTTTCACAGACATGTCATCCTACACCAGGCATAACTATTTGCTATATTTATATTTCTGATCATAGCCACTCTCAGTAATGCTTTTAAATCCAACTTTTAAGGGCTGGCGCGATGGTTTGGTGGTTAGGGTGCTTGCCTGGTATAATCAAGGATGCAGGTTCGAACCCCAGCACCATGTACACAACAAAGTATTGGAGCATCAAAAGCCACATGAAAAACTAAATAAACTGATTCTCTTTCTCTCTTAAAAAAAAAAAAAACAATAACTGACCTTTAAAAGGCTTGCTTTGGGGGCTGGATCGGTGACTCAGCGGTTACAGTGCTTGCCTGGCATGCTCAGGGGCGCGAGTTCAAACCCCAGCACCACATACACAACGAAGTGTTGGAGCAACGAAGGTCACATGAAGAACTGAATAAAAATTGATTCTCTCTCTCTCTCTCTCACTGTCTCTCTCTTTAAAAATAAATGAAGAAATAAAAGGCTTGCTTTGAGGAAGACTTGTAATGATGAAAGGCCAACCCCAAGGAAAACTTACTAAATTCAGGTTAATTTTCTATTCCTCCTTTCTGCGTTAGCTGACTTCATTTCCTCTGGGAACTTCCCTAAACTGCTGTTGACTATGTTTGTTTCATGTTTTACTTAGTTTAAGTAATTATGCTTCAGAAAGTACATTGTCTTAGAAGACAATGTAAACTGCCCCAAATATATAATGAGGAATTTTTTTTTTTTTAAGGAGGGGAACTCTCTCTATACTTCAGCACATTGATATTTTCTTTCCTGTTGTTGATCATCCACCATATGCAATCCCCGGTCCAAACTGAATCATCTATACCATGTACTATTTTCTACTTGAATAAGGTATGTTGGCCCTCTTCAGTGGCCTTCATAGTATCCGAGGTACTGAAAGTACAGATGGTTACCACCCAATTCATATGAGGCTTGCGATTTTCTGTAATCGCTCCTGGTGGTGAGAGGCTTACAGAAGCTGGGACTTCCTCGATCATGGGCAGAAAGAAAAACAGAAGAGCAGACTTCCCCTTGTACCGACTGCTCCTCGACCTCAGCTGTGTAATTGTTCATCTTTTTCCTGTTAACAGCAACTGTGGTTAGCTTCTTTACATCATGGTGGAAGGCCTGAGCTGGGCAGAGCCACCTGGGATTAGCCCCAGTGGTGAGCGTCAGGAAGCACCAACTCCCAGTCAGTATGGAGTTAATTTAGAACTTTGTTTCATGCCAAAAATACATTGACATTTAAATATCTGTACAGAGGATGACCTCGCCAGCCATTCAACACACACGTGCATCATTTCCTTTTAGTTTCAACTGATTTTCAAAATAGCCACGAGGAAGGCCAGGGTACTCGTTGTTGGTAGAATGGGGTGGAGGATGTGCTCTGCAGGATCGATTTTGAGCAAGCCTGTTGACTTTCTCTTTCTCCAGTTTCTTCAAGACAGGGAAAAAATGAAATATGTGCCCTGGTTAGCGTAGAAAACATGGGAGGATCATGTAAAGACTTAGAAAGTTCAGTTAATCAAATTGCTAGCATCAAAGCAAAAAAAAAATGTGATGCTGGGGTCTCACCGTGGAGCCTGTGTCCCACCATTAGACCTGCATAAATATGTAAAAGTTCTTCAGTGCAGCTTTATAGTTAGACCAAGCCTTTCCTACTCAGTAACTCTTTTTTTGTTCCCCATAAGTAGGAAAATAAAGTATTTTAACACTGGAAAAATGAGACTCAGAAAGAAGTGAAGTGGTTCATTCATGGTCATTTTGGTCACCTAGTGATGGGTCTGATATCAAATCTACACTTTCAAGTAACTGATTATACTCTTGATGTCTCAGAGTTTTACATTGACAAAATGGACTTACACTGGTTTCTCTCCATGTTTCCATTTTTCTATAGACAAGATTCACTAAAAAGATTGGGAACTTCTAGAGTCTTAGGCTGCCTTCCCACCACTGACTTTAATTACACCTAAGTTTTTATTTTATTCATAGCTCTTAGCAGCAGCTGAGATGATCTGCCTGGTTTCCTTGTTCATGTGTGTGTAACCTGTGTCTCTCACTAGAATGTAAGGTTCATGAAGGCAGGGCCTTGTCTGTCTGGTTCACTGCTGTGTTTTCAGTGCCTAGCAGAGTGGGGCACAATAAATATTAGTCAAATCAATGAATGGAAGAATGTATGACCAGGGATGAGTCTCAGTGGTTAAGGACCCCTGGGTTCAATCCCTGGTAACCCCCCAAAAATGTATGAAGGAATGATCAAAATCAAAAAAATAAACCAACCAATCAACAAACAAAAAAGTGTGCCCCTAAGTGTATGGAATGTGAGCCTTAAAAATAATCTAATTCTTCAATATTGACTTCTTCATAGATGATGAGAAATGGGCTTCTGGAGTTTTAAAGACTTAGCTAAAGTCACTAATCTAGCAACAGATATTTATACCAGATTCATTTTCTTTAGCCTGTGAGACAAGAGCTTGTCTCCACACCACGTATTCCCCTTGCTCTCAAACTAGTTATGAAGAAACCACGTGGCTATCGATCTCTGGGATCAACACAGGTCCCAACTGATAGAATCCTAAACCAATTAATTTTTTACTAGTTTGTTAATTAATCTGAGACTCCATTTTCTTATCTGTCAAATGGGGATAATAATATCTCATAGGGTTTCTGCGAAGATGCAATAAGGTAATGCACGTAAAAAATTAGCATTGTATATTGCACGTAGTAAGTGCTCAAGTAATGGTAGATCTTCTAAAACACAAATGCATGAGAGCCATCGTATGCACATCTGAATTAAGGACATGGAAGGGTACTCAGAGACAGTCTGGGCCATCCTCATATTTTGCAGAGGAAACACTGAGGCTCAGGTAAGGGAAGAACCTTTCTTAAACCAGCACCTACAGAACCAGAACAATTCATATACAAATGGATTTACTGATTATTTTGTGGATGGATTCCCAAGTGCCCAGATATGTAAAGGCATCAAAGTTTTGAATGTGTATGAAAATCATTCAGCCAGCATCACCAGGGTCATTGGATAGCTCTTTGATTTTTTAAGGTCACCAATCTTTGAGTAAACAACAAGGAAAGGTTGAGATAGCGTGGGCGCTGGATTTTTGGGGGCCTTTTAATATGTGGTCTGTTTACCTTTTGTCATGGGCACCGTTGTTCTGATCTGTTTACATCCTTGTCTTTCTGTTAACAAAAGAAAAAGGAGCTTTTCTTTACCTCTGAGTAAATCAAAGTCCCACAGAAAAGCCAAGTGCCAATTCACCTCCGTGAAAGGCAGCCATGCAGTTCAAGGGCACCTCCTCCATCCTGTGGCTCTGTGGAAACCCTGCCCTAGTGCAGGTTGTCTGTCAAACACCAGCACACTTGGGAGGCCTCTTTGGGCCTGGAGGGGCATTTCCCTAAGGCAAAATCAGGGAGGGCCTGGGTGAGGTCCTCTGCTGTGGGTCCCCCACAGGGCATCTGCAGACCTGCTTTCTGCCTGGAAACCCCAGTCCCCTGGAGGAGATCAGAAGCAATTGCCTTTGCTGTGTTTAGTGATCTTAGTGAATTTGGAGGCAAAATCATCAGTGGCAGGGGGAGTGAAGTACTTGTAGGATGATGGTAATCAGGCCCAAGATTAAAACCTGCCCTGGGAAGAGATCTCTGCTGTGTGTCCGGCGGCTCAGTGAGCTGTTTCAGTGGCAGTCTGAAGCCCGATAGGGCTGACCATGAGTGAGTGAGTGAGCTACTGCCAGGTTTGTCCTGCAGCTAGAGGTGAGGAGGGTGCCACTGTATCTGTGGCATATTCCAATGCATAAAAAAAAAAACCCAAACACATTTTATAAGGGAGTACTCTAAATTTTATTTGGGGTTTAAATTAGAATTCAAATAAAATAGTTTTTTTTTCAGACCTTCCTAAAAAGGCACTCGATTGTTGGTGAAAAGCCAAAAGGGGCCAGTTGTCTATTGATGCTAGATGTAATGAGTAAAAAGTAAAATATATTCATTCCGCTTTCCCAACTGCAGCTAATTAAGGATAGTTCATTTAAAAACAGACCTAATTTAATTTGCTAATATAAGTGTTCAATTAAAGTTGTTCCCACTGCTTTTTAATCCTTAGAATACTTCTTCAAATGCTTATATATGATGGGTACATGGTGTGAATTTTTCAGAGGGTCCAGGTGCTAATGGAAAAGTGCTTTCAGGACTTCATAACTGCCCAAATTAAATAATATGTAAGGAAATGGAAATTTGAGTGTGAATCATGCACTACAATGCTATAGGAATTGAGTCCGTATGTCCCCATATCTTTCAGCCAATCAGAATAAAGTACTTCCCATTTTATTCTATACTACTTAGAATTCTTTATTGCAGTATTAAGTACATGTTACAAGAAGCACATTGTTGTTTAAGACTCATTGATTTAAGCAGAACTATTCTTATAAAGTTCCATAGGCTTTTACATAAAAAAGAAGAGTCCATATAAAATTATAAACCTTAATGTGATATAACAGCCTATAATATAATATTCTCACATTTTCTAAAGAAATCACCAAAAGTGTTTAATGAGTTTATTAGAACTATTGTTTGTGAATTCTGGGATGTCAGATCTAATTGGACTTAATGGATTTAAGTATTTCTTTAATGAAATCTGTAGCTTCACTCACCAGGATAGCATTCCTGGTCCTTCTGCCCTTAAAATGATACTACTTTATTTTTTATTTTGGATGGCATTAAAAAGAAATGAAAGACTATGATTCTGCCTCATTCTCAGATGGATATAGTAAAAAATACAGTGCTTATTATGAAGTTAACGTGAATTACCATGTAATTACCACTGGCTGCACTGTAATGATTATTTAGTTACCAGCGAGCATTCTCTGCCAAATAACACACGTTATTTCATAGGAAGCATAGAATTAACTCAAGTCATCCTGGAGCTGGGTGGAGGGGAGCATGTTCCCCGTCTCTTTGGCTAAGTGTCGGCACTGCTAATGTTAACATCTAAATAAGCAAACCGACAGCAGAATAGGATATGAGTTTACATGATTTGATTTGCTGATGTTTTAAACACTTAGCAGGAGACAGCTATAGAAGCCAATTAAATCTCTCCAAGGTGCATAGACTTATCTCCTTTGTGAGAAACAATTTAAGGGGATTGCCTTGGCCCTTTAACTGGAGGGGAGAAAAGGCATTAGGAATGAAATTTCAGATGCAAAGTGCTGATCGATGGTGCCTCCTTTTGTGTTTTTCAGCTCTGCGGTGTTCAGTGCAGCGATATCTTAAAGGCTTTTGCACTTTTTATTTTGCAAGCCTAGGGTTATGTTAAACATTTCCTCCTACAGATTTTTTTTCCTTTGGCTATTGATTATGATGTGCCTTTAAACAAGGCATTGTGTCTAAAAGAGCAAAACAAAAACAAAAACAGAAACCATGTCAGTACATTCCGTCCCTTTCAGGTACTGCATCTTATTTAGCGTACCGGAATTCCCAGTTTAAAGTAATCACAAAATTTATGGAGAAACGGATAAAAAAGGTTGTAAAATATCGATTTGGGCAAAATAATAACACAACTCATCTATAATAAGAAGAAAAATGAAGCAATAATTCAGGGTGTATCGAGCGGCTTGCTGCTGGGAGCATCGATCCAGTCCTTTACAGTATAAGATCGCACCTGAGATTGCTCTGAAAGAAAGAACAGCATTCCTCCGCTCATTATTTCTCAGATAGTATCGCCTTGTTACATGGGTCCTGCAGAGTTGGAATTGTTGCGGCTGGGAGAGTGGGACCCGTAGTAATAATAATAAATAAATAAATAGCTCAGAAATCTATATTGCCTTAAAGCCACTGTGCCTGGTCTTAATAACGCATGGGCTCCGGTTTTACAAGTTCTCCGTTGCTTTATGGTAGCTAATGGCAATTCCCATGTTGTGGGGCTCATTTAGGACCCAAACGGATCTTCATCTTACATAATGGGTTCTTGTATTTGGAAGGGATTCTTGTCTTGGCGGAAGGAGCTTGTATCAGCTGTGTTTCTTATTAAGTCACTAAATGGAAAACAATACATTTATGCTACTTTGGACCATGAGAAATGTTGGCTTTTGCTTCTACAGGACATTGCTCTACATTTTAAGATGATTTTTTTTTTAAATGAGGCAGGGATGTTATTGTCCTTGAGCAAAATCTTTATATAAGTAGATATGGCTTTGAAATTTGGGTTCACAAGTCATGAATTTCGGATTTGGGATGACTATGAATTTACGAAGTCATCTGTAATTTCTGAGGTCTTACATGATGAATCAACATGACAACGTACTGTCAGCGTCACAGAAGCACACTGTATGTCATAGATGTGGAATTCTAGGTTCTTTCCAGATTTTCGGACGATCCTATAAGCAGTGTTGAGGGAACATGAATATTTTGCCCTCAGATTCTGTTTTCTTCCTGCCTTGCTTTCCTTTTCTCTTTCTTCTTGGAGGACAGAGTGCAATAATATTCAAATTCCAATTTTAAAAAAACTTTTGTACCCTGTTACATCTTCACACATCTCCCAGGTTCTGTGAAAGGTGAGTTCTTACCCTCAGGATGCTTCTATTCTAGGACAGGAAGGAGGCATCACACAGGTTACAAGGCAGTGATAACCATCCGGTGGGTACAAGTACTAAGAAAGAAACTCAAGAGGGTCTGATCGGGGCGGGCTCCTTTAAATAGCATTCATACATTAGAAAAATGCAATACACAAGCAGAGAGGTTTCCAGCCCATGCAACTTCAACCAGGTTAATGTTTTTTTGTTTGTTTGTTTGTTTCTGAGCATCTGCAGGCTCTGCTTGCTGCTAAAGCCATGTGGTCATTTACCTAGGAGCTTCACCCTCCCTGACCCATCCCCCAGCCACTCTGTGATCATTATCTAGAAATATGAGCCATACCAGCTGACTGTGTTCTCAGCAGATCAGGCTTCCTGAAATTTCAATAAGCATTGATCCATGTCATTGCATTAGATCCTTGAAATTGTTTCTGTATTATTTGTCTCTCTATTTCTGACTCTAAAAGGAACAATGACACAAAAGTTTTGTGGAACAAGAGACTGATGCCTGGTGTCAGGAAAGGTGGATGGAGGGGGAAGGATGAAGAAGCAGAGAGAATAAGACATCTAACCATCAAGACTAACTCCTCAAATAGCTTTCAATAAACTGCAAAGCCTATCTCCCCTTCTTTATCCACATAGTAAGATTGAAAGTCATCACAGAGTCTTAAACTGTGAATATTGAAATTGTGAGATGTATGGTACATTTAGTGGCACCGTTGGTGAAGTGCAGAAGTCATTTTAACTTTGTCTTTTAATTTTAAAGATTTATTGGCTGCAAAGGAGGCGAATATTTATAAGCGTTCTTAGGTATTCACAAAACATGCAGTTGCCAAACGGTGGAAAGAATGGAAAGAAATCATCATTACGGAGCTGGATGATTCAGGAAATGTGGTGATAAATATGGGAGTGACAACATATTATCTCAGCCTCTTCTAGCTCCACATTCTTGAGTCATGATTATCAAGTGCAACACTGCAGGCGGTGGATAAGTCAGTTTGGATCGAGAGGCATCTCAGTTTAAAAGAATAACTAAGCAATGCTTGGGAAGTACAAATATAATCAATGATGTCAAGTCATCTCAGCTTGGATAAATATATATTGTATAATTTTCTTCTATCCTTTAATTTCTTATAATGAAAGGAAAATGCCAAGCAACAAGAAGGCAGTTAATTGCAACAATGATTACTTAGCTTCTATAGTTCCTGAATTAAAAAGAACATTAAGATTATTGTAATAGCTCATTTTAAAAAATCATTGATGCTTTATAAACAGCAGATACATTTGAATTATTTTAAAATACTGGTTTTTCCCCTTGTTGGTGAACACGTCTTCAAGATGAACCCTGGGCCATTCTGTTCGTTGTTTCGTCTTGTCTCAAATTCATGAAGATAAATGTCATATCACAGTTAATCTATTATAAGCCTTCTCCATTGTATGATTATTTTAATTGGAGACAGGCTGATTATTGAAAAATAAACTCATGGCTGTCACTGTGATTTTGTAGTGTGTACTAATTCTCTGTGATCAGCCCAGAGCCTGTGTTCAGTAGTTTCCATAGGTACTGAAGGATAAAGAGTCAAGACCTCTCTCTGTGTCCTCCTACAGCTTACTTGACCACTTAAACCTCTACTTTCTTATTTGAATAAGGAGGAACCATGCCCATCTCATTCAGTAGTTTGTAGTGGTGTTGTAAAATAGTAAATCACTTAGCACATTATAAGTAGCACGTGTTTTAAGAACTCGAAAAATGCCAATCCTTATTATTAAGAATCTTAAGCAGTTATCAATTTATGAAGTTAATTCCCTGAGAGTCTGATTTCTATTTGGTTCATCAGTGAACTTCCAGTGCTACTACTATGCCTGGCCTATAGTTGATGCTCAAAAAATGTGGTAGGCACAGTCCCCTGACTCTAATTAATAGATAACTATTGCTACCAACACTTACCATGTATTTACTCTGTACCACATGTTGTTGTAAACGTTTAACCTATTTTCAAACATGAAATAGTTTTAAAAAACCACCAGGAGACAAGTGCTATTATCTCCACTTCACAAATGAAGAAACTGAGCCAAACAAGAGCTCCAAACTTGCTCAAGATCATGCAAATAGGATGTGGCAGAGCCAGGATCTGAACACAGGCAGACCGGCCTCAGTCCATGCTCTTGAGCATGTAGTGCAATCTTTAGTATTAGACACACACAAACACACACACACGCACGCACACACATACTGAAAATGTTGCGTGTGTCCTAATCATTCTTTTATGCATTTGTTCAGTATGAATTAAGCATCTTCTGCATGTTAGATAACTGGAGATACCATGTTCAAGATGACAGCACTGACCCTGCCCTCATGGAAATAAATTATAATCTAATAGGTTGATTCCCTTACATTTCAGTTCTTCCCATACTTTCCTCAGTGGCTATTCCAGAGAGAGACACTGGGTTAATCTGACAGAAGTGGGGCCATAGGCACTTGTGGAAAGCTCAAAAAGAGAGGAGGCGACATCCTGTTGATGGTTAGGGTTACCCAGCAGACATTCCATCTTCTCTAGAGAATATGGGATCATGTGTATACCACATGCTTTCTGTATCCCCGGAAGCCAATGAGGCCCCTTCCTGCTGTCAAAATCTGTGAGCAGATGTGTGGCCTTGCCATCTGTACCATATCGCTGACATCTGGATCCAGACAGAGAAGAGCATTGCTCCAGTTGAGCTACAAGGAGACAAGCTCCTGGCCCAGTCAGTGAAGGGTGATGGGATATCTGGAAAGATATCCTATTTTATCTTCTTTTTGAGCTTCTGGGTCAGAAGTCATGGGTTTTGCAGTTAACTCCCACCAACTTTTTTCTTTTATGTCTGGTACCTTAATCTCAAGTCCCTGGGAATGAATGCCATTAAGAGCCTACATTTTGAATGTGTGGTGTACTTTTCTAAATTGGTATGTTCCTGCTAACCGTGGCACATGCATGAATTTCACACTGCTAATGCTCGTTTCTCCTGTATAGATTTTTACCCTTCATTCTTTAGTCAATTAATTTGTTCATTCATTCATCTATTTCTTTCTCTATCAAATATTTATTAAAGAAAGAATAAACAGTAGGAAGCATAGAGTTGGCATGTTGGGCATATATATGGCAAACAGTACAAAAGTCCAGTAATGGTTGTTGAAGTGACAGATTGATGGATGGGGGAATAAAAAAAGAATTAGAAAACCATTACATTTATACTTTAAGAGGTTATTTTTAATTAGGAATGAATTCAAGTAAAACATTCTAAGTAATTTGTGAAGAATGAGTAAGTCATTCAATAAAAAAGGGCAAAAAAAGGAAAAAAATTTAAAAACCAAATCAAATTTGTCCCAACAGGGTTCAGTGATTTTACAAAATAAATCCATCGATCTAGAAGCACCCAGGCTGTGCCTGGGGTCACCAGTCAAGATGACTGATTATCCTGAGAAAGGCTCTCTAGTCTATCTCATAAACAGAAAAAAATGCCTTGCACTTGGTCAGAAGGCAACCCAAATACTTTGTCTCCAGAGGCTGGGAAGTTGAGCTGTGGTTGAGATTTGGCCGGAGGGAAAGAAGCTGCCAGAAAGAGGGACTGAATCTGAGCAGCGCAATCATGGCCAGGCTGTGAACCACCCGGAGAACCCGGCACATGCAGAAATTGGGACTCCAGGCCAGCTCCAAAATGTGCCCCGGTTTGCTGCTGAGCTCTGTAAGCTGTGAAAGCACCGCAGATGTTTGACCATGTTAGAGAGTTCAGGAAGAGAGTCTTAAAAATACATATCTGGCTTTGTATTTGACTTTTTCAGGAGGAAACCACTAAATGTCTTTATCCATGCTCGTTTACCTGGAATCTTAGGTGGTTATTACATGATCTTTAGCTCAACTGTGGTTTGAATATTTAGGTATCAGTTTTCACTTCTACTGACAGACCCTGTCTCAAACTTCCTTACCTGTCTTCACAGACATTCTGCCAGTATCCCTCCAAGGTGATCATTCCCCATCCCCAGTCCCCTTGTCTGTTTGCTCAGCTGGCAAATGTGTACCCATTTTGTGCTGGGCATTGTAGTAGGTCCCTTACAGGTTACAGCCTTTAAAAAGATTAGATGAGGGCTGGAGAGGTGGCTCTGTGGTTACGGCACTTGCCTGGCATGCTCGAGGACCCAAGTTTGAACCCCAGCATCACACACACAGAGAAACAAAGGCCAGATGAATAAATACATAAAATTGATTCTCTCTCTCTCTCCCTCTCTCTTAAAAAAGAAAAAAAGGATTAGGTGGGAATTCCAAGCTCATCAGATATTTCAAAATGCCTACACAATCCCGGTCCTTCTTTTTGCTTTAAGGTCTAGAGCTAACTAATCTCAATAAAAGTTTAGGAATTTGAAAATAAAACAAACTTCCCAAAGTAGAAGCAAGACGTTGCTTAAATCCCAAATTCTGTCTTTTATTGAATGCCAACTGGGTTCAAAGTGTGGTTCGAAGCACTGGGAATACAAACGTGAATCAGGCGCACAGGGAATACAGGTGCGAGTCAGGGTGTGTTGGCCTGTGATGAAAATTACCAGTGGTAACATGTTTCCGTGAAAATCTGGGTAGTGGCTGGGAGTAGGACAGCCCAGCCTGGGAGTCAGAAAACCAGAGAAGTGGGGAGAGCGTTTACGAAGGGGTTAAGGATAGGAGGAATTACTTTGAATTCCATTTTTCCCTTTTCTCCCTAATGATTGAGCTCCATCCTTTTAAAAATGGGCAATGGGCGCTCTTTATATCTAAAGTAATCAATAAAACATTAGTTTAGGGACTGGAGCTGTGGATCGGCAGTTACGGTGCTTGCCTAGCATGTACAAGGACACGGATTTGAACCCCAGCACCACGTACACAATGAAGTGTCAGAGCAACAAAGGCCACATGAAAAACTAAATAAAATTCATTCTCTCTTCCTTTTTTATTTTCCCCGGGGCTGAGGATCGAACTTAGGGCCTTGCGCATGCTAGGCAAGTGCTCTGCTACTGAGCTAAATCCCCAACCCTGATTCTCTCTTTCTTTCTCTCTCTCACTATCCCTCTCTCTTTTTAAATTTTTTTAAAAAACATTAATTTATAAGAAATGATAACAAGGGGCTGCAGTGGTGGCTTGGTGGTTATAGCATTTGCCCAGCATGCACAAGTACATGAGTTCAAACCCCAGCACCCATGGACACAACTGAGTGTCAGGGTAGTGAGAGCCACATGAAAAACTAAATAAAAATTTATTCTGTCTCTCTGTCTCTCTCTCACTGTCCCTTTCCCTTAAAAAAAAAAAATTATAACAAAAAAAATCTACCCCGCCCATCCCGCTCCCTTCATTTTTTCCTACAACATTCCAGGATCCACGTACAGGTGATTTCCCAAGCTCATTATTTGCACTGTTCTTCCACACACCCCACCCCTGCACACAACCCTCATGAGAGTCTTCATGGCACTTAGGGTATTTTTATTTTGTCCATCTTATTATGGAAACTCCTGAATGTTGACTTGCATTCAATTTTGAGTCAGAAAAATTACTTGCAATTCTAATTACATGCTTCGAAGTGAGTAGAATTTCCTATATTCAACCAGTGTCATCCAGACAGTTTTTCCTAGGGAGAAATAAGGTGCTTATTATAGCTGGTTGAGTATTTGGGGGTCCTTGTCAGGTGAGGTGGTGTTTTTGATCTGATGTCATAGATTTGCAAACAAGTGCGTGAACTAGGTTGAGAGGGCTTTGTGGACCAGTGGTTGAAAAGATAAATGAGTGAATGAAGAAGCCTGGATTTCTGGGGAGGCCTCATTTGCTTCTCTCTCAAGATGATTCTTAAGATTACGGAAGTTTCTGAGACTCTTGCTGTGCAATTCCCCTGCTACTGTGCAATCGTGGCTACCAGGTATATTACCCACTGAGCCTCTGCTGCAGATCCCTGTGATCAGCCAGGTCTGAGATCAGTGGAAAGTCCTTGCCTGGGGGTTTTGTAACTTGATTGCAACAGGTAGGAATGGCCATTCAGCAATGACAATGATTTATTGACGTTTTGGTAGGAAAAATCAGCTTTTATATTTCAAGAATAAATCTCCTGCTGTGAATAGTGATGCCTTCAGAGGACATTTTGGATGGGGAACTTCTGCTAGAGTTGCATGCAGTAATATGTAAAATATGCAGTGACCAGAAGTTTGCAGTTTTGACTAATGGGATTATTAGTCAATGAGTAATACTTCAGGTTTGCCAAGTCCCGGTTTATAGTGGACCTTCATAAGCCAGAACTGAGTGTTCTAACAGTCAGAAGCACTCTCTACTTGCACCTCTAACCCCAGTTAGGAAAAAAAAATATTAGCAAACACTATAGTTTGACCAGAAAGAATACCTAGGGCTATGACATTTTACCAAGTATTCATGTTAACATTTGGTCTGCAACAGGTCTGTTTGTAGGATTCTTAGCGCAGGTGATCTTTGTGGGTGTCACAGTGCATCTGAAAGTAAACACTTCTGGAAGTAGAAATTTGACAAAGCTCTGCTGGTGCTATTGAGTGACACAGAATTCAAGCAACAGAGAGAGAGTTTTGCTGAAACAGTTTATTGCCCAAATCATCTACTTTGCCCAACATATAGATATGTACAGTCCACATTGCAGAATGCGTTCACCCCGAAGCTTGGCACAGAGGAGAAAAACAGCTGGGTTGATGGATTTTGTTGTTTGCTTTCCAGCTGGTGCGTTTGACGTGGTAGAGACGCTTCGTGCGTTTCCTGTCTTTAACACGCTGGTCCTTGCAGATCACAACCTCGAACAGAGGAAACCGTTTCTAATGCTAAGATTATGGCCAGAACCCAGCATAAGGCTGTAATTTCTTCCCACTAACAACCCATTTAACAATTCTTGTCTTTTGTTCTGTTTCTAGGTGTGTGTTTAAATGATTTCATCATTAATTGCTTTTAATAGGTCTTTTGTTGTCAGTGGCACGTTTGGAAAGAGGAAGATGGGGATGTGCGCAGCCTTTTCTTATTAAGAGATTTCCTGTTGTACATGCATTAAGTTTGTCGGCTTCTACTCCTGTTTCCTTTCATTCTTTCTTTCTTTCCTTTTTAATGTTTGCTTGCTTCACCAGGGGGAGAAAGCATAGCTCCATTGTATTATCCTGTTAGATTACTTAAACCGTGTTTAGATTTAAAAAAAAATTACTTTATGCTTTTCCGTCTACAGTGTATGATTTTCATTTCGTAAGGCATCTTTTCTAAATTTTGTGCTTTATTATTCTTGCGGTGTTGAGCGAGTGAAAACAAACTCTAGTTCATAATTCACTTTAAAGAACATACCCTTTCTTTCTATTTTCTTGTTAAAACCAAATTGTGTGCAATTTGTAGGAAATTGAAACCACATTTTTCACTTAACTTTCCAAAATTAAAATTTATGGGGAAAAAGAGGCTATAAAACAGTTACAATCTGGTCATCTATAATTATCTGTGTGGTTTGAGCAGTTCCACATTTGAAGAAAGTGACACGGAGAACTTATCAGGATTTTACAACCGTGGGACATTTCACTTTTTTTTTCTTTTTTCTTTTTTTTTTTTTTTCTGCTTTGGAGCCAAGAGCTCCACAAAATGCTAAAAGTAGCTCTATAAATTTAAAAGAATTAAATGTGTGAAGAGAAACTATGAATGCATACAAAACAATGAGCAAGATCTCAAAAGTTGTTTTTCTCCCTCTTTCAAGAAGGAAACTCACTACAGTAAAATTTCCCATTTTAGACTGTTCTCATTTCAAGCATTGTCCTTGATTTCCGTTGCTTTAACCTGCTCTTGTCACACTCCGGGGGAAGAAACATAAAGCCAGCAAGATCAGTTGTTCATTCCTGTTCATTCTGTCCTGGCTCTTCAGGATTTCCACAAAGCTCTCTGCTTCCTTGATGAATTCCCTATGAGAAGAGTTCTTGGAGACTCTGGAGTGCGGAACTGTGATTTTTTTTTGGGGGGGGAGTGGATAATATTTTCATTTGCTTCACCTGTTGATATTATCATCTCATTGTTTCCTAATTCTAATAGTAAAAAGTTTTAATTTCTAAGAAATTTCATACTTCAATTTCTGTTCTTAGTAAGAGGGAAAATTTCATTTAATCGTGGTCACTTTGTGGAAATATGCCCATAATTAGACAACCTGAGGCAGCTGTGTGATGTCATTCATTTGTTTTTTTCCGATAAGTAAACATTTATTGTACTTACTTGGTTTCACATCTTATGTTAGAGACTAAATATAGAATAGTGACACAGCATTATATATCATACCAGTGCATAGTAACTATTCCATTGAATCTTAGCATCATCAATATCATCCTGCCACAAGGAAATGTATGAGTGGACATTTTAGCAAAAATAGAAAAACCATCTAAAACCAATTCAATGCCAAGTACCCATGTAAGTTCAACAGATGCCCTTGCTCTAAATGAGTTTTTCAAAGAACTTAACAAGTGCTCTAATATTTAAAAAAAAATCTTGGTCCTGTCCATTTCTTCAGTTGTAACTTTCTTCTGATCATGTAAGTCAGAATTTTATTTTACCTGTTTGGTAAATATTTTAAGTTCTTCTTATGTATTGCACTAAGAAATTTTACCACATTGAACCTCCCGATATCTCTATGAGATAGTTACTTTAATGTTCTGATAGAGATGGAGTCATTTGTCAGAGTTTCTGTAATCGTAAATAGAGGCGGGATAGCCTGACTCCAGAATTTACCCTCCTGCCTCTACCACTATACTGTGGATCTGAAACCTTTTAATATCTATGTAATCACATGCCTTCTTAAAAAGTATGATGACCCCTGAGTTTTGGATACACACAACTGGTGTGTACGCCCTGCCTGCTCGTGGGCAGATTTCCAAAGAGGAGTGAACACAGGAGTCTTTGGCTGGTGAGTGCCCTCAGATCCCTGTAAGCAGGGGTGAACAAGCACATGAAAAGCCTTCCATCCAAGCTAAGAGGCTTATCCATCCATCTCCCTAAGACTTGTTTAGAAAAATAATGTATGTATACTTTGTATTTAAATTAATTATTATTTATAAAATTAATGTGTGCTAATGATATAAAATATAGAGAAAACAGGATAGAATGAACAAGTGAAAGTCATCTAATATTTATCACCCAGAGACAACCACTAATAATATCTTCATGTATTTCTTTCATATTTTTCTATTCAGAACAAATAAATGAATATTTTTCATATCTGTGACTATGCTGTCTATGTGTTTATACCACAGTTTTGTATCCTACTTTGTTCACATAGCCTAATAAGCATTTTCCCACACATTAAAATTCCTTGATAAACATAATGTTAAAAGGCTGAGTAATCTCCCACAATGTGGATTTACTACATTGATTTATCTATCTGCTATTGCTAGATAGAAGTGATTTCTTATGCACTTTCACAGTGATACTCTCTTTGCTTTTTTCTAACTCTGATGCTTCAAAAACCACTGTAATTTCTGGCAGTTAAATGTTCTAAAACTTTTGAAGATTTTTAAAACATTTTTTTTCCTAACTAGTTCCTTTTCGTGGGAGGTAAACTTTTAAAGAAACATATTCGAAATGATTTCCTTTTTATTATCTTAGTATTTATGCAATAAAACATAGAATAGTGGAAATAAAATATGCCCAGTGTATGTATGAACTCACGATTAGCTTAGGAAATTATATCTACCCATAAAGTGAGCGTATTAAGACTCTTATACATATACTAATACCATCAGCCATACTTTTTACTGTATAAGTGTTTAATCTATCAGTGTCCTCTCCCTTTTTTATCACCCAGTTGCAAACTGGATTCATTTTGGATAATTACTTTTGGTACTAAATGTATATTATCTGGCCAGTTAGGAAGTAGATTGGAGGGGATTCAGAAATCAATAGTAATAAAGTAAACAGAGAGAATGGAATCTATTTCCTCTCTTACCATTTATTTGAACTCACTCTACTAAAGACAGGGACCCTGTTTAATGGATGTTGTTGGACAGAGGGCCACAAATAAACCCCACTGGGAACAGCTCTCCTTTAAGAATTGATCTGATATTTCAGTAAATATATTATTGTTTGAATGCTAAAATGGTAGATGCCTAATGACTTCAAGAATGCTTTGGCTTCTTGTGTTTGCAGAATTGATTTTAGTTTCTCTTTCAGTGTTTATGTATTTACAACTGGGTGTGCCTCCTTTCTTTCCAACCTTTTTTTCTGGCCTTCATAAAACGTTTTTTTTTTTTTTGACAGAGATTTGCTGTTAAATTCCCTGGTGTTATGCTAACCACAGTCTCATTGTTCAAAGGGAAATAAAGCCCAGTGTCCCATATTGCTGGCTTAAAAAGAAGTGCTCTATAAAGTTTCAGTGTTGGTGTTATCCTGAGGAAAGATTATTTGACACTGAAATTGAAGCATGTCTCCTGCAACTCTCCTTTAGCACAAATGTGGGAGAGTTTACCTTTCCCAAACCTCTAAATATTCTTCTGGCAGGCTAATGAAACTCAGGAAATTGGCACTCCCAGTCTCCCTTGTCAATACACTTAATCCCACAGCCAAGAAAATATTCCTGCCTGCCACGTAAGGGAAATTCATAGCTTCTGTTATTCAGTTTATGTTTATCTCCCTGAAGTAATGCTGTTTGTTTTCCCCAAATCCTAAACTCGGCCTGCGTCGTGACTAACGGCATATTGCTCAAAGGTACCTACACCAATTTCTACCAAGTGCATTTCACCCGAAAGTCTGGGATTCAAATGACCCTTTCGGGTGCCTTGGACACTAACATTCCAAGGTCAGGGGTGCAGTGCATCAGGAGTCTCTTTTTGTGTTTATAGAATTTTAGTTATTGTTGGCCTTAGAATCTTTGGCCAAGAGGAACACTGTCAGATTCAGAGTTTATTTGCAGAGAAGAAGCAGTGTGTCTGAAGAGATAGCATTGCATATTTTGGGAAGTGGACCTTCCTGGTATTTTCCAATGTTTTTGTGACAATTTTCTTTAAAGTTTTGAGGGGACCCAAATAGTTCCAGATGTCATAAGGACTTAAGTATAGCCAGGTGCAGTGGTGCACACCTGTAATCCCAGCGACCCAGGAGGCTGAGGCAGAAGGATCCTGAGTTCAAAACCAGCCTCAGCAACTTTGTGAGAACCTGAGCAACTCAGCAAGAGCCTGTCTCAACAATAGAGTCTAAGGAGCTGGAGCGGTGGCTCAGCGGTTATTGCACTTGCCTGGCATGCTCGCGGTCATGGGTTTGAACCCCAGCACCACATATACAATCAAGTGTTGGAGCAATGACAGCCAGATGAAAAACTAAATAAAATCCACTCTCTCTCTCTCTCACTGTCCCTCTCTCTTAAAAAAAAAAAGTATAAGAAGAAAGGGCTCAAGATGTGGCTCAGTGGTTAAGTGCTACTGTGTTAAATCCCTGGTACCAAAAAAATAAATAAATATCAAAAATAATAAAAAATAACTCAAATGTAAGTTTCTATCTTTTATAGAGCCTAATCACACATGATGTCTTCATTAGCTAATCTTACACCCTTCTGACTTGAAGGTGCTACATATTCCAGGAGAGGTGCACCCGGGACAATTATTTTTTCTTTTTTCTTTTTTTCTCTCTTTTTTTTAAAAAATAGGAACAGTGAAAGAGAGAGACAGAAAGAGATAATCAATTTTATTTTTAGTTTTTCACATGGCTTTCGTTGCTCTGAGACTTCATTGTATACGTGGTGCTGGGGTTTGAACTCGTGTACTCACGGATGCCAGGCAAGCACTGTAACTGCTGAGCCACCGCTCCAGCCCACAATTCTTCCCTAGGAGCTGGTTTCTGCTGGCATGAAAGGTGCCCTTTCCCAGAGACTGCCATGCCATGCGCAGAAACTTATTCCTTTGGGTACATGCCCCTGCTTCTGTCTCTGCCCTGCAGAGAGAAGGAAAAGTGGAACTTCAGAATGGGCCAAGTATTTCAGGAGAGGAATCTGCAATTAGTTTTCTTCCCCCCTCATTCCATCATCCCACCATCCTTTTATGTCCACAAGGCTCTATTTGCAAGCCTGGTCTTTCCTCGGTGGGCACATTGGAAGCCTGCTTAACTAGTATTCAGAGGGCACCATGGCATTATTTGTGATTCCCTTGCAGTTGACTCGCGGCAGCGATGGGAGGCTGTCAGTTCTGCAAGGGCAGCGTTATTTGCTGTGCAGGCTGCTGCTCGGCCCCAGAACGCTCGTTTGGTAGAGAAAACGAGTGCTTAATATGCTTGCTTCTTCTCTCCTGTCCCCTCTGCGTTCCTGCTGAATTTCACATCCCTCTAAGCACAGCCCTGAGAGTGCAGTCCTTACACAAGCTGCAAAGAAGAGCGGGCGCTCTGTTCAAATGGGGCATTAATGGGTGGTGAATCCGAAGATAGCTAACTGATGTGTGTGTCCAATTAAGATGAGTTTTGCACTTAAAAGACTCCCCAAGAAGAGAAACTTTATTCTCATTTCTGGGCTATGAGCAGTTAATGAAGAAAGCATATCAGAATTCCACCCATGCTCCCTGGAGCTTCCTCAAGAGCCCACACAATTTTCAAGTTACTTGATGAAGGAAAACTTGCCAGGTGAGGTTAAACAAGCTGGAAGATGATAGCAGAGACCTGTGTGTCATTTCTCATCTGATCTACGGGTGACATCACCACCATGCACCTCACAGAAGATGCTTAACTATTATCCATTCTGGCAAGTTTCCCTTTTCAGACTGAAGTCTGGTCTAGCAGAGGGGGAGAGGCATTTATTTTTATTTTTTTGCACTGAAGCTAGAGAGTTTTGTTCAAGATGTCTTTTATGATTTTCCTTTTATTTCCTGTGCTATCCTAAGGGGAAGGATAACATCACCCCTTCCAAAGTATTACCTGAGTGCACAGGGGCAGTGAGACATGAAGGGTGGTGAGCAGGTGGGTACCTGAGACAGACTGCCTACCTTTGAATCCTGGCTCAGCTCTTACTGCTGCAAAACTTGGGCAGGATTTATCAGCTCTCTGCCATCCTTGGGTTCTTCCCATATGTGTAAAAATGGCAATAATAATAACAGATTTTTATAGAGATAAGAATGGTTTATGCTATGGTGCTTGGCATAGCGTCTGGCACATAGAAACCATATATCAGTTACTGTGGGCTACTGTTATTATCTCATTTCCACTACAAGAATTTAAGTAAAGTCACAACATGTTTCTAATTTCAGGAATTTTGGCAAAGCAGACCTCAAGGGACATCTTTGCAATGGTTAGAAGCAATGTAGGTACTTCATAGGCTTACTCAATGACACTATCAGAGACCTGGGAGACTTTGTTGGCCTCCCTTGCAGGTAGCATTAATTTTACAAAATCGCAGGCCCACCTGGTTTTGAAATGGACAGCAGTTACAGGAGATGGATCTTGTACATGAAGACAGATGTCTGAGGGCAGGTGTGACGTTATCAGTTTCCGAAGGTGCAAATCACATGCCAACCACTCCTTCACCCCTAGAGGAGCAGCCTCTGTTTTTTCATCTATGAAACAGGAATACATGCCTCCTAGAGAGTTGAAGAAAAAAATTAATAGAAATCAACAAATTAACAAAAGTAAAATTCTCAGTACCCCTTCTAAATAAGTGTTCTTTTCCATTTTCAATCAGGGTTACATGGAGGAATGCTGGAAGGGAAGAGACCTGGGGTGAACTGAATTACAGCATAGGAGTTTAGTTGTGATTAAAGCGCTAACAAGCTGTTCGATCTTACGCTGGTCGCTGGTCGCTTAGGCTCTTCAAGCTGGGTTGTGTTTGCTGTAAAAGGAAGGCTTTTTTTTAAAGCAATAAAGTGCTGAAGTTGATTGAATGGATGTGTTTTTGCCCTTGTATATGAGTGTATCAAGATCAAGTTAATTCCAGCGTTAGGAGGGAGACTTAGAAGAATGTATTTGTACCTAAAAGTTCTTTGGGTAGCTTTTGAAAAATGCAATCCAGTGTGTTTGGTTTTGTCCTTAAAGGGTCACGGTACCCATTGTCCCAATATAATCATAAAATTTCCCATTTGGGAATAGGTCAGCAGTTTATCAAGCTGATCTCTGCCCCCGCAGATATGTCCCAGCCTTCTGAAAAAGCCGGTAACAGTATCTGACACGGTGGCCTCAGGCAAAGTGAATTCCACAGATGGAGCTAAATATGTATTTTCATTTCCTCCACATTCGCCAGCCTTCAACAAGGGCAGGCAGATTATAAAGAAAACATAGAATGAAGGTCACTTGTTTTTCCTTGTTCTCAATATTCAGCATTGCACCTGTCCATAGGGAGATGGAAGATAGGACGATTTGGTTTGGAGCATGTCAGTCTCCAATGCCAGTGAGAAGGAAGAAGAGGTTCCCAGGAGTCTTAGTAGAAAAAAAATATCTTCTTGGGACACTAGGTGGCATTTCTGAAGGCTGAAAACCTTGGTGTGATTGGCAGGGGCCTTTGTCCATTTGGGAGAACAGAGGCATTAGCAAGGGTTTGTGTGGCTACTGGAACTCCTTCTGGGGACACCTCTGCCCTTAATGCAGATCTATCTTTAAGTTTAGTCTTTCTTCCTCTTCCCCTTGGACAATAGTTTGGCCTCCAGAAAGCATGTACCCATTGCTAACCAACCACCAGAATAGGAGAGCGCTTATATCTCTATTCAAGTTTCTGTCATTGAGAATTTTTTTAAAAGAGAGATGGACAATGAGAGAGAGAGAGAGAGAGAGAAAATCAATTTTTATTCAGTTTTTCATGTGGATTTCATTGCTCCGAGACTTCATGGTGTACGTGGTGCTTGGGTTTGAACTTGCGTACCCACCACTCCAGCCCCTGTCAGTGAGAATTTAACCTATCGAAGTCACATGTATCAGTAAAACTTAGCCAACTGTTAACTCTGTCATGGGCTGTGATCAATGCTCTTCTCCAACCATCTTACCATAAAGTCTGTTCATGATACCTGTCTTCAGTAGGCTAAACAAAAATTAGCACAAGTCTTCCCAAGAGCTGGAAATAACCCAAAGCACCATTAATGGACCTTATTCACGATATCTTTGCACATGGATTGCCAGGCCATCCCGAAAAGTTCTTGGCGTGACTTTGGCTAAGCTTATCTTCCACCCTCCACACCCACCCTTCCACACAGAATGTTCCCTTGTGGACCAGGGAAGCCTCATTAGCGCTTGGACGAGGCAAAGGGTCTCAGCATGAAATTGGGGGCTCAGTTGTTTCTCCTGTTTCCGTTAGGTGGATCGTCAGGGTACTTACATTTCAACAGCAATAGCTCCCTTTTCCCTCGCCACCTTCTGGACCAGAGCAATTTATGTTCCAGTTAGATTTCCTCACCCTATGCCGACTCCTTTTCCTTCTGTTTTGAGAGCAAATCATATCAGCTTCACGGTTTCACTCTGATGCAGTTTCTAGATCCCCTTCCTTGGAGCCTAAGTTCAAGTGAGAATCTGAAAGCCTTCAAGTCAGTAATTTAGTAACTGGTCTAGTTTCTCAAGCTCTTGAGGGTTGACATAGGCATTAATAGGATAAATTCATTAAAGTGCTTAAACAGAGACCTTGTAAAGATAGGTGACATGTACCTGGCTCAGGTTGGTGGGTTCGATATTTTTTGTGGCTGAAGGTCAGGACCAGTGTCAAGTTCATAGCAAATCCACTCAGGATGCTTGGGTTCCCTTTGGTTTTTATCGTCACAGTAGGTTTCACCTGACCAAGGAGTAATTACACCATTATTTTTTATGTAGTGCTTTATTACTTGCTTTTTAAAATTGGTTTCCAGCATCTCATGAGCCTAATAGCAACAAACGTGGGATTGTGATGTCTGACAGGAGACACGGGGTTATTACATACCCATTTCCCACACAAAACAAGAGAATTGCTTAACTAAACACCGATTGATTATAAGATGCCAGGGACCGCTATGAAGTCCACCAAAATCCAAAGGGGAAGATTACGTTCTGGTTACACGCACACGATGATTTGGTCAATATTCTGTGGTAAGAAGACCCATTCCTCCACGGAGTATGGGCCACATGGATAAGCTGAACCTTCCTGGGTTTGGCAAGTGGTCAGATTGGTTCCACCTTCTTAAAAGATAGACATCAAGAACCGAAACAAAATTCAAGAGCTGTTGGAATCCCCTTATCCTCACCCCTCCAAATACCCCAGTGGGAATTACCAACTCCAGAGCTGTTCAAGGTAAGCAGCTTAAGCTTGTGTCTGGGGGGACCTCTGAGCTTCTTCGGGACTGAGAGGACTCTAACCCAGGACTGCGTGTCCTCCACTCTCTCTTGTGCTTCTTGTGATAAGCTAGGCTTCGTTTGGGCAAACACGTTTGCCAACCACAGTTACTTGTGTTCAGATATTTGTATTGAGGGTTATGGAGATGAAGTAAACCAGACCCTAGGATTTGAGCATTCACAAGTTTTCTAAATCACGCTTGCCACACATGCGAATGACCTCAGTGGTCCACTGAGGGCTTCTCAGACCTCTCGTGATGCTTAGTTATACTAGAGGTTGCTGATGCCTCCTCACATTTTAAGTTCCTCCTCTGATCTGAGCAACATTTTCTCCCAGTGTTCTTTCTATCATTTCTGCCCTTGTTCTTCTTTTCTCTATGTTTCTCTTGTTGTTCTTTACCTGTTGGTGATCCCCACAGGGCTGCCCATCCTCGGTGCTCTTCTTAAATGAGTGGTTTCATTGCTATCCGCATCTTGGTGTTATCATTATCCGTAGCATCAACTCCATCCCTGATCTTTTCTCCTGACCTTCTGTGCTTTGTGTCCAGCTGTCTGCTAGATATTTTTACTTGGAAATCCTGCTGGTACCTAAATTCATCACATCTGAAGTTGAACTCATGGCTTCTTCCCTTCTACCTGTAGTTTTCTTCCTTCACTTTTTTTTTTAAGAGAGAGGGACAGTGAGAGGAAGAGAGAAAGACAGAACCAATTTTATTTAGGTTTTCACGTGGCTTTCGTTGCTCCAACACCTCGCTGTGTGCGGGTGTGCTGGGGTTTGAACCTGCATCCTTGCACATGCAGGGCAAGCACTGTTACTGCTGAGCCACTGCTCCAGCCCCTCTTCCTTCACCTTTGATCTTGCTAAATGGCCACTCTATCTACCCAGTCAGATGAATGCTAACCTCTCTCATGTTACTAATGTTGTACAAATTCTTTTCTAAAATGTGAAATCATTGTACCTTTTTCCTCCATGATGACTCCATGGTTACTTGGTTCTCGTCTTCCATTTGGACTACTGCAATAGTGTTGACTTTAAAATCCACCCCTTATTTGGTTCCTATGGTTATTTCTTTGAAATATTAATCACGCAATACCATTCATACAATATGGAGAATTTAAATAACTACCAAGAAAGTTCTCAGCGAGGCAGTCAAGGACAACACTGTTACTCATGGTTATTTTCCAACATCCCATACTCAATACGCAAACTCTTCCCAAACTGCAATATCCAGCCTGTTCTAATGTATCCCTTTTATATCTCTCTCCTTTGGTTCATGCTATTCCTTTTGCCCAGAATGCTTTTCCTACAAGGAGTAAGGAAACTCCTATCTATCTTTACACAGCCGGCTCATTTGCCTCTTTAGTAAATGTCTCCTCTCCACTGCAGAGAATTATTTTTCGTCCTTCTGTGCAGCGAGCTATGAATGCAATGGTGACATTATGGTTTTGTGTCTTTTGAGTGACAGATTACAGACGTACCTCACCAATGGATTAGGCATTCCTTGACAGAAGAGATTTTCAGGCTGTATCGATAGTCAGCTTGCAAGGGACATAAGACCTGTGTTTTCCTTTCTTTTTCCTTCATCTCTTAAGCAGAGAGAGGGTCAACTATCACATTTTATTTCATAAATTAAGCAATGTATGATATCCTATGTATCTGCTATCTATTTTTGTTCCCACTTGTTCATAGAACTTATTTGTTTTAGGAGAGCTGTGTGAAATACAGCTGATGGAGCTGTCTTTCAGGGTAATATTGGAAAATTAGAGATGGGAGCATTCTTTGAACTGTATTTTCAAATTCATGTAAAGGAAGGAGGAAAGGCTGAGCCCAGGAGCAAGTGATTCACACCCAGTGTTGTGGAATATTGCATCCACATGGGGTCAGTTATCCCCTTGTTTTAGAGTTCAGTTTGTGTCTTTCTGCCCCTCTGGACTCTGAATACCTTGAGATTGAGGAATATATAAATATGCATAATTAATTTTGCATTCCCCACTTCTTCCCCTAATTCTAGCCCATGGCAAGTATTCTATTTATAGTAATAAGAACTGCCCATTGAGGATTTATTATGTGCTAAACACCATACAAATAGTACCACACTCAATCTTCACACTGCAGATAAGGAAGACTAAAAGAATGTGCGTGCCTTTCCCAGAAGGCACAGAGCTAGTCGGTGGTGCAGCCCGGAGCAAATCTAGCTGTGCCTTACTCTAGGAGGATCGGTTCAGAGGTCAGGGAGATTGTGTTTTTGGAAATTAGAAGTCCAATAAGGTCTGGGAATAGGTGACATGAGTTTCTATGGGTCATAAATTGAGACTAAAGAATATAACAAATTGTGAGTAGAAGGGTATATGGAGAGCAAGAAGAATGGTAGAAAGATCCTGGAGGCCAAAATTATTAGAGACTGATTCTGGAGCCCTTTTGGTTGTCCTAATATGGATGTTCTACCAAAAAAAAAATTAAGAGCAGGGGTCTGGAAGCCCAGCGCCTGGATTTGACTATTCTTTCATTAGTTCTATGGATTTAGGCAGGATGCTGAATTCCTCCTCCAAGCCTCAGTTTCCTTCTCTGTATAATGGGAATAATAATGTTGCCTCCTGGTAGGGTTGTTTTGAAGGTTAGACAGGTGAATCCATGTAACGTGCTTGGTCCCTAGTAAATCTTAGGAAGCATTGGCTGCTGCTGCAATAGCCATCCTTATTAGGAAACCAATCACACACAGATGAATGCAGCAGATTCATACAGCACTTCAGCGGTCAATTGTTTGCTTCTGATCAAATCCCTGTTTCCTAAACTTCTGCACCATGACATCCCTGCAGGTTCACAGGGCTGCTAAGGAATATTTTATTTTATTTTTAATTTAAAATTTTGTATTAGAGTTTTACACTTATACATAGTAGTTGGGTTCATTCTGACAAATTTATACATGCATGGAATTCGAATTTGAAGGGAACTGATACTTTAACTCTGTCAGTTATATCAGAATTGCTATTTCAAGGTAGCTAGAGCTCAAAACTACATTGCTCTGTGTTCCTTTGAATGGTGTCATACCTGTGCAAAGCTGGGTTTCAGCTATTACTTTGGCCAAAAGGAAGGGCCACGTGCAAATTAGCATGGAGTAGATAATGAGGGTGGCAGTGTTCAATCTGGTTCCAAAGTTTGCGGAGTGGTGCGGTGCTCAAAAGCAACACTCATGTTATTAGAGATTGTGATTATTTTCCAACGAAATATATAAATATAGGTCTATTATTTTTTTTTCAACATCTTCAGGTTTTTTAAAATAGCTATCAAGTTGTATAGGACATAAATATTAAGCTGTATCATCCTAAGTAGTTAATAGAACTTTTGGGCATTTTCATTTTAGGGATGCTTTGAAAAGATTGCTAAGATACCTGAAGTTTTGCAAACAGAAAAACTCTGAGGATTGTAACAGAGAACACAGATATAATTAGAGTGTTATGGGTGCGAAACTCTCACCTTCAGGGAGAGGGATATTTCTGGCTAAATCTGAGGATAGTGCTGCTCAGTAGTAATGGTAGTTCTGGTGGAGTGGAGACTGAAGAAGTCTGACTGCATGCATTTCCCATCCAGATGTTATTTAAGTTGGAGTTCAGGCTGAATGAAACTTTTATGCTTACCTGCAAGGGGGACTTAACCATCTCCTTGGTATGTGTTCAGTTCTCTAGGACTCTCTTAAACATCACCAAATAATCACACAATCTTCTAACATCACCCAGTTTAAAAGCCCTTTTTCATCTTTGTGGAACTAATGGGTTATTGGGAGTCACCTTTATTCTACTTTTCTTGGGACGTTTTTTCTTCCCCCACCTAACAGTCTGCAGAACTCTGCAGTAACCTCATTATCCACTTCAGAAATCTGTCCACTGGTTTAGAGGAAACCTTTCTGAGAACAGTAGGAGTAGTTTTTTGAGTTGTCTCATAAAACCATGATATTAGCAATCACAAGTAAGACCTCAGCCCGGAACCCTGAGCTTGCTTAGTTTAGTGCAAGGCCAGGGGATGTGTTTCTCGGGTTTGGTGCCCTCCCCTGCTGAGAGCCCTAAGCTGCTGCTAGGCTTGCTCTAGGAGAGTAATAAGTATTGTTGTTTAGCAATTGTGTTGTTGAAATTCTGCTCCACTCTGTCTGACAGTATTTATCTAAAATACTTTCCCTGGTGCGTGTTCAAGTTCCAGTAAACCGTGTCTTATTGTGCGACCTTTTCATTTTCCAGTGAAAAGGGATCAGCTCGTCAGATAAAAGCTACAAGCCAGAGTACAGGAAAAATGCGTGCTCAGAAAATCCAAGCATGATTGAAAACAAGATGTGTTAAATCAATGCGGTTTATCGCCTGCCTATTCCCGGCAATTGCTGTTCTAAGCTCATTCTGAACACACATCGGATGATAAAAGTACGGTGTCTCTGCCCTCGAAGGGGTAGGACCATAAGAAAACATGTTTATCAGTCAGGCCAGGTGATTCTACCCCCTTGATAACAGTTATTGTCAAAGATCTTTGGGAATAAATCTGCAGAACAATTATAGAAGAAATATAACTCTTGTTGCATCAGAAGATCTGTCAGTAGGGAAGATAATTATGGATTTATTCTTAAATGTTAAGAAAGACAGTATGTTGCCTTCAATGCCTGTACACCATCATCTATTACACACTGAGAAGCATCCTTCTCTTTTCCCTTAAAGGAGCAAATCTAGCTTGGAAACCTAATCATAAAATGATCTAAATATATTTTTAAAAATTTAAAATGAGGGGCTGGAGCGGTAGCTTGGCAGTTAAGGCGCTTGCTTGGCATGCGCAAGTACACGGGTTCAAATCCCATCACCCGTGTATACAACTAAGTGTCAGAGCAATGAAAGCCATGTGAAACACTCAATAACAATTGATATTCTCTCTCTCTCTCTTTCTCTTTCTGCTGTCCTTTTCTCTTAAAAAAACTTTTTTAAAGATGAAAAACAGTTGAAAGGCAAACAAACAAAAAAAAACCCCAAACTTTGCAGATAGAGCTTCTGTTTGCTTGAGGAATTTTAGTTTTAAACTTGGATCAAACGTGGATGGGCTCACAGCCCATCAGACACAATAACAGGGGCAATTTTTCTCTCCAACTTTATCACAGTTAGGGAGCAGTGTATTCTTTTTCTAATTCTCATCAGCTCCCCTACTTCCCATTTTTAGACAGCAACACCCTAGAAGGGGGTCTATTGATAAGGAGGATACTTTTGCCGGGAACGTCTCATCCAGGCTCTTCTAGAAAATACCAAGTGGTTGTGGTGTGAGATAACTTGGTTTAACATATCACAACATCATTGTGTCTCTTCCCAAAACACAAACCAGTCTTTGAAAACTCCTTATAAGTTCAGACTATAAAGATGACTTGATGAGACAGAAACCAGGTTCTTGATGCTTCTTCATGGGGCAAGTTTAAAATTCCAGGGTGACCTCCCCGAAACATTTGTGTTTGCTGATGCGGGGAGTCTCAAGCAAAGAGATCAGAGCAGCAAGCAACTTGACCAAAGACAGGTATAGAGTTAGGATTGTGGGCATAAGGATTCCTGAGTGCTGGAACTGTGTATCATGGATATTTAGCTAAAAAGGGAGAAGTTTATTGATTTGGAAGGACCTGTTGATGCACTGCAAATTGAAGTTCATCAATACTCAAAATAGTAAGCAAGTCCTGTAAAGAAGAAATAACCAACTCTTTATGCAACCAACTCTTCATGTGCCTCAGTTTCCCACCTCTGAATTGGAAACAGTGACTTTTAATATCTATCTTAAGGGCAAATTATAGGAATCCATGAGATAATGCCTAACAAGGGTCATATATGACCTCAGGATATATTTGAAATGACCACTCTACAAGGAGTCATTGTGATCATTAGTATCACCTAAAAGTCTTCAGAAGTCCTTATAACTTGGAGAATAATTGAGCTCAAGATGTGGAATCTTTACAAAGCAAGTCATTTTTTTGCAAATATGTTTAAAAGGCACTCACTGAAGTATTAACTGGTACAGATTTTATGATGAATAGTTCAGAAATACATATATGGAGAGAGTTGAAATGAGCATATTCTTTCACCTGGGAATTTATTCTGAATGTTGTTCATTATACAAGTGCTTTCTGAAGTCCATGAAAAATTTTGGGAGAAAGCCCTACATCCCCATTAATAAATAATTTGCTACATAAATTATGACCATTCATATACTAGAGTATGCTACAACCATTAAAAAGAATATGGAGGGCATAAAGATGCACATAATCTGTATTTATACAAGACAGTATTGTGAAAATATCTGAGAGCATGCATAACATACTAAAATATAAATGGTGCTTATACACCAGTAGGGGTATTATGGGACTGTCTCTCCTCTTCTTCGTTTTTTAAAAAAAAGTTTTTAAACAATAAGAATGTATTGCTTACAGATTTAGGAAAACAATGTACATTTTTACATTTTGCTTTTGCAAAACAAAAGCAAACCACTCTTCATTCTTCTTTTCTTCTTATGATTGCATTTGCTTCTTGGAGGGTTATTAATTTGCAAACACACACAAATCCTTTGCATTCCGGTACAGTTCTCAGGATCCTCCTTCTCAGTCTCGAGATCCCTGGCATGATGTTGTCCTTGGCTTGTCACTTTCAGGCTGACCCTCTTCTTAATGTTTGCTTTGCCTGTTGCCCCAGCTCCCCTCCTAAGGAGGACTCAGCACACGCCACCTAATACCTCCATTGTGCTTTTGGTAGAATGAGGTTATTTATTCCTTTGCTTGATTTTTTTTTTAAAGAGAGAGGGAAGGACAGAGAGAGAGAGAGGGAATCAATTTTATTTATTTTTTCATGTGGTTTTCGTTGCTCCAACACTTCGTTGTGTATGTGGTGCTGGGGTTCCAACCCATGTCCTTGCATGTGCCTTGGCAAACCAGGCAGGTGCTGTAACTGCTGAGCCACCACTGCAACCCCCTTTACTTGCTTTTTGAATCTCAAAGTTGTTGCATGTATCAAGAGGTCTGAGGACTACGAAGAAGTCAAGACATGTTCAAAGGCTGCTTGGAAATTTCCTTCGGCTCCCATATTGGTTAATTCTGCTCATACTGGCTTTCTCTGGACACCCTTCTCATTTCAATGGCAGCTTTCTGTGGTTCCATCAGTCTGCTCCTGAAGCTCTGATGAGCCTGGCAGGCTCCTGAGGCAGGGCCACCAGGCTGTGACAGCATTTCATGCAGAAAGCAGGGGGTCCATCTGCAAGAGACGCGGGCGTAGGTTTCTTAGGGAGGGCACCTCTTCCACAGAAGGGGCCACCTGGCACTCAGTGCATTCACTGAACATTTAGACAAGTAACGAGATACCCCAGTGGCTGTCAGTGCAATGGATTTCTTCATTAACCATATTTCTAGCTCTTGTTTATTTCTGGTTGATTTTTCTATTTACATATTTGAAAGTCAAGTCTTAAAGATAGGTTCGTGAAGGTAACTTGCTGTTTTATTGTTTACCTCTGGATGTTAATTTCGTGACTGAGGGGAAAATGGGGCCATTACGGACCCAGAAGCCTCTGCCTAACACATATGTAATAACTCTCAGGCCCAGAATGGATCTGCCTGGAAGGGAAATGCTCGGCTGTTACTCCTTTAGTTCAAATATAGAGTAGTCACCAGGGAAGTTTGGAGACCCAGGTGCAAGTTTTATCATTGTGGCTGCTACGAGGTTTTATTTATTACTTGGCATAGAGTCTACATATTTGTTTGGACATTAAACGGCAATAGAATATAAATATTACCTTCCTAATATCTGCGTTTCTTTTTATTCCCAGTCAGAATGACATCATGTCACACAACCATTAAAAAAAGGAAATTAAAACCCCAGAAATACGTTAAAGCACCACAGTGAGTTGCCGAGCTGTAAAAGGGGGGACTCTGCGAGCTTGCATTGGAACAGCACCCAGGGCGCTTTTTCCTGGTGTTTAGGAACTTAGCTCTCCAGCCTCTCATTTCCATTGTTTCCAAGAATAAGTATTCAAGAAGTGAAGGACAGAGCAGAGGAGTGATTTCTTTAAAAGGAACCTCTGAACAGAGAAAAATCAATTTTCATAACTGAGAATGCAACTGTCTTGACTATAGGATTTTAATTTGCAAATAAATCCCCTGAAAGAGAGTTTTCTTCACTTGATATAAATGTGAAGTGAATTTCCTTTAAAAACAACAAAAAAAGATGCTTATGAATTTGGTCAGAATTTACTCATTACTAGATGTCTTAAATTGAATTTGTTAATCTCGTGATTGGCATTAGGCATAAAATTTAGTTGTGTTATCTAAATTTTCTGTGCCTATAGCGTTTCATGCTGCATGAACATTTGGACGTTGTAGAAATAACTTTGTATAACCAACCAGATCTTTTCTGTTCTGCCCAGCACCTGGGTTAAAGCCCGTGAGAAAGGCTTAGTAGAGACTGGTTGGAATGGAAAGTTACTGGTTTCTTTTAGGGGATTCTGAGATGACAAGCTTTGAAAGGAACCTAAAGTCAATTATAAGTGGTCCCAATACAGTCAGATGAAATAGTTTGATTTTTAAAACCGGTTAATTAACTTTTTTTTTTCCAAAAGAAAAATAGCTTTGCTGCAGTTGGAATGCCAAACCCAAGCATGGAGTGTGTGCAGCCCAGCACTATCACTTCCCCAGAGCTTTGGGCCGGAGAATCCTCCTCAGTCTCAGATGAAACATCTGTCCCTGCAAGCCTGCTGTCCTGCTGAGGGGCATCTGACATGGCTTTTACTGTGTTTGTGGAGAAGCGGCGAACTTTTCCTTGTATGTTGAACAGATAAACAGCTCTTGCAAGATCCTACTGAGCTTATTCAGTAAATGCCTACCAATAAATAAGTTTCAAGGGGTCAGTGGAATGCATCTTGAACTCAATTGCTGGTGGTTCCCCGATGGCCTGATCATTGTTTAAATTCATGTCCCCATGAAGTCTCATGTGACCCTAGTGAAATTTTGTTAGAAGAAGGAGCAGAGGTGGCAACTGAGGAAGACAAGACAGTAGACTTTTGAGCAGCAGAGGATGCCTGGCTGGGAGTCTGCTCTGGGTTCTGATTCTGCAGTCTAAGTATTTCAGTCATCCTTTGGGAGTTGAATCAGGCCTCCCTGCAGAAAGTTTGTTTTTAAGGGTCTTTTTTTTTTTTTTTTTGTACCTTGATTGAACCCAGGGGTGCTTTCCACTGATTATGAATGATAAATACTTAGGATGTTGGGATACATAACAGCTAATTCTGAAAATACACAGTAGTACGTACTACAAATGATTATGGAATATGGATAATCCAGTATCTTTGGGAGTTTTAAGATGCATATTTTGGTCCATTTTATGGAGGATTCAAATAGTCTTTTCTATTTGGCATAAAGGACTGTTCAGAACCCCTGAGTCTGCCTTCTGCTGTGATGGTCCCCAAACTGCTCAAGGATGACAGTGTCTCATATCCTCTCCAGAGTGTGGACGAGGTGTTTGGAGGAAGGGCCACACACACTGCTGTGTTCGTGCCGTCGTTTTTGCCATTTGCAGTTTCATCCGTTTTTTCTTTTTTCAACCTAAGATGCTTGTGCTTCTTTATTTGTGGTTAATTATGCTCAGTTAATTTTTTTTTTTTCTGTATTAGGTTCTCGGAATTGTCCCAAGTTTGAGGGGAAAAAATTGATTAGTCCCATTTCCCCTGGTGCCCCCTGAGCCCTGTGCTTGAATACAATGAGGTCACTTTGTTGAAGAATTAACTTTATATTACATTCTTGCAGAGTAGATGTATGTCCCTAAGGTATGACTACCCCACTGATGAAATAAATATACCATTCTTTATGATTCCTCCCTATTACCCTCTCTGTTGAGTTTCAGAGACTTTATGAATAGTCACATATTTATACAACTGGCCAAGAGTATACCACTTATTTTTCTTATGGTCTTTAATAACCTATGTAAGGTTATTAAAGGGTATACAGACCCCTTTTAAGACATAGTTTCTTATGTCATTACTTTATACAAGCAGGTCAAATTCCATCTCAGCAACAATCTCTTGCTCTTAACCTTTTTCTCTGATTATAAAACAAATATACGTACATTGTGGAAAACACAGAAAATGGACAGGAGGAGGAAGAGCTCTTTAAGACCACTACTTAGAAACTACTTAGAAACAACGAATGTTCAGCAGGTTATATACATGGGCACATATTCTTGATTCAGTAATGCTCATTAACAAAGTGACCATATTGTACATAAGCCCTGGTAATCTCCTTTTTTTTTTTTAAGAGAAAAGGACAGTGAGAGTGGGAGACATAGAGATAATCAATTTTTATTGAGCTTTTCACATGGCTTCTGTTGCTCTGACACTCAGTTGTGTATGTGGTGCTGGGGTTTGAACCTGTGCACTTGTGCATGCCAGGTAAGCGCCATAACCACCGTGCCACCACTTCAGCCCCTGTAATCTACTTTTTTTTTTTTTAAGAAAGAGGGACAGTGAGAGAGATAGAGAAAGAGAGCAACAACTTTTATTTTTAGTTTTTCACATGGCCTTAGTTGCTCCAACACTCAGTTGTGTATGTGGTGCTGGGGTTTGAACCCGGGTCCTCGTGCTTGCCAGGCAAGTGCTGAAACCACTGAGCCACTGCTCCAGCCCCTGTAATCAACTTTTGAACCTTGCAATACTTACTTGGCAGTAAATAATGTTTTCCCTGTTGCATTGAGAATTGCATATGATATTGCATCATATTCCATCCTATTCTATTGAATTCTGCTCTGTTGCGTTATATTCTACTACAATGTACTCCACTACATTTTATTCTATGGGTTCATATTGTATTGTGTCATATCCTGTTACATCCTATTCTGTCCTATTGCATCACATTCTACTCCATCATGTTCTATTCTGCATCATCCTCTATACCATTCCCCTTCTGTCTTTTCTCAGGGAGAGAATAATATTTCTTTTATGACTGACAACCTTTATTAGCTTGCCCCTCCCACTCAATAGTCATTTTAATTGTTTTCTCTAGTCAACGCAATCACTGAAATCACCAGCTTCCTTTGAATTTAGAACAGTGCACTTTGTCACACGTATCCTTAGTGTGAGTGCTGTCTGCAGCACGGGACAAGTCCATTGTCATAGTCAATGCCTAAACTGGATGCAGTTCAACATACTTAATAATGTGAGCAGCGAGCAGATCATAAATGCATGGGAAATAAATTAGAAGCCTTTGTCTGGCTGTTTAAAATATCTTCTCTCTTGTAGTAGTCTTCCATAAAGTAGATGCTTATTTTTCTTTGAATAATGAGTTTAATATGTCTAATTCAATTACTCTTTGTGGCAGCAGAATGACTTCTCCTCAACTATTCGGCTATTAGTTCCATATGATATCTGAATTGATTCTTTTAATTGCTGATACTGTTAGTCATCCTGCTGTGAGCTGGCCTTATAAACAGAAAATCACATCCTCCCTCCAATACATCAGTCTTTCAATTAATATCCACCAGCTTCTAGACACAACTGAAATTCATTATGCAAGTGATTGAAGGGGCAGGTCAGCCATTCATATTTTATTGGTGGCTTAGATTGGAAAATAAAACCACAATTTGAAATTCTTAGGATGCTGAATTATGTTTTTGGATACTAAAGTCATACATTTAATGGTCAAAAGCTACTATTTATGATAAAACATTTCTGTTGGCAATTAGCATTGTGGGTGGAGGGTGGATGTGATAAATAACTTAAACCTCCTCGCTCATTCCTGTCTTTCATACATTTCTCGATTAAATACTATGGATTTTATAAGTAACAGTTTCCCTGCTTAAAGAGTTATGTGGCTTTTTCTCTGCAAGTCTAATTTGAAAAGAGAACTCTTCTCCAGGGTTTAGAAAGTAATTCATAAAGTGGGAGGAATAATAAATATTGTGCCTAATCCTGTACTAGTGGAGAGAAGTTTGCTACACCTGGGTGTAATTTTAGTTAATTTCCACAAGAGACAGGTTGAAAGTTTACTGTTTGGAAAGGGAGGAGGGTTGGCCAAATATCGTATTTGCAAAAATGATTACATTATCCTAAATGGAAAATGCGATTCTATTAACTACTTCAATAAGCGTTACATTTGAGAAAAAAATCTTTTTAATAAGTTATTCAAAGTTCACTCCAACTTAAAATACACAAGTGAGGAAAAAGTACTTACGCTGATTTATGTGTCTTTTGGAGGTGTAATTATTGGCTTTTTACTCACCTATGTAAAACAATGTACTTTTGTAAATGGATTTCTGGCCACTTTATGCAGTCTCTCTCTTTTTTTTCTTCCTTTTCCTTCTTTCTTTTTTTTTTTTTTCTTACACATAAAGTAAGCACTGTCAATCAAGGAATTTTAAGGTTTATTTCCTCTTTAGAAATGATTGATAGCCTTTTAGATTTACAAGTTGACAAGTTAAAGGGTTCTATTGGTATAATTATGTACTAAATTCACAGTCTTTCAATTTAAATGTCCTTTTAAAACCACAAGATTATCATACCTGTATTTTGAAAAGTGGGCCAGTCAGTTTGGGTTGGTATACAAATTGCTTCCATTAGCCTTGGGACCTATTTGAATTTAATACACTTTTTTTTTAAGTTAGTAGTAGTATGGTTCTTTTAAAATTTAGGTTAATGGAAATGCATTTTAAGTAAAGCATGTGGTAACTTGTTTTCTAATGTACAGCTAAATGTCAGAACTACAAAGACTGTCTTTTTATTCAGTAAGGGAGAAAATATACAGTTGACTACTTTGGTTGAACTGCAAAAGAAATTTTAAAAACCCACCTACCCATTACTTAGAGGACACCTGTAATATGAACGGAGGATAGAGTTGCTATATTTTTTATTTTCTCAGGTGGGACAGGTCAAAGATATTTTGTAACCCAGGGAGGAATTTGGAAAACAATAGACCAGACTTACTTTATATCCTGCTTAATTCAAAGGACTATAGTCAATAGGAACACAAAAAGGCCTGTTGTCTCCAAATCTCATTACACAGTTGCTCCTCCTGTAGTCTAAGAATTGTTCTTGGAACTTCAGCTATTCTAAATTCATGCTCTGCAGAAGTTGGTCTTTTCTTGAAATAATATCAATACCAGTGAATGGCCTGTCATTTTGGATGTGAAGGTTTTGAATTAAGAGCATGTCAGATACCTCTATCAAGAGTCTTACAAGATCCATTCCCGCCCCCCTCCCACGTGTCCCCACCAGCTCCTGCAGGCTTCATTGCCCAGAAGTTGCTGAGATACTGTATCAGCTGACGTTGCTGAAGTTTTTGCATCCCAGCAGATACACTTAATTCTGCTGTTTACAATATGTAAGTAACCCCAGGCAAGTCCTGGAGCGTTCTGCCCCTGCTTCTTCACTAAACAAATCCTAAAACCTCACATCAAATACCATTTACTTTCTCTTTATGGTAATGTAAGGAATATAGAATTTGGCCAGATCAGGGTTCAAGGCCTGCAAATAACGTTCTTTTGGGCAAGCCACTCCTTTCCATTGGTAAGTAGCAGAGGTAGATGGCAGAAATTGGTCCACAGAGAAGTCATTTGTATGATCATCATATAATCTAATTCAAGAATATCAATTAAATTTTGTACTTCCCGGTTAGTTCCACACCATCCGTGTTAAATCATGCTCTGCTTTATGTCCTGAAAATGTTCTAATTGTGTGACTTCTTCTTTGCAGCACTCAACGAGCCCACCATTGATTATGGTTTCCAGAGGTTACAGAAAGTCATTCCCCGGCACCCTGGTGATCCTGAGCGCTTGCCAAAGGTCAGGATACCTCTTCTTTGGGTTATGGGTTTCGGAGAGTTGGACTTGAGTGAATGGGGAGAAAAAAAAAAAAAGAAATTTTGCCCTTTTCCAAAGAAAAAAAGAGTTCATAGTTCATATTTTTGTGCTTTATGGGTTTGGCATTAATAGGCAAAGCATAATATATATAATAAATGTAGAGAGAACTATGTGTCATGTGAAGCTAAGCTTATTTTAAAGATTATTGTATCATTTCTTCCTCACAAGAACCCTCTGAGATACTTTAGGGAAGAAAATAATGAAGCAAAGAGAGGTTAAATAATTAGCTCAAGATCCCATAGCATGTAAATTGCAAAACGGTGATTTGTACCTATGTGGTTTGGTTCCAAAATTTGGACTGATCAATCGCTATATCACACTAATTCTCAATGAGAAAAACAGCACCAACTTTTTACCACAAGAATCTGTATCCTTCCTAGTGAGGGTAAAAAAAGCTCCAGAGAAGAGGTTTTGGGAAATCTTGAAACTGGACAAATGAAACAGCTTCCTGAGGCTCTTGCCTGTTTGAAACAAAGCACAAAGTTGTGAGAAATTAAGCAAAAATTCAAGGCGGAGTAATAGATGCCAGGCAGTGATATGTGGTTATCATCAATGCAGAAGAAAGGAATTGACCTTTATTGACTATGGTGTACCTGTTGCAAAAGTTGGGGACATTTCTATCTCTGTGCCTAAGGAACTGGGGCCCTATGTGGCAGAGATTGCCAAACATAACTGATCAGAACTTAAAATAATAGGTACATGTAACGAACATGCAAAGTTCTGTGAGGACTTGGGGGAAACAACAGTTAAAGGCTAAAGAAGAACAGTTAGTGGGGCTGCCCCTCGCTGCTTACTGACAGCGCAGGGAAATCTGTTTGTGACACAGGTGGAAAAGATCCAACTGATTGAGTAGTGGAGCAGTCCTTGCCACTGTGTCTAGAGATGTGACATTTCTGGGTCTATGCATCCTCTTGAAACACAAAAAGCAAGCTGGCTTTCTAGCTTAGCAAAGCTGCTCAGGACTCAGTTTATCACCTACTCCTACCCCTGGGCTAGCTGCACTTGTAGGCAGAGCCACCAGTAAGAACAAGTCCTGTCCAGCACCCAGCTGCCCCCTCAGGCCAAGTGCAGACCAAAGGGGTGGGGTGAGCAGGGGTGGACCTGACCGAAGACTTCCAGTAGAGAAGACCAAAGATTCCCCATCTTCTGATGGAGATAGGCAGAGATGTCTGTTCTCTGCCTCCTCTTCACGGGGAGAACCATCCAGTTTTCCAGCACGGCCTTCAGCTTCCTACTGAAGTTTACCAAGGTGAACAAGGTGAACTGTTCACCTTGGTAAAACCTTCTTGAAAGTGCTTCCCCCAGGGAAGGAATCATATGATGTGTCCACAGGTTCACATCTTTGTCTAGGAAAGGGGTTCTCCATTCCATCCTCCACCCTGACTCATTCTTGGTGAGCAATTAACTAGTCTACTTGAAATAGTGAACGGGAGCCCCCTCCATAGCAGAGTGTCTCATGGATGGGTTTACCTTTAGGTTCCTGTGTCTGGCAGGAATGTAGCTCCCACACATTTCTGGGGGTGATGTTGCAGGACAGTGATATACGTGATGTGTCTCTCTGATGGTCAGTGCCTTAGCTGACTCTCTGGCTGAACAGAGGCAAAGACACAAAGCCAGTGTCTTCCCCTTGTTTCTATCTGGGGAGCACCCTCACTCCATGGTGAGCATTTGATGCCTAGGATCCATTGGAGTTGCTGAGAGTGTAAACAGTAGGATCACATTGGCCAAGGTGGAACTCAGAGCTTGCTTGCTTTCTATGCCTTGATTTCCTTACCTGTCAAATGGGGATGGTGATATCTCCTGCCTTGTCAGGTTATTTTAAGCACTTATCTACCACTCGACACAAGATAGCTAGTTTTATTTGCCAGTGGAGTGGGACCCTTGCTTCTGAGAGTTCTTTTACCCAATCTCGGCAGAGCAGGAAAACTTAATCCTGAGAGCAATTGAATATTATGTGATTTATCTTCCTCAGTTTCTTCCTGTAAACATGGTGATCATAATCATGCCAACTGCCTAGGATCATATAAGGATAAAGAAAGCGAATCCCATGCATGCCCTCAATTTAGTATTGGTCAATAATTGCCACTCTAAAAATATTTATTGAAAAATAGGAGGGAAGCCAGGTGCAGTGGTGCATACCTGTAATTCCAGCAGCTCAGGAAGCTGAAGCAAGAGGATCGCAAGTTCAAATTCAGCCTCAGCAACTTAGCAAGGCCTTAAGCAATTAGGAGACCCCCGTCTCAAAATAAAACATAAGAAAGGATTGAAGATGTGGCTCAGTTGGTAAGCACCACTGGGTTCAATCCCTGGTAAAGACGGAAAGACGAAGAAAAGAAAGAAAGAAAGGGAGGAAAGAGAAGAGAGAGACAAATCTGATTTAATTGTGGAGTTCTAAAGGAGCCAGGCAACTTTTTTTTTTCATGCTGGTAAGAAAAGGACAGAGATAGGAATATGGGGTTGAGTTTTGTGTACTTACTTTTGAAAATATTTTCACAGTTGCACATGGTGTTCAGAAAAGTTGGACAAATAGCACAGGCACGTGACACTTTGTCCCTGGTGGCCTGATGGTGAAATGCTCAGCCCTTTTTTCCTGGGTTTGGGAAGAGTAATCAAGGACACAATAGATTTTTGTGTTAAGGAAACACTCTGCTGCTTGCATCTAGCCACTTGACCATGGAAGGACTGTGGTCAGAGCCCACCCCAGGAAGCTCTCAGTGTAACTCAGAGCAGAGAATCTGTCCTCTTGGCTCCGAATGCTAAGGTGGAGCAATAGTTCAAGGGCAGGCTCAGGAAGCGGCGGATGGAGCCAGCACAAGGTATTCCTGTGGACTTGGGAGATTTATACTCCCACTGTCCATTGTTAGGGGTACAAAAATGGGCTCCGCCTTTCTCAGAATTGTGGTCAGTGTTTGTCAAACAGGAGTGTTTCAGTTGAGCCATGGACCACACACCTTAAAAAACAAACTCCACTTTATTAAACCCATGTGTTTGTGAATAGACAAAGCTAGATTCATACAACCACCCACATATTCTGTCAAATGAAACTTCGCCAAGGACCAAGCAGACAGCTCTCTATAATAATATGCCTTTGTATACAGGCTTGTGCTTTTTCAAAGAACTTGGGCATTCTTTGTTTTATTGGAGCCCCTCTTTTAAGGAAAAAATGGAAAATTAGACATCATCCCCATTTACCAAATGAGGAAACAGGAGGATGCAGAGTCCTTTTCTGTAAATTATTTTGTCTCTGAAAGTCACCATCAGTGATAGTTGCTGTACACACATATTTAAAATACTATAATTATGCTAACCCTAGATGGCTCTTTTGGGTTTCCTTGTTCATGTGCACATGGAGAAGGGTGGGGTAAGGTTTTTAAACCATGGTATTCTGTTCTGTTTCACCCAGACTTGCTTTCTTCTCAGGGTCCTGGCATTTGACTTTGGGGTCAAGATTGACCTTTTCACAATAGAGATGTGAAGGGGGTGGGAACCATGGTCAATCAGAACCTGGGAGATGCTGACAGGTGCAGTGATAAAATTCAGAAGCACCGAGCAAGGAGCTTTTGGTTTTGAAAGCCAGAATTATCCGCATTCAGTTGTCCAATCATCTTCATGAGTGGTCTGAGCCTTAGCTCACAGGTAGGGAAAGTAGACCCTGAGATGACCCAGCATTCCATGCATTATCCCGGAGTCCTGTGAAGCCCGGCATGTTGAGATTATGCCTGTTTTGAACCCAGCAGTTCTTTATCAAGGCCTTTGCAAAACATAGAGGCTAAGACAGAGGACTCTTGAGCCAGACAGCCACAGATTTTGGAAAGCAGATCCTCTACTTGGTGCACGCAGCAGCCAAACCTCAGGTTTCTGCTAGGTAAAGAAGCTGCCCCCAGCATTGTTATTAGGAGCCAAGGAGACACTGCATGCAAAGAGCCCAGGACCTGAGTTTGAATTTTATTTAGCTTGTCCTCTCGCTAGCTTTGACGATGTCAGAGGAGCTCTGCATACCTCTTGAGGGCTCTGACTCCTCATCTGTGGAATAATCCACTACATGGAGTTCCCATGTCGGCTTCAGATCCCTCGCACCCAACTGATTCTGCCTGGAGATGATTAGCTTCTCTCACCTCTTCCTCCCAAGCACCTACCTCCCCTCCTATTCAGATTATCAGCACTTTCTTTCAGCCATCCTTGGTGAGGGACTGGCATGGGAACCTGTACTGTGCAATGATATTGTTTCTCCAAGAACTAGTCCCTCTTTTAAAGAAAATAAAGTAACAAAGGCAGCATTTGTGTATTTTGCTTTATGGAGCTGAAAATATCTGGTAAATTGATCCAGTGGGAGTAATAAATACACATTACTTTATCTTGTTCTTCATGTCCTATACCCCTGAGCCTTGATAGAACAACACCACTTAATAGACTTAAAAAAGAGTAATTACACTCATTGGTTGTGTGATTTTTCAGCCCTCCCAGCCCTGCCTGACCTTCTAATTTAGCTCACCGTGTCTAACTAATGCATTTATATTCATCTTTTATGAAGCATGTATGGTACAGAATTGACTGGAGAGCCTTATTCAAGCTGTCCTGCCCGGTTTCCAATCTGGTTAGTGGTAAGGAGAATGGGAGCTCTCCATCTCTAGACGTTCCCATGCGGAGACAGCATGGATGCATGGCTTGAAGCATTCTTTATCCTTTATGAAACATAATAAAAAGTATTTATTACAGTTTTACTTTAAAGCTTTTATATATTCTAGCATTATTTACAGCTAAATATGCAGGCAAAAGATGCGAGTGTTTTTAAAATGATTACTGTTAATGTTTCTGCTTGTCAGAAGTGCTTAAATTTTCCTGCAGTTTGTCTAAAAACTTGGTACTGTTGCCTTTTAAGAACAACACATTTAAAAGATCTTGCAAGTCAGATTTGCAAACACTGCTGACAGTTTGTGATGAATGATATTGCAAAATTTGCAAGATGTTTGTCAGTTCACACAGACGACATATTAAGGAACGGATTAAGAAACTCGAAACCCCCACGGAAAACAACCGTCCCAAACAAACCCCAGCCAAACCTTGAACCCAGAGAATGCACCAGAATCTCTCACCCGGGGTTTTCTCTCCCGGCTTCCCACTCAGTCAGTGGAACCCAATTGTTCTCGGTGCATTTTCTCACACCATATGGCCTCCTCATTACCATACACTAAGAGTCCATATGGGAAACTTGTGAAATGAACTGTATTCATTTTAACTGCCAGATGAGCAGCCTTTTGCCTTGCTTAAGTCATCTGCTGTCTCTGTGTTGTTATGGCAACACGACACCAATAAAAAATTCTAATCTACTGTAAGTGATCACAGTATTTTAAGTGCTTGCCTGTAACTGCCCTCAAAGGGGCAGAGGCAGGAGGGCTTCTATTTATCCAAGGAGCCAAGGGTTGTTGCTCATTCCAGCAGGTGTCAGAGAAGACGCTAGTGAGACAGGGTGCGAGCCAGTATGGCCGGGGAGTAGAGGTGGATTATTGGGGAAACAGGTTGAAAGGGGATAGATTGCAGGAAGGCTGGATCGTACACCCTTTGGATGGGTCGAAAAACACACTGAACGTCAAACACCACAGTCACTCTGGCAGACCCCCGGACTCTGCAGGTGCTCTGGAACCCGCCATGAATAAAACTCAAGGTTGGGGACCCCCGAGGCGGCAAATGCTCATGGTGGCCTCTCCTTCACTGACATTCGAAAACCTCAGTCGCCATGAAGCTGCCCTTCCTGTACGTGGGAATTAGTCATTTCAAACACCAGGCTAATTAAGAGTCCCTTAAAGTAATGGAAGAAGGCCGCAACATCCTTAACTATAAATCATTTTCACCTCCACGGGCCACATGATATGCTGCCTCTCCGTCGCTCTATCTGTATTGAAAGTGAATGTTTATAGTCTCAGTTCATCAGTTCGCATTAGCCTCATGCTGAATATTTAAACACAGAACAATTTGAACACACCATGAAGGAAGACAGAGACTGCACTTTCATTTGGAACAGCCAGGGCTCATCTAATAATAATTTAGTAAATCAGCCATTTAGTGGCTCAGTGGTGCTCTGCACTGTGCCAAATATTATTCTGTTCAACTGTACACTTGCAAAATTGAAATTCAGACCCCAGTCACAGGCACTGTTTTTGCTCAGAGGAGAGACGAGACCCAAAATCACCTTCCCTAAAGAGTGTTCCTGTTTTGCGATTTATCATAAACACAGAGCTGGGGCAAAATAAAACTGGAGTCGGCCGTATACAATGTATTCTAATTATGCTTTTATTGTTTTAGTCTTTACGCAAAGATTATCAGTAATTCAAAACCTGCAGTTGCGTAAGTGAAAATACAAATAAGAAATCTTTGCATAACCACATAGCCTTGTAGCAGAAAAAGGGGCAACTTAGGGTTTCAGTGAGGAATAAAGAAAAACCCTACATCCTCATCTTCCACGCTGTGACCTGGCCTCCCTGTTTACTTTTTTAATTTAAGCACCTTCTATCAATATTACATCCAGGAGAGAGAGTGACCCCTTTCCTAAACACAGAAATAAATGCAAATGTTATGGTATATTCAACTCTTGGAAAATATGCACTGGAATTTGATTCCAGGAAATGTTTTGTCTCTGCGTTCTCATGTCAAAAACACAAACTACTGAACGTAGTCCATTTCCCCCTCCTTCTTCTACATCTGCCAGAAAACTTACAGGCAAATTCCATTTCTCCATTTCGATAATGTGCCCAGTTTAGGAGCTTGGTAGCCCCTTTCCACTTATACTACTTTTATCAGGAGAGGTAAACCCAGAACTGCGTACTCTTGAAATTGTATATGGAATCGTGTATGTGTGTGTGTGTGTGAGAACATGCACATGACTGCACATATTATTTTTCTGGGAAAAGAGGTCGTAGCTTCACTAAAAAGCCTCCTGGCCCCCATAAATTAATAATAATTCTCAATGTTTAACTATCTTTATCTTGTAGTAAATTATTCTTCCTGTTATTACTGTGTCATGCCCATTTGATAGATGAGGTAACTGAGGTTCAGAGAGGACAAGTAGCCTGCACAAGCTTCTGCAGCTAATAAACAGAAATTAGTGCCTCTCCACACTCCCTCACCATTTATCCACACAGAATCTTCTACAGTGTTCTGAAAATGGAGTTACTTCTCAAACATAACACCGGAGGCATGCAATCCATATTGATTATAAGAATTTATGTATTTTGCCAAACTTCTCTGGAATATTCCCGGCAGTTGCTCGATGAGCACCCACTGTACATATCTAGAGCACCAGGTGCTGGTATTAACCCTGTTTTACAGATGAGGACATGGAGGCATGTGATTGCATTTCTCATAAGTGGCAGTGCATGGACCGGAGCCAAGTCCCCTGGGCTCCAGACCCAGAGCCAGTATTCCCAAGCACAGCCTCCTAGAACCAAGAAAAAGGAATTTTTAGGAGAGGCAGTTTTGCAAGCTAATCTCAAAATCCCTCAAGCTTGGTTGGGAGGAGGAGGAGGGATGGCATCGACTGAGGTTAGCTCACAAATGGCTGAGCTAGGCGAAACCAGCAGCAAGAATTAAAAACACGCACAGACAAACCTTGAAGATCATTCTTTTTCTCTTTAGCTGCAGAGTCATTGTGGTGGGAATTTGTAAGAACACTTATCCGGCAGCTGAGCTCTGGAAGTCTTTCAAGTTATTTTTTAGCACTGAGCTCTTGATGAGGAAGATTCCATATAACCTACTTCCTATCACAGAGGCATTGGATGTAATTACTCATGAGTTTAAGGAGAAGTAACTGGAGGAACTTCCCAGCCACGCAGCATCTGCCCCTTAAAGATGGAAACCCTTAGGAACAGAGATACTGCAATGGCCGAAGCTTTGCTCAGAGTAGCAGCCCTAAGTAACACTTCAATTAAGCATTGGAGAAATAACTACTGAGTCCCAGCAGTCTTGAGCTAGTGAATGTTAATTGCAGCTATACTCAGGACCATCTGTAGAATCCTGGGAGTCATCCCTTACAGATACCTTTCACCTGGACGTACATGTGGCAACCAATGAGTTTCAAAAATTTAAGAAGCAAAATCAAACTCTTTTTGTTCCTCTTGGATGTGCTTAAAGGGCACTAGAGTTCTAACAGGACTCATATCACTTATTCAAGTTTGACTATAGTAGGTTTCTAGAAATATAAATAGACACATGCATTTCTCTACACACACCAAACAAATCCATATACATGCACATCTATATATTTGAGAAACTCATATCTCTGTGTACTTAGTGGTTCTACCTTCTGTCTTGCTCCAGGGAAAGGGAAGCCTCAGCCAAAAAGACAAAGAGAAATACAAGTGGTTAATTATTTTTTTTCCCTGAATGCCCAGGCTATGGTGACTTAAAGGTGACTTGAAAGATTTTCAAGGGTAATTTTGACTCTAGGCAGTTTTTGTTTCATGTGCTGACTTTACAACCTACACCCTGAAAAAGGCGCCTCTGTCCAGAGCTTTCTCTTTCAGCAGTCTTTTATCCTGATCAGAAAGTCGATTTCCAAGGCCACTCTGCAGGACCCAACCCAGAGCGTTGGCCTTAAACCAGTACAATGATTTGGAATAAGAAGAGCCGGCCTGAGGTTACCAGGTTCAGCTTTGTACCTCAAGCAGGTCGTGCCTACTAGGGGGCAGACACCATTTTCTGCTGTATTTGTGGCAGGCAGCACCCCAGGTTCCCAGTCACCAATTACCATGTCACCATTTAGAAGAGAAGGCCAGGAGACCAGAAAGAGGAGGGGAAGCCATTGTCATATGTCTTCTGGGGAATACCTGGCCTCACAATTTATACCTAACTGCTGATACCTGAACAGCTGAACATTTTGGTAAATTGAATCAAGTTGTAATGTTTCTTTTATGAGATCCCCTTGTAGGAAAGGGAGACTTGGCACCTCACGGAGCCCAAGCTCAGTTATCCATCATAGGGAAGCTGGCTGTCCTAGCCAGCTTCTCAGAGGTCACGCGATCGAACGGGCAGCTCTTACAACTATATTATTGCTTACGGAACAGTAATTGAGACACCAGATAAAAATTACCTGGTCTAATAGGCAGCGAACAATTTTCACTCAATAAAATTATAAGCCAAATCATTCATTTCATAACACTCTGGCTAATTTATTTGTTGACCTTTTAATATCCATAGCTCTTCAGTGGTATTAACTGCAACTCAGACAAAATCTCTTGTTCATTTCACTTTCATTGATTTTTTTTTCCATTGAGGCAATAACAGCTGCTTGAAAACAACCTTTTTCTTTCCCCTGTAAAAGTCAATCATATGAGTTGGTATATCTTACGTTGATATAGCCACGTTTGCTTACAACCGACTTTAATTTCACATGACCCTATACCATGTTTTAACAAAGGTTTTCTGGTGTCTCTCCAGCCACGCTGGGTGATGACACATAATGGCATGTTTGAGAGGTATGAGGGCTATCATCTCATCTGAACATAAAATCAACTTGAAAATTAGAGGAGGACCAGCAGTCCCTCCTGAATTTCCTCTAGGATGCTGTTGAAACCTTGGCCTCTTGTAATAACCGCAGTAGACTCCTTCAAAATAGTAAAGCTCGTCATGCTAGGAATTGATACAGGTTTGGATTGCAGTTTGAATTTTTACTTTTCTCTAAAGAGTGTGGGCAAGCAGGCACTGGAGCGTTCTGTGGGGCTGTCAGAGGTTCAGCTGAATCTTCTGAATAGGCTAAAATACTACGCAGTCTTTAGAAAGCACCGTTGTAAAATACGATTGTTACACGTTTGGCATTTTATGCGTCCCTGGAAATAACCACTTGCTACCTACACCTCCTCTCTGCGCCTCCTTTCCATTTCAATTTACTCTAAAGTGGTCCTCAGCCATAATGAGAATGTCCCCTTTCAACAGAAACATGTTTAATTATATCCATTCTAAATGTAAGTGACTCTTCTCAGTCACAGGGCTTCTGAGTAAAGATTGTTTAACGTGTCACGCTCCAGCCTTCTAATGATGTGCAGTAACCTCTTTTTCAAAAAGTTCATATTACAAGAAGAATGAAAAATTTGAGGAATGTCTCAGAGGATCAGAAACTAAACTGCCCGAGTGTTATTTTGGTTTGTTTCACTCTTTCCCTCGCTGCCCTCATTATCCTGATTTTTTAGAACGCACAATCTACCATTGTGGAATTTTCCATTTGGCTGAATAAACACAAAGGAAGTTGGGATATGAAACCACGCTCAGAAATACATCTCAGTACAACTAGTATTTATCGCATTGTGTACCCAGCTCTGCGGGAAATGGGCTGCAAGAATCATCCACTCAATATTTCAATGTTTGGGGTTTCCGGTCAGTAGTGTCACCCAGAGTTTCCAAAGCAAGTGAGGGAAGAGCCAGGACTGGAAGCCTAGTGAGCCGGGCACAATTCAGGGTCCACCAGCAAAATCAATGCTGTCTCCATTGATTGAAGCTTATCCTCTCTAAATCAGGAGTGATTTTGCCAATGCACTGCCTTTTACGCTGCTGATACCCGGACTGCTGCACTCCCAGCCCCCTGATAAGGCAAAGCAGATTGCTGATAAGTAGGTGTCAGGGAAATGTGCACTGACACTCAAGTATTCCACTTCTTTCTCAGGAATCACCCAACTCAACTTGACTTTGATAATTAATGCTTGTAGTTTATCTTCTGCTTTCTACTACCTCCCTCAAAACATTATCTCCTAGTTAGATGAGCACAGGTCAAGTACAGACAGTTCTCTCAAAATTGTGACTGCATCTCTGGGTTTTAATTAAATGAGCGTATTCCCAGAGTTTCCAAATCTGATTCTGAACCTGGAAAATGAGCACCATGCTGTTCAATGGTACCTGTTAGCTTTGTGGGATGACCAATGTGTGCTATGCACAAAAGAAAGTTCAAACCATCATCCCTGTTTCTCTAGGTCAAGTTACTCAAAGGGTTGAATTGTGTTTATAGGTGGGTCCAATGCTGGCCAGTTACATAACCTTCCCCTTCAGCCTGGAAGACTAGAAGTAGCCAGTGACTGTGAGCTTCTTGGTTACGTATTTGAGGTCAGACACTGAAGAGGAGACTCCCAAGGATGGTGAATAATCCTCAGAGGTTTTATTGTCATGAAATAGAGGGAAAGATGAGTTAGCTATGTCTGCATATTTGATATGATATGCCTGGTTCCCAAAGTGGCTTCCTGAGAATGTGTAAATACCTAAGTATTTTTAAGGGCCTGAGTGTGTTCAGTTCATAAAAGGCTGATGTATATCGAACCCAAGCTCATGTTGCTAGCAGCCTATAACTTGAGATAATGTCTGTACTAGACATGATTCATTATATTAATCACAAAATTAAAATGTAAGCACAAGCCAGCAGGAGTAAAAGAGCAGATTCATAAAAAATATGATGTAAAAAAACTTACAGTGATCATAACTTGACCTTTGGGAATTTATATATTGGATTAAAAAGTCTGAAGCCAAATGGAACACCAAATATAAATCTTCTGCTTTTATCAATTATACCAAATATCTGACAGTCATTTCATCATATAAATTAGCCATGTACTTTTTAAAATCAGCAGTGATGTCTTAGAATAAACTCTTCAGCAAGAAGGTCTCAGGCCTCAGTTTTGCTGAGCAATGTGCTAAGAGCTTAGAGAAGTAGATCGACACATGGTCTCAGTGCACCTGTGGAAGGTGCAGACTGGCTTACTTCAGAGCAAAACAGAATGACCTCATGATGTGGACTTGGTGCCATGCTGGGTGGTGTAGAGGGTCAATGCTATTTTTTAGAACAGTGAATGACATGAGAAAGTGGGGTATCCATGAAAGTGGAATTATTTCTGATAGAATAGAAATTCTTTTTCTTAGAGCTCAGGATCTTATAGCTCACAGACCTGGGGTTGAATCCCTGCTCGGCCACTCATCAGCCACATACTCTCAGTGGACATTAGCAGACCTGTCTGAGTCTCAGTTTCTTCATGTCCCAAGTGTGGTAATATGAGCAGCGTGTTAAGAGGCTCTGTGTGAAGACTGAAGGAGTTCAAGTTCCACTTTGGGTTAAGGGGGCGGATCCAGAGGATCAGGCAACCTTATATAACCCCCATAGAACCCACAGCTTACTGCTGGGCAGTAGCTTGCCTTGAAAGGTTGCTGGAGAATATCATCCACATTTGATGGCTGGGCAACCAAAAGCTCAAAAATTATTTTCTAACTGATTGAGCTGCAGCTTAGTAAAACAGAATCTTCTCTTTGTATTTGTAGCATGTTCAGCATTTTTTTAAAAGAGGAAGGGACAGAGAGAGAGAGAGAGAGAAATAATTTTTATTTAGTTTTTCATGTGACTTTCATTGCTCTGAGACATTATTGTGTATGTGGTGCTGGGGTCTGAACTTGCGTAATTGTGCACACTTAGCAAGCGCCATAATCCCTGAGCCAACGCTCAGTCCCCAAGTTCAGCATATTTCTAACAAAGTTCCAAGTCATTAATAAAGTGTGGTTACCCTCAAACTGTTTCTTAGAGCCCCAGTCCTCCTTGAGTCTCCCTAGTGTTCCTGTAGATTCTAAATAGATTTTGTAGGACATATCCACTTTTTTTGGTCCTCATTCCCCTGTTTATATAAACATTAACTGGCAAACACTGCAAGATTGGTAAAGCCAAGTTTTGATGGTGAGAGGAAGTAGATTAATGCAAAATTATTGTTTTAAAGGAGTAAATATTTTTGGTTTCTTTAAGAGGAAAGATCCAAGGGCATGAAAAGAAAAAAATTTTTTTGACTTAGTTTATATATCAGAGAACAAGTTTTACCTCTTTAAGGAGGCTCTGGGGCTTTTCCATATTTAAAATACTAGTATTTGCCTTTTTAATTCCCAAATGAGATTTTTTCCAAGTCCAAGGATAGTATTAATTATCTTGGAAAAGTCTAATCTCTACTCTTATGTTTGAAACTACAAGCAGGAGACATTTTAAACGTTATGAAAAGAAGAGAAATCTCTCCTGACAAATAAATGCCTTGAAAAACTAGATATTAGTACATGCCAAGTGCTTTTTCTTTTCAGAAATACTAAAATTGAATGTTAGAATTGAAGGCTCCTTATACTACGTTCTTTCTTAATGCCACAAAAATAGGACTTTAGGAACAATTTCAGAGACAAAAGATTATATGAAGTACCCAGCTCTTCCCCTTATGGGAGACTTCTTCCTTTTTTTAACATCCTGAGCTCAATCATTTCCTAATGTAAAATTACAGATTTTTCAAATTACCATATAAAACTGCAAAAAAATTACACTTGTGACCACAGAAGAGATAGCATATACTATCAATTTGATTTTAAAAGCATACATCTTTTATACTACCTGTCATTTTTATAATGCCTTTTACAAATTTAATCAATACGTTTTAACATTCTATATACTTTAAGTGCAATATACAATAAATATTCAAGTTTCATCTTAAACATGCTTTAGCCTTTAAATTGTTAAAACTGCAGTGCCCTTTCAATCTACTTACATAATGTCATAAAATATACATTTCAAGGTAAATGAAGTCAGCTACTTCAATTTAGTCCCTCAAACTGGTAGTAAATGAGAGGTTAACACTATGGTGCCAAACCCATTATTGAGTAAATTTAGCACCTTGGACAGCTCTGTAAAATCTTTATTGCTTTCCTGACCTGCTCGTCATGTTCTGTCTGTGTGTTCAGTGGCTCTCAGCTCTGATTGAAAGGCAATATATTAGATCCCCAACACAAACACGCTTGGGGGCTAGTTCACTGGGAACGTAATGACATGGAGGTGAGAGCAATTTTCTGGTCACCGAAATCCAAGCACCTTGCAGGTCTGTCGCACTAATGCATGGAGGACCCAGAAATGTCCTTTCTCCTTCCTTCCTTTTTGCAGAAATTACGAATATAAGCTGAATCATGTTGGTAGCACTGGACCAAATGTGGGTGTCCCTTGAACCCCAAGTTGATAGTGAAGTACAGTGAAATGCACTGAAGGGCATTTTCAAATGGGCAAGGTATCATCTAAGGACACAGCTTGCAGGACAAGAAAGCCAGGTTCACTCTCCTCACATTCAAGACTGCTGGCCTGAAGCAGTGCCATGCTGGTGACACACTTGTGGCAATGTGGAGAGCGGAAAAATAGATCCCACCATCATGGATCAGACGGAGCAAGATGCAACTTTAGGAAGCAAGATTCATGGGCTTCTCTTTCAGAGGATCAAATAGTGATGAGCCTCTTGTATCAGAATACCAAGTGGCTGATGTCAACTGAAAAACTTGGTCACCAAAAATACATAAGATGAAAAGTATAATATCCATCAAAGGATGGGATTGTTTAGTTTTGCAAAAACTTCAAAAGAGCAGAGTTATTTTTGGAGTCCCTGCTCCCTGGTTCTTTGAAATTAATTAAAATGATGAAATTATGACTAAGTCCTCAGATATAGTTTTGAAAGAGTAGTTCCCAAAAGCACTGTCTCACTGCCCCTCTCATGCTTTTGATAAACTTGTATTTTTCCCCTAAAATGGACAAAAGAAAAATATCTTCTCTGCCAAGCTCAAGCATTGACATAAATATTTATTTGAAGAAATAAATGAACATAAACCCAGAGAAGTCAAATCTTAGTAAATAAACTAACTTGATCCTGTTTTTGTTTTAAGCTTCCTAAAAGCCAGATAAAGCCATGAGGTTTTAGTGAAAGCAGCACAAGCTGAATTTGATCTGGGGATAGGGTTTAGTGCGCCCACACCATAGTGAATTATTAACGGCTGTGGTCAGACAATACTGCAAACAAAAAGTGGTAAATTATCTTGTAGGTTGCATTAAAAAGTAAAGAAATGATTTCAGATCTATTGGTTCAAACTCCATTGATTATATAATGCTTTCCACTCCCTACATGGAAAATAACTGAATTGTTTTGTGCAGGGGTCTAACAGCTTAAGACAAGCATCAATGTTTATTGAGAACTGAAAGCCCCTCCATCTCATTTTTGAATTTAGGACATTATATATGTCATAAGTACTTGCCGCAGTATGACAACTATTTTATCTTATATTATAGAGAATTTAAAATTGAAAAATGCTAATATGTATCTAAAAGCTTGTCATTTCAAGAGTTGTTCAAGGATTTTTGAAGAGGCTATGGTGACAGCAAAATGAACGCAATTATTCCCCTATTTTCTGATCAGCGTCTGAAGTCTATGAAAATTGAACAGCACTGCTTCTCTGCGCAGAGCCCCATTGTGTGAAATGTTGGAAGTTAAACTTGTGTTTGAAACTTTACCAACAACCAGAAATAGTAAACAGACCTGCTTGCGCATCACCTGGGATAATCACACCACACCCTCTTTAAGCTCTCTGCTAAGCACCCCTTTTTAAATTTGCATCAGACTTTGCTTCCTTTTTCACATTGTAGTATAAATGAATCTGCAGGTAATTAGGACAGAATGCAGAGAAAATGATTTCTTTTTATCAGAAGGAAAAAAAATAAAGCTACCACTGCATGTACTTTGTGGAGTACCCCATGTTATTATTTACAAGTTAAATATGGAAACCCCCCTAAATGAAGAGGGAATAAGGAGCAAAGCATACATCCAGGTGGAGAATGAATGAGCAAAAGGGAAAGATGACAAAAGAGAACACAGAAATAGCTGGAAGAAAAACAGGTGCTGCCACTCATGAAAAAATTTTTTCAGAGAGGGGCATCTGGGGACATTGGAGCTTTTAACAAAAGATTCTCTGCCTCAGTGTGAGTTTCCTGTATCGCTCCCTTATATCACAGCTCTGCCATCCAGGAGAGATAAACAAAAGAAGTTTAATGCTACATGCTTCTAGTAGCTGAAGATTGATTGGAAATCCCTCGAAAATGACCCGTCTGATAAGGTCATGGTTCCTGGAATAAGCAATTAAGTGCAAAATAAACACATCTTAGGGATTCATAACATGCACTGAATGACATCGATTGTAGTAATCTAGTAAATGACCTCGGAATTGTATTCAGCAATAAACATATGAGTGCTTTATCGTGCCTATGGCAGACTATCGAGTGATCTATTTTATCTCACCGTACCAATGATGCTCACCTTTTGACTCGATTAAGTGTGTATGTGAACAAGAATAAATTGGTGATTTAATGCCATTCTGGGGATCCCTACGCGACTGCTTTTATAGCCTTGCTTTGGCAAAGTCGGGCCAGGAGGACCAGAACATGATCTCGTAGAAAGGTAAGGACAGTCTTCTTCACTCAGAGCCCTGCATCTCTTCTCTCGACAGGAAGTGATACTCAAAAGGGCTGCAGACCTGGTAGAAGCACTGTATGGAATGCCACACAACAACCAGGTGAGTCCAAATCTACCCTGCGTGGACTTCCTGTGCAGTTGAAGAGCTCAGATTCTTTACAGTGTGAGAAAACATAAAAGCTACGAAAGGCAGTGCATGAGTTAGAAGCATAAGTCATTCAGATAGGACAGGTTGCAGGGCTCTTCAATCCTTCCCTCCTTTGTGAATCTTTTATCGCCTTCTCTACTGAGTCATTTTCCTTTACTAGGACAGAAGTACCTCATTTAAAGCTAATCTCAACTGGGAGTGTACTTCATAATTGAAGAAGAGAGTTGCTGGAGCTTTATTTTACCTCCTTCAGGTTTTCAAGCAAATTTAGGAGGAGAAAAGGGGGTTTGATTTCTCTTCCTAAAAAGTGTAATGAGGTCCATATACAACTGTCCACTTCCGTTTCATGGAGAAAGCACACGTACAGAATTTAGTTTGCTTAGGAAACTGAATCTGACAAATCCTTTTTCTGCCTTCATGTTTCCTGAGTCAGTGTTTTGACACACACTCTGACTAATATTCAGGCTTCCCGGCCTGCCTTTAATATCAATGAGGGACATGAATTGCAGCTCCCTGCCCACATGCAGTGACCTCAAAGTTCTTGTATGTTACTGGTAGGGAGGTGAAACCCAATATAATATCATGTACTGAGTATAATGGACATCAGAAGTCTATAAATGGCATCTCAACTCCGTCCTTAAATGAGGTCTTTGCCTTTCTGGGGCTCAGGTTCCCCATTTGTGATCCGGACATGACAATGACAAGACTCACAGGTTTGTCAGCAGGGATGCAGAAATGAATACAGTGAGCAGAGGAAAGCCCTGAACAGAGATCCTGGAATAGAGCAAGCACTCAAAAAATGGTATAATTAGGGATGTGACTGGGGCTAGTAACAGGGACACTCCTTTGCCGTTTCAGGAGATTATTCTGAAGAGAGCAGCTGACATTGCAGAGGCCCTATACAGTGTTCCTCGCAACCACAACCAGCTCCCAGCCCTGGCTAACACCTCGGTCCACACAGGGATGATGGGTGTGAATTCATTCAGTGGACAACTGGCCGTGAATGTGTCAGAGGCATCGCAAGCCACCAATCAGGGTCAGAAGTCTGCTCTTCTCCTCCCTTCCATTTCCCTGCCCTTCCAACCTTAAGGTCCCCACATCGTTTGTTTGGCATCAAATTTTATTTTAAGAAATTATTTTCTTCCTGAAGGGGAGGCTCCTAGATCGTGTGTTTCAATGTTATTATAGGATTTTGCTTCTAGCTATTGCATCTGGAAACCAAGTAAAGGGACTAGAAAGGACACCTGCATTTAGCCATCTCTGCATTTGACTTTCCACCATAAACCATGAGTGACAGATGGCAAAGAGGGTTGGAATTAAAGTTCTGAGTGGCCTATGCACATCATTCTTGCCTGGGGAATAGGAACCTGTTAGCTCCGGGTGCATCCCTTAGATTGGTATTTATTTCTGCTCCAAAATGATAATTTATAGGCCCTGCATTGCCACTTCTCACAGCTCTGCTAAGTATTTATGATCTCCTAAGAAATGTGTCTTTTGCTCGCTTCCCATTTTAATCACAGAGCTAGCACCATCAGCCTGCGCACATGAATCACAGATCCTTTCCCTCTGGGTGGTGGCCAGGGGGCAGCACACAGAGACCGTCCCTTCCCAGAGCCAGCCAGGACTGCCGCCATCTGAACACCACCCTCACCCCTGGTTTTGTCCCACCCCTCAGGTTTCACTCGCAATTCAAGCAGCGTGTCACCCCATGGGTACGTGCCGAGCACCACCCCCCAGCAGACCAACTACAACTCTGTCACCACGAGCATGAACGGTTACGGCTCGGCCGCCATGTCCAATTTGGGTGGCTCCCCAACCTTTCTCAACGGCTCCGCTGCCAACTCGCCCTATGCCAGTAAGTAGATGTGTGTCTTGTGTCCTGCACGTCTCCCTTCAAGGGCTCATGCTTGCCTATGGGGAAGAGCTGCCCAGGGTGAGGGACCCTTGCTGCAAGGCACAGCGCCCCACCCCATGATGCTGGCACAGTGCCATCTCCTCCAGCAGAAATATCTGCACCCCGCTGTTTACCAGCCACCCCATTGTCCTTCCAGCAGTCAAAACTTTGCTGCAACCCAAAGCAGCCAAAGAATGTCATCCCAACAACCCACTCTGGGACTCAGATGGCAGTTAGCATTGACACTGCCTCTACCAGTTACTAACCGGAGGCCCTGGGCAAGTTCATGTCCTTTCCAAGCCTCAGTTTCCTCATCTGTAAAATGGAGAAGGAGCTAGCATCCACCCCATCCAATGCTGTGAGGCACAGGTAGGATAATGCTCACAATGAGTTTATCTGAGGCCTGGCACATGAGAGGCACATTCAAAATGCAAGTCATCATCACAATGATGGAAAAACAGTAAGGGGTGCAGGGACACTGCAGTAACCACAGTCCAAGGCTTAACATCTCCTCTTAAGGAATATCACTTATTTAGTCTTTAATGCTTGCATTTTCCCCAACTGTGTTGAGTGTGTTCTTAAAATATGTACATATGTGCATATGTATATAAATATTTTTTTCTATTCATTTTTCAGTACATTGTCCCTATCATAAAGAAATTTAGCTTAAAGGATTTGTTTAGGTGCAGCAATCGACTTTGTATCTAAAAATACCTCAGCAAATTGCCATCTTTGTATATAAAATACATCTAAAGAGCCTTAGCATGGTAGCATCTCTCTATATAAAATATTATGGGCTGTGTCCCCATGAGCTCACCATCTCCCTCTGCACATGTTTACATAGATAATCAAGTTCATCTTGGTTCTTATGAGGAACTCTTTTGATGTGAAGAATGGCACCAAACTTGTAGACGTTGTAGAAGGACAGACGTACTGTTAAATGAAAGAATATTCATGATTTTTAAAGGAGCTGAAAATGCCAAAAACTATGCAGTCTCCCATAGTGGAAATGTGGAGTGAAAGAGAAGGTCTTATAAGAGAGTAATTTCTAAAAGTATAGTTACGGTCTTTCGCTTTCTTGATGCAGGAAATTCTGTGTCCCTCCATTATTTGTTTGCAATTAGCAGTTTGTAGAACATTTAAGAGTCCCCAAATAACCTGCATATATTGTCTGCTGCTAAAAGAGTCAACAGCAGATCAGTTTCACCCTAGATTTTAATATATCGAAAAATTGTTTCCCATAGATCCATCACTTCTGTGTTCTCTCTTCTATTCAATCAGAAAATGTTTCAATCATGACCTGAAAATTAAAAGGTGGTGTTCTTAATTAAATCAATAAACTAATTGCTATATGGTAGCAATTCAATTTAGGGGCTTGGATTGTTCCCCTCAAGCCTGCGCACACCCAGCAACTCCAGCCTAAGATTGCATCTGTCAGACTGTGAAACTTTGAACATTTAATTTCCATTAATTGATTTCTTCAGTGCTCACAAATATAGTATTAAATTCTCAAACAGGCTCTCAGATGGGACGGTTTTATCTGCATAAATGCAAATAAAACAATAAACACAAAGCCCAGCTGATTTGAATTTGTGTCTCTGTAATATTTAATTATTCATAAACCACTCATGTTGAAAAATTCCAACGGAATAAAAAATAAAATAAGGCATTCTACTGGTGAACACACTTTTGGTGTGGTGGCTGATAACTAATAATGTTATAACAAATGGAGCTGTGTGACTATATTTTACCCCTTTCTCTGTTAACCTCCCCCCCCAAACTCCCCACCTCTAAATACACATAATGATCACATTTGCCAACCAGATTAATCGCCTTCCTCAGTGAACCAGCAGGATTTCAAGTCTACGAATATTTAAAAATCAACTCCAGTGCAGGAGTTTTGCAATTTAAATGGGTGTTATTATTGAGCGTATTTTCACATTTACAAATCCTAAGAGATGTATAAAAGTGCTGGCCTCATTAAAGGAAAAAGTACAGTTTAGAAAATGTTTGTGAAAACTCAGAGGATGTCAGGGGCGTCAGCTGGGTGTTCTGTGCCATAAAGCATCCAGTGCCTTTCGGCTGGGAAGTGCCTTGGGTTGAGTGCAAGGGACTATTTTCCCCTGATGGCAGGCACTGCCTGTGACCCATTAGATTCCCACTTCCCTAATGTCCCAAAGCCAGCAGGCCAGGGAGTAGGCCACCCACAGTGCTGTTTGGACTTCCTTCTCAGGGTGGCATTAAGAAGGAAGAACATTGACCTTGAGTTTGATTCTTGCCTTTACCACTTCGTAGTGATGACCCTTAAACAAATTGCTGAACTGTTTCCAGGCCGCAGTTGCTCAGGTGCAGAAAACATGGCATAGGCCTCTGACTTAAGACTGCATTCCCAGTGACAAGGTGATAAAGATGTGAAGATTCTTGTGCATGAGAAAGCAATATGCAATGTTTAATTTAAAAAAATATGAACCATAATAAGGTAGATGGAAGTGCCTAGAATTTGAATTAAATGCTTGGAAATCACTAGGAAGGATTCAAAAATTTCTGCAGAAAAAGTGGAAATAGAAAGTGAATGTGTGAAAACATCAGTGTTGGCCTACTGTGTGCAAAATCTCTTGACTGCTAAAGTGACAAGAGGTGAATCGCCATGCTCAAGAGGGGAATGGCCCTGCAGACAGGACCATGGTTAGCAGAGAACATCCATCTACCAAACTCTTTCATATCCCAGGCAGCTGGGTTTTCTCTCTCTGGATTGCTGAAGTTCTCCCAGCATTGATTATCTGCATCCCCACTACTGCCCGACTGTATTTACCTGAGACTTCTAGCCTAGGGCTTCATTCAGAAGCACTCCTGTACAGCTCCACGGGAGAATGGGCTTATAGTTCTGTGTTGCCCACAAATGTCGCATATGTAGTCTGTTGATCCACCTGGCTTCCTAGCTCTGGAGATCTATGCTATAGAATGTGAAGGTAGCACAATATTCTTTTTTTTCTTTTTAAGAGAGAAGGACAGTGTGTGAGAGAGAGAGAGAGAGAGAGAGAGAAAATCAATTTTTATTAGGCTTTTCACATGGCTTTCATTGCCCTGACACTTAGTTGTGTATGTGGGTGCTGGGGTTTGAACCCGTGTACTTGGACATGCCAGGCAAGCGACGTAACCACCAAGCCACGGATCCAGCCCCTAGCACAATATTCTTAAGGAATTCAGTCTCTCGGAGAGAAATGGGACACCCCACACCACTGTCAGCCAGGGCCTTAAGTTGGAATCTTGGCTTTGCCTTCTTCTTACCCTTCCTCCTCACTCCCCCATTCCATCATGGTGACCAAGCCCTTTCGTGCTGCCCCCCACCCCAGACCCTTCCATCCCCAGCCCCTTTGCTAGCACCTTTGTTTAGGCCCCACCTCAAACCTCCTGGGGAAGTTCTTTCTGATTTCCCTTCCTGCCTTCAGATCTGGCCAGGCTTCCCTTTGTCACTGTTCCATAGTGCTGAATCCCTGATGAGAGGGTATTCCAGTCATTTCCTGGCCTGGAAAACTCTGAGGATAGTGGTTTTGTGTTCTCAGCATGTTTGGATTGGGTGCTGCCTTGGGCTGATTGGGAAGGAGCATTGCCCTGGCAGAAAACTGCTGTCTGTTTCTCTGATGCTTAACACACTGCAGGGCACACGGTAGGCCCACAATAAGCACACTGAAGATCAGCAGTAAGAGGCATCTAAGTACCAAATGATGAAGGCCACAGGGTCCTGAGCACTCAGGCAGGCTTCATGCCTGAGGGTGGCCTGGGCAGGGCGTGAGGGTCGGATCTGAGCTTCGGCATCTCAGGACGTCACAGAGGCGCTGACTTCTCTTTCCCATCCCCCTTCAGTTGTGCCATCCAGCCCCACCATGGCCTCCTCCACAAGCCTCCCCTCCAACTGCAGCAGCTCCTCGGGCATCTTCTCCTTCTCACCAGCCAACATGGTGTCCGCCGTGAAACAGAAGAGTGCTTTCGCCCCTGTCGTCAGACCCCAGACCTCCCCCCCTCCTACCTGCACCAGCACCAATGGGAACAGCCTGCAAGGTAAGGCCCAGGCCCGGTGCGCCATCCCAAGCCCATGACCTGTTCCTCTGTGCTCCTCCTCTGGCCAACTCCAGCAATTCTACTCAAGCCCAGGACTGACCCGGGGCTCACTGACGCCATAGCTTTTCTCCTCTTCTTCCTCATTCCATGTTGTCAGACTAATCTTATATGGACACTAGCAAGTTCTCCACTGCAGGGTGACTCCTGGGACTGGCCTCCTCCTGAAACGGGCCACTCAGCCTTTCCTACCCCTCGCCTGAGTCAGAGGAGCATGGGTGGGGCTGATAGCAGGATTGCAGGCGCCACAGCCGGATCAGAGCCTCCAGGTCAAGGCATCACACACCAAAGCCCAGTGCCTTCCTACCTATC